>VZRJ01001773.1:295928-371631 GCA_013397565.1 Ptilonorhynchus violaceus
TGAGGAAGAAGAGGGGACTCGAGCGTGGGCGAGGCAGGGAGACGGGAGGACGGCGCCTGCGAGCGGGAGGGAGATGGAGCGGTGGGGCGCGGGGGCACCGGTCTGCCCCTGGGGGCGCGCTGGCCGCGGACCGGGTCGGGAGCCTGCGGGGACCGGCAGCGGCTGCTCCGCTCCCCCTTCTCCCCGTGCTCCCCCTAAGCGGCCTCCTTGACCCCTTCAGCTATCCCTTCCTCTCGTCCTTCCTTGTATCATCTGTGCTTTCCCTCTCGTCCTTCTGTCCTGCGGTCTTTCCTCATCGCTCCTCAGCCCTCCCGTCCAGGTCCCCCGGCGCATCGTCCCCTTGTGTCTCTCTCCAGCCCCGTTCTCCTTCCTCCGGGTTGCTCTTGCTCTCTCCACTTTCATCCCGGCTCTCTCCTGCCAACTCAGTGGCTTCCCACAGCAGGAAATGAAGGGCACAAGTTGGGAAACGAGGGTAATGGGAAGGTGGGGGATGTGTGTGCAATGTATTGATTATTGACTGATTTGTTAAAAAAAAAAAAGCTACCTTAAAACTCAGAGCAAATGCTGTGGCTCCAGTTCTTCTGCGTAAAAAATGGCAGCTCAGCTGGCCTGAGTATATGCAAAGGGTTTTTATCAGTGCAGGAATAAGAGCAAATTACATAATGTTTTAGAAAAAAAAATAGTTCTCAGCTTTCAGTAGTGTCAGGCTCGTGAATTGTGACTTTGTTTTGCCCTGCAAGTCAGTGTATTGTTATTCCTGGGGATGGGGCTCTATGCTTGTGCATGCTTCTTCCATGTCTGTGTGCTTCCATTGGTCACCCAGAGCTGATCTTGTTTTGTGGATAGTTGTATTTCTGCAGTCAGTTTACCACCTATTTATTTAAACTAGCTATAAGAAGTGACAGAAACAATGTGTGTGCATGTGTATGTAGCCCTTGAGTGAATATCGTTATCATAGTGATAAATCTGTATGTGTTGATGTTTTAGATACATACATTGAGTACTGACATTGCTTTTTGTGTCAGCATCTTCATCCTTTCTATATTGTGCTATCCCACCCCAGATGTTTGGGCATGCATAACATCAGCATTTGTGTTTAATATCCCTGAAATGCACAGCAACATATGAGCAGTGCAGTATTGAGGAGAGTAAATATGCATAAAATTGGAATCTCCTTTGGTTATTTCACTTTGTTAGTTATGCATGCTTGGCATGTACAAGAGAGAGAAATATATTTGACAGACCTGAGAGTTATTTGTGTTTGTCTACAGAAATTTACATTCCGTGTTTGAAATCATCCCAGCTCCCGTGTATTTGTTTGGTTGTTAAAGCCTTTCATGTTATTTTAAATTCAGTTCTTGTAGTTTATCTATAATCCTTGGCAGGTACAGTAGCTCAGTGGTATACAATTTTTAACCCAAATGACGTTTTGGAACAATGTCAACTGAAAAACATTTTCTTTTTTCTTCCCTTCTTTCTTTAGATTCTTTATCTTTGTTCAGGAGCCTAAGGTTGCTTGCTGATCATAAGAAGATGATTCTGTGGCTCTTTCTGGTTCTGTCATCTCCAGTTTCTTCTACAACTGCAGATGCTGATATATCTGTGGAAATTTGCAATGTTTGCTCCTGTGTGTCAGTTGAGAATGTACTCTATGTCAACTGTGAGAAGGTTGCAGTCTACAGACCAAATCAGCTTAAACCACCATGGTCTAATTTTTACCACCTCAACTTTCAAAACAACCTGCTAATTATTCTATATCCAAATTCCTTTCTTAATTTTACACATGCAGTGTCCTTGCAACTGGGTAATAATAAGTTACAGAACATTGAGGGAGGGGCCTTTATGGGTCTTAGTGCATTAAAACAGTTGCACTTGAACAACAATGAATTAAAGATTCTCCGGGCTGACACTTTCCTTGGCATAGAGAACTTGGAGTATCTCCAAGCTGACTACAATTTAATCAAGTTTATTGAACGTGGAGCCTTCAATAAGCTTCACAAGCTGAAAGTCCTGATACTTAATGACAATCTGATTTCATTCCTTCCTGATAATATTTTTCGATTTGCTTCTCTAACCCATCTGGATATACGGGGGAATCGCATACAGAAGCTTCCCTACATTGGAGTTCTGGAACACATCGGGCGAATTGTTGAATTGCAGCTGGAAGACAACCCCTGGAATTGTACTTGTGATTTGTTGCCTTTGAAAGCGTGGCTGGAGAACATGCCCTATAACATCTACATTGGAGAGGCTATCTGCGAAACACCCAGTGACTTGTATGGAAGGCTGCTGAAAGAAACCAATAAGCAGGAGCTGTGCTCCATGGGGACGGGGAGCGACTTTGACGTGCGCATCCTGCCACCCTCGCAGCTGGAGCCCGGTTACAGCACACCCAACGGCCACACCACTCAGACATCGGTGCACAGATTAGTCACAAAGCCGCCAAAGACTACAAATCCTTCGAAGATCTCGGGGATAGTGGCGGGCAAAGCGCTGTCTAATCGCAATCTCAGTCAAATCGTATCTTACCAGACCAGGGTGCCTCCTTTAACTCCTTGTCCGGTCCCTTGTGTTTGCAAAACGCATCCTTCAGACTTGGGATTAAGCGTAAATTGCCAAGAAAGAAACATAGAATCCATGGCTGAACTCGAACCAAAACCTTTAAATGCCAAGAAACTGCATGTCAATGGCAACTATATTAAGGATGTGGATACTACAGATTTCGCTGAGTTTGAGGGGCTGGATTTGCTACATTTAGGCAGCAATCGGATTTCAGTGATCAAAGGAGACGTGTTCCGCAACCTTACAAATTTACGGAGATTGTATCTCAATGGCAATCAGATAGAGCGTCTGAGCCCAGAGATGTTTGCTGGCCTCCACAACTTGCAATATCTGTACTTGGAATACAATGTTATCAAAGAAATCCTAGCAGGCACCTTTGACTTAATGCCAAATTTGCAGTTGCTCTACCTGAACAACAATCTTCTGCGGAGCTTGCCAGCGTACATTTTTGCTGGTGCACCACTTGCTAGACTGAATCTGAGGAACAATCACTTCATGTATTTACCTGTAAGTGGTGTTCTTGATCAGCTAAAATCTCTTACACAAATAGATTTGGAAGGTAATCCGTGGGACTGCACTTGTGATTTAGTTGCTTTAAAACTGTGGCTTGAAAAGCTAAATGAAGGTATTGTGGTGAAGGAATTGAAATGTGAAACACCTGTGCAGTTTGCTAACATAGAACTTAAGTCTCTGAAAAATGAGATTCTCTGTCCTAAACTTTTAAACAAGCCATCTGCTCTGTTCACTAGTCCTATGCCCGCTGTTATTTTTACAACACCACCGGGACCGGTCCGGAGTCCTCCAGGTGGCCCAGTTCCATTGTCCATCCTAATCTTAAGCATATTAGTTGTGCTGATTTTAACAGTGTTTGTTGCTTTTTGTCTTCTTGTTTTTGTGCTTCGGCGCAACAAAAAACCGACCGTAAAGCATGAAGGGATTGGAAATCAAGAATGCAGTTCTATGCAACTGCAGCTAAGAAAGCACGATCACAAGTCAAACAAAAAAGATGGACTGGGTGCAGAGGCCTTCATTCCTCAAACCATTGAGCAGATGAGCAAAACTCACACCTGTGGCTTGAAAGAGTCTGAAACGGGCTTCACGTTTGCTGACCCACCAGGGCAAAAAGTCATTCTGAGAAATATTAATGACAAGGAGAAAGATTTATTGCATGTGGATACCAGGAAAAGACTTAGCACAATCGATGAACTGGATGAGTTATTCCCTGGGAGGGATTCCAATGTATTTATTCAAAATTTTCTTGAAAGTAAAAAAGAATACAACAGCATAGGGGTCAGTGGCTTTGAAATACGTTACCCAGAGAAACTGCAAGACAAAAAAAACAAGAAGTCTCTAATAGGTGGTAATCATAGTAAAATTGTAGTAGAACAAAGGAAAAGTGAATATTTTGAACTAAAAGCTAAACTTCAAGGTTCACCTGACTACCTACAAGTCCTTGAAGAACAAACAGCTTTGAATAAAATATAGGTCGTACAATCTTATTGCCTACAGAGGACATTTATTTAATGATGAAAGTGCCTTTTGTTGACTTTTAACTTCCAAATACTATATTATATTGATAGGCATAGAGGCAGGTGTATCCAAGGGTGTCTGATTAACTGTAGCTGCGTATGATTTGTCAAGTAGAGGAGAATTTCCTTAATAGATTTTACTACATAAAGCTCATGCCCTGTGGAATCCTGTAGGGATACTGCAAACTCTATTGCCAAAGGGATGCTTTATACACGTTACACTGAATTTAACCTCAAGAGGCATATATGTTTTGTATCTTAAATGCAAACCATCGTCTCCTTGTGATTTGTTAGAACAAACACAAGAAACCTGGTACTGATATTTGTACTTCAGCTGGGTCCTCCATCCTGCACGTGGATTTAAGTTGGTGGAACTGGAGTAATCCTTTGATTTGTGGTGTTCTAATGGCACTGTTTAAAGCTTATCTGGAAAGTAACAAGCATGCAAAGAGAGAACATTCAATAGTATGTGTAAATTGGTTACATTTATGGGCTGCATCTTGAAACCACTGGAATTATAATGTTAAATTGTGCAAATATTTGTTTAAAATATACCATGCATTACAAACCTATGAAATAAATCTGACCACTCGAAGCATACATGTCTATACAGAAAATTTAAAAAAGAAAGGAAAGAAAATAGTTCAACCTGACTTCTGCAGTATTTGTGACATCTGAAGAAAATATTTGATGTTTATGCAGAATCTGTTCTAAGACTCATCTCCAATTAAAACTAGAGTTCCTTCGCAGTTATGTGAAACTCTTGCAACCCCAACAGGTTGTCCAAAATTGTCAAAGTGCTTACTGTGTGAGCGTAGCAGAAATTATTTTTGTAATATAATTCATATTTATGAAATACTTTGTATACTAAATAGGAAAAAATATGTACTCCTTAATATGTATTTAATATGCCTGACTTGTTTTCCTGATCACAATGCATTAATCATTCAGTATAAATAAAACCAGAACAATATACCAAACAGCAACCGGGGATGTAATGTATAGCATTATCCAGAATTAAGTGATCAGATATAATAATAATAATAATAATAATAATAATAAAATTGTTCTGTACTATTCTTGTGAGATTAGCATATTATCTTATTTCAGATTTGTTACCAATGGTACATTTTAAAGTAGATTCATTAGTTTTTTAGAATTGTGTCTCAGGCAATGATTTGCCATCAATTTTCTTGCTTTTCAGGTCTCTACAGTTTAATCAGAATACTTTTCACTACAAGTATTTACAGGAATTCATGCCAAGGGTAATATTTTAATTGTATAAACAGAAGTTTTCTGTTCTTATTATCTCTCTGGCTGCTGTTAGTCAGCAAAACCTGATCAGAACAGTGAACAATACGGCAAATCCTGTCTAAAACCACAGTGCACAATGGGTATGGTGGTCTCAGTTCAGAGTACTCTGTAGCTCGTAACTGGAGAGTAAAAGTTGCCTTTGTGAAAGATGAATCTGAATAGCTAGGAAAAAAAAGTAGGAGAATGGAAAATCCCCACGGTATCTCACTGATAGATGGTACTTTGACATGGGAATGGAGATATATTGGTAAAGCATCCTACAGCAAATCCATGTGATGAGATTAACAAAATTTCTTTGACTTGATGGGCTTTGGATAAGACCCTCTTATCTCCTTTGCTTTCAGAACCTTTACCCTTCCCTAACTTTTATAATCAATACACAAGTCAATTAAGATAGTAGGATATAAACATGAATGTTCTTCATGAATTTGAAGCTAGCAAAAATTAGAGCAAGACTCAATAATAATACTGTGGAGAAGGCTGTGTCAGCTATTTCCAATATAAACCTCTAATTTCAGAGCTTTATGACACTGAGTTGAAATTTTTATTCTGGAATGATACTTGGCAAACAGCCTGCAGTATATTTTTAACAAAATAGACCAAAAAAAAAAAAGCACTGTTTCTTTATTTAAGAGAAAGCAAACAAAACATTTCTCTGCTTTCAGACATTTGTTTATGCTCCTGTGGCTTAGAAAGAAGGTTGTTCTATTATTTTTCTCCATACTGCAAAGTATATACATGACTTCAGATAATAAAATTTATAACAGATAAATTAATGGCTGAGTTTCTTTCAAAAAGCTGCAGCTATCCATGCACAATAATTAACTTAATTCAGAATTTCATAGGGATTTTCAGGGCATGGATACTGTGTACATGTGCACTGCTAGCAGAAAACGTTGCTGGTTGACCAGTGATGCCACACATGGCCAAGGTTTGGGTAAGAACACGTGAGTTTATTGCCTGTGGGTTAGGGAGTGTTGGTGATGCACTGACAAGGTGGACTCTGGCGGCTCCATGAGCAGGCAGAGGCTGACAGGTCACTGTGTCTGCCCTGCTCAGTGCTGGGTGGCCTCGAGGATGTGTCCGAGTTCACTGGGATTTGCCAAGGCAGGAGGTGTCTGACACACTCAGTGCCTCATCAGACTTGTCATGTCCCATACGATTCTCCTGAGAGGCACATGTTAAAAATATCGAAAATGGCAAATAAGCAAATACTTCTACGTGATGGTATAACTGATATGCTTATGACTTGTGTTGCCCTGAGTTAAAAGAACAGTGATAAATGTTCATATCTTTCTGAGCTAAAAAATTGAGGTTTTTTTTATTTTGTGTTGTGGGGGTTTCTTAGGGATGTTCTTCCTGGTTTTTTTTTTCGTTTGTTAGGGATTTGTTTTTTGGAGTGGTGTCTTCTATTCACTGATCAAAAGAAGAACTGAACCGTTATGCTGTACTATTACCCTGGGTCAGAGTTTCCTGATCATTGAGGTCCCCAATTCAGTAAAGCATTTAAGCTCAACCCAAGTCATGTGCAGAGGTACTATTCATGAGCTAATAATTAGATACCCACCCAGGAGTGGGGCTTAGATAGAGTTTTGTCATTGACTTCAAAACAAGCCAGCTCAGAAACATTGTATATAATACATAGAGCCCAGTGACTTCTGGGGTTATGCAGTTGAGTGTAGGTTCACCAGCATCGGTAAAGGTTGCACAATCTGGACCCTCCTGTAGAAATTGTTCCTAAGTGTTTTACAATGTATGGTGCAATATGTAGGCATAATAGTGTGAGTGAAGAATGCAGAAGCTGGCAAAACACTATTTTTTCTGTGGAATTGTTCCTTTGAATGACAACCTTAACGCTGGTTTATTTTCTCCATGTTTTGAAAGAGTGTATGTGTCTGCACAGCAGTTTCAGTGTGATGTCCATTCAAATCTCTAGTCAGTCTTTCTGAGAAGGTGACTCTTGGATGTGGCTTAACAGGTCTGTCTGTTCATTATGTTGGTTTGAGTGGCCATGCTTGTAAAATGGCTGTTAAGACCCATAGACATAAACTACATCAGTGAAGGTGTTAACATAATCTGTTGTCTCCATTGTATTATAAAGAAGTTTCCATTTTTAAATAAAATCAATAAAGTGTAATCGTTTCCTTGAAAAAGACAAAAAATTGTGCAATTTTATCAGAAAGCAAATACCACGGTGCAAGAACACAAGAACAGGTGATTTATGTTTTGCATTTAGTGTTCAAGATTGACAATAATGCAGCAATCTAGTATAAATATCTTTTTTAAATGCTTTTTTTTTAAAAGCCATAATGATGATATAAATTATAAAGGCATGGCCTTGTGAATAATGTTAACAAATGTTTCAGAATCAAGAAAAAACATCCAGAACTTGATGGTGGTATAATATCTATAATATCTTTTGCATGATTTGTATGTTGATATTGTATGAAATGAGCACAGTGAGACTTTTTTTTTGGTTGCATCCAAAGAGTTAGGAAGGAAATATAACAAGAATGTATTTATAATCACTCTATTTTGAAATAAAGTAAAGAAAACAAAATGTATTGGCTTTACCCTGTTTTGATCATTACTATTCTAGGTTAGTTTATAATTAAGACGGTTACTTATGACATCCAGTCCAATGTAAAACACAGAAACCTACTGTTTATTAATTTTGTTTGCCTTCATCAACATCAAAATACTAGTCAGTGTTGACTTAAGAATTTGTATGAAATATTAATAAAATTGTTTGGTACTATTGTATTTCTGAAACTAGACTTTGTTAATATTCTCTTTTGGATCATTTGTATGTGGATAAGAGAGACTCTGTAAAGCAGTTAAACAGTAATGTTTTCTAATCATCTTGACAATTTGTTGTATTTTAGAAAGTTTTTCTCATCTGTTGTCCAACAAAATCTTCTCTTTCCCCTGTTATGCAGATAATCCCTCCAAAGTCAGTTATATTTTTTTTGCATTAATACCACAAGCAGAATTTAGTTTTTAGTTAGATTCTGAGTTCTTCAATCCAGAAGTGCTTAAAGGAACAATTATGTAATGTTAGGGGCATTTGTTTTGATTCTGCTCTCTTCTCACTAATCATTTTTAATAACCATTTTTCAGAGGAAAGAAAAGTTAATTTGTCCTTATCAGAAACAAAAATACCAATCCACCTACCATCTCATTTGGTTAGGTTAGTTTTACAATTGAAAGTTGAAAAGACATCTTTAGGTAGTTAAACTTCCAAATTTATATTTTGTAGTAAAAATGGTGTACAAAGCCTCACAAAAATCTTCATGGCAAGGGAGACAGAGGAGCAGGAGCAGAATTACCTTTAGATGAAACATTCCCTGTTGTGCAGGATTTAGCATGCATTGTAATGGCGGTGAATGAGGATCAGAATGAGATATGGAGTAGAAAATCAGGACTTGATACGGATTTTTTTCACTTGCAGTTGAAATGTAACGTTAGGAACAAACCCACAGCATAAGCTGAGAAAGGCCTACGTAAAATATTCCATGGAATTTCTTTCTAAAGAAAAACTCAAGAACCAAGAATTAATTATTCATGTTTTGATAATAAATGGTGCACTGCTTTCCTGAATGTAAAGGGACTTGAGAGTTTTCTGTTAATATGTTTTGTCATTATTAGTCTTTATTTCCAATTTCAATTCACTCATCCTTATGTATTATGATTGATGGTGTGTTGGAAAATAAAAATAGGAATATTAGTGCTCAGGGACAGACTCTTCTCAGAAATTTACCAATGTAAATCCAGACTGACTGAACAGTCTTCAATGGAGTCAAATCAGCCTTACCCTAGTGAACAAAAAAAGCAAAAAATATTAGATGAGGAGCTATCTATCCATCATTGAAATAAAAATAAGTATTTTTTTTTTCTCAAAATGTAATATAATTTTTTTATACTCTGTTGATTTGTGTGGTAAAACTGTTACTATTTTCAAATGACAATAGGGAGAACACAGACTAAGTGCAGTCCTGTGTCTGATGTCAGTGGAACTCTACAATGATTTAAGAGCTGTGGAAATCCCAGAGCTGTGCTATGGATACAGAACGATTTAAATTTTCTGGTTTATATATCGACTTGGGGTGGATCTCACATAAAATACAAATTCTTTCTTAACAGTACACTTTACTTTCTCCCTTTAATGGAACAAAGTTACCCTGCTCTTCTTTAAGTAGGGAGTTTATTGCAAATATCTTTGTTTTACTGTTAATTTTATTTGTGTTCACTAGTAAAACTTGAGATAATTAATTTGTTGTCTGAAAGCAGTACATTTTGAGCAGTCTGTTACTTTTAAAATACCAGTCATTGGTAAGAGACAGATACTGAGTTATATTGACTTTTCATTCCCTAAATAATAACTCCATAAATAATTCCTCAAAAGCACAAATAAAGATCAGATAAGAAAAAAAGACCTAGTTGTTACTAAATCCAAATTTTTTGTATGTGTGTATGTGAAGGCTTAACACACTGTAATACAACTGATGGGTAACAAGTGGCACATCCTTGTCTCTTTGGTCTTTGTTTAACCAGAAAAGAGAAGGTGATCTCTGCATGGTTTAGTAGTCATTTTGTAAAGGGACAGTAACTAAGAATGTTCTTAAGTTTCCTTCATCCACCAGGATTTCATTTCTTGGTTTCATTTTGTGGAAATGTGTGCGTTACGACCTCCTGGGGCATCCTCCCACTCCATGCCCTCACTTCACCTTCAGTGAGCCAGTCCTTTACAGCTGAAGGTTTTTCTAGGCTCAGGTTGATGGCGGTTTCCAAAGAGGCAAAGGAGTGGGATTTGTCAGTTCCTAAAAAAGGCAGACTGTAAGAGCCTGTCCTGGATGGTTTCTGAGTCATGTCAGATGGTGAACAATCCAAAACAGAGATGTAGGAAATGGTTTAGCTTCTGTTGGGAAGATTCCTGCTGGGCTTTTGAAGCTGGACAAGCCTGGCTTTCCATGACTTTTAAGTTGTACAGTGTAAAGTAAATGTGATTCCGTTGCTGGCATCCTGACAGGCTGTGGCTAAACCCTGCAGGCATCTGCACCCACTCACCCAAGCCAGGCTTTGGTGTCGCTGTTCACTGAAAAGCCTTGCACGAATTACTTGGGTTAAACCAGATGTGACACATGTTTCTCAAGGAGACTTAACTGAGGTGTGGGTACCCTTGTGTGCACGCTGGGGCTGTTTGGGTGTGCAGGCCAGTCTGTGCCCAGTGTTTGCTGAGCAGTGCCTTTGGTGGAGGCTCCCTTCGTGTGACACATTAGTGCTCGCATGTGAATATGAGGCACTGTACAAGTACATCTCAATGGGCAGAGCCACAAAGGGCAGCGTGTTTTGACAGATTTTGAGCTCTTCACTGCAAGAAACTGCAGGAAGGGATGTACCATACAGCAGATTGACTTGCTCCCTGGCAGGATTTCATAAACCCTGTGAGTCTTTCTCAGCAGGGTATGCTTCTTGTCTATACACTGCAAATAAGAGTCCAGGTCACCAGTCTCGTGTATGTGCAGTCTGTGTTTGCTTATACCCAAAAATAGTTTTGTGGAGAAGAGTAGGAGAATAACTTTCTTTTTTTTTCCCTTTTTTGTTTTCTTTTTTTTTTTTTCCTGAAAAGCAAAATGGGCTGAATTTGAATTTTTCCAGATTGAAAAAGAAAAATACATGTATTTTAAAGAATGGTCACATTGTTGGTTTATATCTGTATTTAGAAAATATTTTGCTAAGAAAGAAAGTAGTTTGGTTTATATTTTTAGCATGCAACCTTTCAACTTGCATTCTTGGGTTGGAATATGCCCCTGGGTGCCAAGGGACTTACATGTGCAGCTCAGGGTACAATTTAGTTGCAAAGATTCATCCTCAATGTCCTTCTGCCTTTTGTGTGGTAGAAATTAAATGCAAGGTTTTGAATGTTCCCTCTGTGTTTGCTTTAATGAAAGTCAGATCAGCAGGCATTCTTCAGGACCAGTCTTCAAGCTCCTGTTGAGCTGTGTCTGCAATTTGATGAAGTTGGTTAGCAGTAAGAGTATAAATGTCATGCAAGGGGTGATTTCTTTGCATGGAGTTAACACTTTGACATAATTGGGGTTCATATAGTTTCCTTCTTAAATATCGCCATGTGGTTGCACTCTTTTATACTTATGACGATCTTTACTTCTATGATCAATCAATCAGTGGTTTTACAAATGTGATTGGGAAATTGGGTCCAAATGCCTAGAAAAAAGCTTTGCATTCTCTTGGTTTTTTAAGGTGTAAATAAAGAACAACAACATTGTGAATAATCAAGATTTAGGATTTCTTTTTGTTCAATGAAAATGACCTTTGCCTTAAGTAAGTGAAATATTCAGAAAGCACAAGTGAAATATTCAGGAAGTACTTTGAGAGAATTGGGTTTCTGCCAACAAACAAGGCCCCTATTTTGTAATCCTTTCTCAAGAATATAAGCTATGGATGCTATAAGAGGTTTTACTTTTAAATAGCTTCCCTTAGAATCTGGAGTATCAATTCAGCTGCTGGAGCTGTGCCATGAGCATGATTTTATGATTTTGCTGCAGTAGTCACATACACAGCAACCAGCAGAAGTATTGGTCAACAAAACAAGGGTGTGATGCATCCTCTCTGTGTAGATTTGTCAAGTAATTTATACCACTTCAGCATGTGACAGCAAAGATAGTAAGGATTATAAACTGTGTGTTGGTAAGGATTCCTTTACATCTGTAATGTGCTTTCAAAGTGAAAGCAGCATGCAAATGATGAGTATTATCAGCACACAATCCATTTCAAAAGGGGACTACCATTGTACTGTGCATAGTGCTCTATTGTTCAGATTGAGAAATATCACTGAAAGCTGTGTTTTCCTTTCTGTAGACTCTTCTTCTTCAACTAAATAGACCTGTTTACTCTGTACAGAGCAATACAGCTCTGAGCCGCACGCAAGAAAATGTGTAAGCCTCAAAACGACAAGCAAATACATTTCCTCCTGAAAGAACGTCTGCATTATAATAATAAAACCACTCATATTTTACAATAGCATTGGAACCCCTGGCCGTTTTTGCTCTGCTGACAAGCTCTGGGGCTGAGATGCAGAGCTGGCATCAGTTCCTGTTTCCTTTCTCCACACGAGTATTCCCTGTGACGCTGCACATGCACGAGGTCAGTTTGCCTGTGCCTCGGTGCCATACGGGGCTGAAGTAACCACATGGTTTCATACCCACTCTGCAGGCATTTGCTATGAACTAGAACTAGAACTGTCATGGACTAGACATGCCCAGAAGCATGGCAGTGACCTTTGCTAAAATGCCTTCTCCTAAACCTTCTGGAGCACACCTGTGCCATGGCAGCATCCATGGCTTGGGCCGAGGAACAAGGCTGGAGCAGGGCTCAGCAACATCCTTGTTTTGGCACTGCAGGGAAGCAGAGTAACACGAGCAGAACAGCACAGGAGCTCCGTAATCAAGAATGTAAGACTCTCGTTGGCTGTCTGCTGGTCAATATATGGGTTTGTCCATTTTGCAATAGGAAAAGTAATCTTCACTTCTGGGTCCAATCTCAGCTCTAGGAACCAGGTAGGAAGAACCTGTTTGACCAAATTAGATGTCCTCCAGTGTACAACTGGACCAGGTTCTCTGTCAGATTTGTGGAGATGGATGTTTTTCCCTCTCTGTAAATTGTATACAGTCAAACTTGCACTAACACTTTTAATGGTCTGGTAATGTGCTACAGATAATGCATGTGCACATGCAAAATTGCATTTCTATGTGGGATTGTTGAGTGTCTCTGGCAGTAAATGAGGACAACCAGTTTTTACCTCAAAACCTATTGTTGTGGCCAGATACAGATTGTTTTGCCTAATAATTACATGTGCTTCTGGTATAATGGTTTATTTTCTGAGTCACAACACTATTTCTTTTTAGCAAAGAGAGAAAGCTTTCACTTTTTTTTTTTTTTTACTCATTCTTTGCAGTTGAAATTCTGTTAATCCATTTCCAACCCATAAGGAACAAAGAAAAAATCCTCTCCAGCAAAACTCCACTTTATGTAGCGCACTGAAGATGGCACTGTAGTAACAACTTCACACTGTGAATGATAAGATATGCTTGTGTTTGTTGCTGGGAAATTGTGATTTTTTTTTTTTTTATTTATTTAGCTCGGCTAACATAAAGCCAAAGGTCAGTTTAATGCAGCACCACCCAACACTGCTACTGTAATTAAGGGTGAAGAAGGCCTTCTGTTACTTGGACTTATCACAAGGAGACTCCAACTCAACCCAAACTATGTGGAATAGTTTATAGTGGATCTTCATAACCAGGTTTTTCTTGTTAAAAAAGAAAAAAATCCAAGAAAGACAACAAAGAGAATCCTTTCTGTGAAGGATATCACTGCATGTCTGTAACCTTTACAGGCTATATTAAGGCATATTAACACTGCAGCAGGTCTCTAAGGACCCAGTGAACCCTGGGGCAGGGCTTTCTAGTATTAGCTGCACTACACAAATCTTACAAAATTCAGTTTCCAGTAGAGTTTGGAGGCTTTTATTCATCTGAAACAGGAGCTTCAAGTTAAAAAAGAAAACAATGACTCAACCACACACAAAGAACACCAGTGATAGGTAAGAGTCACATTTAGGTCAATGATAATTTGTAGTACGAATAAAGAAAAGCAAATTTAAGCTGACAGTTATATAGGTCTGAAATGATGCTTCTACCCATTTCTTAACCCACACCTTTCAAGCCCTTCACTCATAGCAGGAGGGAGTTTTGGGTTGTTTTGAAGTATGTGGGTAATTGGGCCCCTGTGAAGCAATTACCTCTCACAGCTACTTCCATCATACATGCCTGAGCTATTCTGAAGGGAATTAAAAGTGGAAACTTTACATTCTCTTTAGGGTTTGTCTTGCTCAAGAGAAGTCAGTGGAAGAATTTGTGTGAACTGCCACAATGGGGATCTTTTTCAGGTGTTGAGAAAAAATTGCAGGATTTAAAACCCCACTGATTTCCATGACAGACAGCATCTGTCCCAGAGGACCTAATACTCTTTGTCAGCAAACTAATTTTGGGGAGGAACTAGCTTTTTCAAAACTCCCCTCTCAAACAGCCTAAGCACTTCTCTTCCTGCAGCCTGGTATACAAGTGTGCAGCTTTTCAAAGATATGGGAGCTAAATAAGTAAATATGTTTAGAGCCTTGATCTTGGAATAAATCCGGTATGAGCTCTTTAATTACCCCAGCAGGATGCTCTGCTCTTTACACAGCGCCTGAGCAGCCTCCTCAGCCTCCCCTCCTTTGCCAGCTCAAAACTTCCCACAGAACAGCTGCAGATCCCTCTGCAGAGGAGGATGCTGGTTTTGCTCTGGTGTGAATGAAAGCAGGGGTTGAGGATTTCTATTTGTGCCGCCACAACCTCCAACTACGGTGACAGTGTGGGTAATGGAGACAGACACAGGTGAGCCAAGAAGCCTGTGGTAAGGTAGGGGGATGTTTGAGGGGTGCTGAAGGAGGAACTGAAGCAACTTGGGTTTGGAGATCTGCAGCTGGAATTTTTGCCTAGAGGTGACTTTGGGGCCATGGGATTGCTTAGAGGCCTGTGAAGCAGTTAGGAAGCAAGTTAGGTGGGAACAGGCTGATCTGCTGCAAAAATAAGCACTCTAACTTATATACTCATGTAAACATTTGGAGATGTCTGTGATGCATTGGCTGTTAATATTTAATTTATCACTTATTAAATATTTCATTTTGTATAGTTCTTTACTGGAAAGGTGATGGATTGTGTTGTCCACAAGAACCTATATATAAAGATCTGGCAGATTTCTCAGTCTTTTGAGAAATAATTATATTTATAAGCAGTTTGCAGGAGGTAAAATGCATTACAAAGAGATTAGTCATGTGCAAACATGTTGTTTCATTTCAGTTTGTAAAAAGGCAAGAGTAAACACCTGCAGGCAGTATTTGCATTGCAAAGGGAGAGTTGTTATGAACCTGTAGAGAAGCTGCCACCTGGATCTTCATTACCCCCATCATGACACAAAAGTTGAGCTGTTTGCTTCAGCTTCCCGTGGCTGTGGGGGCACAGAGCAGTGTGGAGTTATTAGCACAGGCCCTTGTGCCAGGGAGGCTTAGAAGTGTCCCTGTGCTTGTGCCCTCTGCTCTGATGGGCAATGCGGTTGTCTCTGCATCCTTGGGAATTAAGGTCTTCACCTCTGTGCCTCCCTGGGACTTGTGCCATTCTTAATATCTGGAGGGTGAAGCAGCCCAAGACACAAGCCAGTAGAGCTTAAACACTGTTAGGAAGCAGTGTTGTGTAATCCTCCCCTTATTTTCTTATCGTGAAAATGGCATGTGAACACTCCACACCGCAGTCTCTGTCCTGTTCTGTGGTCACACGTGGCCACCATCTCCACTGGCTGTGTCCCACACCACACACACAGAGATCTTGGCAAGCCTTGAAAGCAGTCCCCTCCCTGTTGTCAAGCCTCTGACTGTGCCACAGACCATGAACACCTCCTTCATTTTCCAGCAGATTTTGTTCTCAATCCAGGAAAGCATTTTCTTAGGTCCTTAACAGCAAGCTTAAGGTTAAGCATTTATTTAAGCACTTGGCTAAACTGTGTTTTGCTGAATCCCTGCCAAATGAAAACAGATGGGCTAATTTACCCTGATGTTCTTCCATGCCTTCAGGAGAGCTGTAGGAGCAGCAATCTTGATGAAAGGTGGGCTTCAAAGCACGCGAGGGGCAGAGTTAGATGGTTCCAGGCCACAAGATGGGCCTGAGTTCCCTGGGAATGTGTAGATTTGGAGATTGTTCTTGTCTTCCTTATTCCCTCTCATCCACAGGAGAGTACCAGTCTCTCTGCAAGGAGTGTCACCCCAGCTGGTGATCCCTGGTGTCATCTCAAACACCTGCAAGGAACAGAACCAAAGAACATCAGTCTTCCCTCATTTGTCACCAAGAACCGACTGTGCCTGGGTTCTGTGCAGTGAGCAGGGCTCTTCTTTCTGCCCTGTCACCCAGTCTGTGCTCTAGGGTGTTTGAGACAGAAGTGTGCTCCTCTTCTGATGGCATTTCTGATGACCCAGAGGGGGCACAATGCTGATGGATCCTTAAAGCCATTTACTAAAGCCCTTTTAGCCCTGAAAGCCCTTTTACTAAAGAGCAGCCAGAACAATTTGCCATGCTGTGGGATTGAAAGATTCTGAAAACTGATGTTAATGTGTTAGACTTTGGTATAAAATTTTGACCACTGTCTGTCACTCATGAAACAATGTGATGAGTTTAAGGCTTTGCAATATGTCACATGCTTTTAAAAGGTATTAAATAATGGCTTATGCGACACATTAATGAAGCAAATGATTAGCTTAGGAACACAGATTTGTGGAGATGCGTTTTTAAAGTAAATGTTATTCACAAACCTGAAGATGTTGCTAATGCTGGCAGTCATGTTTAAATGCTGTAGAGTAAGGTCTCACAAAGGTATGTGACAATGTAATATGGTTTAAAGGAAAAGGAGAAAGAGAGCATGGAATTAAAAGCTTTTAACATAATTCAAGAGTATGCTGAATCAATACTGCCTCGGCAGTATTTATTGTTCCAGTGTTATATTTAAGGGTTTTTCCCTGTGCCTGGTTTCCCTTCTCTAGCTGCTGATACTCCTGCTATCCACAGGCAGTCTAGCTTGTTACCAAAATGTTTATAATAGTTTTAATGCCAAAGGAAAAAGTAGGAAGAAGAAAGGAAGGGTGGAATTTGGGCTTTAAATGTCTTTCCCATGAATTATTCATATTATTTATTTCACAAGATCAAATGCTCTTTTTGAAAAATGGTATGACAGGGAGTGCGCAAGAGATTTCAGAGGTTGAATATGAGCAGCAAACCTTTTCTAGGAGAGAAAAAACAATAAAACCGTCTCCAAACCTCAAACAGAAAGTTTGCCTAAGAAATATCAAAGATCAGTGTTGTGGGACTGTAAGATGCAGACCCGAATCTATCATTTTATTTCTACAGCAAGGTGTCATCAAGCTCTTCTCTGATCCAAGACTAAACAGCAATTTTCGAAATGTGGTGGCAGAACACAGATCACCTTCATTTTTAGAACAACGTAACTTGGAATGAGCCACTGCATATATTAACCTGTGTAAAAACAGTGAATTTCAGCTTCTTGAGCAGCACTTTATTCTGTTTGGGTAATTAACTCCAGTATGCGACTGGTGGAGTTCCTTTGTTTAACCCAGTCACTGGCAAAGGGTACATATGGAATGCTAATCTCACCCCTCCTTCTTTCTTTGTGACCACTTAAAGGGTGGCAGTGGACATCTTTCTAAATTCCACATCTTTCTAAATGTCACTGGATGTGTGTTGGGGAATTGCCCCTGGCAAAGAAGCTGAGGAAGTTCCTTCACTGTAGGGGTGGAAAAGGCAGGCTTGGCACGGAAACCCTCTGGCAGCCTCTCCTGCATCTGCTGGAGCCAGCACAGCTCCACTGACCTGAGTAGCCCTAGGATGACCTTTACCCATGGATCCAGACTCCCTGGTGTCCCTGGTGTACATGGAAGTGCAACAAGGTGGAAGAACAAGTAACAGGTTTTTTTCCATGGAAAGATGATGTGGACTTGGAAAATACTTTATCCTCTCTAATGCCTTCTTCTCTTCTCTTGCTTACTCTGCATATAAATTAAGACCAACTGGGGTTATACCAGCTGCCTAATTTATTCAGCTATTCAGATTTGTATTTAATGTCATCTCCTTGTCAGCTATGGTAGACTCTGGTTCAGACCCACGGTGTTGGCTGCTGCAGCAACCCTCACAGGCACAGAGACTGGAAAACAAGTGGGATGTAATTCAAGAGCTCTTTACATCTTTGTAACCACGGATACCTAAGTGATGCATATGAGCAGTGTTTACAAAGTAAAGGCGTTGTTTCCAGAAATGGGAAGCACAGATTGTGAATTCTCCCTGGGACATATGTGAAGGAGACAAAAAGTAAAAATAATGCTCTTTCACCTTTATGAAATAGTTCTGTAGTAAGTTCTCCTTTCAGTAGTTGTGACTATAGCAGAGGTCGATGGCTGTGGGTTTGTGGCTTTGATGGCCATGGTAGACTTTGATGGCCCAACTTCATATTTAAAGTCAGATGTGGGGGCAGGTGGGCAACAAATTGCTGACATAGAAGCTTATCTTCATAGAGAATTTTGTATCAGGTAATGAGTTAATTGGTAAAAAAAATTATAATATTGGCACTAAAAGTCCCAGGGTTCTTTATTGTAGTGTGAGTAGCAAACTCTCCCACAAAAATATGATTTTTAAAGCAAAACTTAATGTGTACATATCATGCCTTTTATCTTTTAATTGTGTCATATCTCCTTATTCCTGTTATATTTTAACACAATTCCCCATATAAGGCAGTTTCCTAAAGGTATCTTTCATTTCGCACTAATATGTTGAGAATTTTTTCTTCTCCTCAGACAAAATGAGCAGTTCTAGGACTCTATTTACATCTTTCTTTTTCTGTAATACTTCAGAGTACACATACTCTTCCTCAGTTTCTGCTTCCTAAGTTAGAGTCTTATTCATTCCTTCCTTCATTCATTCCTTCCTTCATTCATTTTAACCATCCAGTTTTAAGATAGATTTAGAAATGATGCCCATCTAAGACTATAAAATGTGTCAGCAATAATTAAAGATGTACAAACAAAAAAACCCAGCTCTCAGGAAAAAAGCCACACAACGCAACTTCCATTTTCCTGATGCTTTCCCAGAGTCATCAGTATCATCATGACCTGTTGGCTTTTTTCTAGAGCTGGAAAGCTCTGTGAGGGCAGAGAAGAAATAAAAACTATATTTCTCAGGAAAAAAATGTTCTTCAAACTACACTAAACATTAAAGTGTTTTGCTTTGCAATAACCTTAAAATAATTTCTAAGTGTTTATTGCTAAACCACTGGGAAAAATCTCATTTTTCAGTGCTGAAAAACAAGTAATCTGTTTCAGGTTGATATGTAAGTAAAAGCCTGTAGGGAAAATTTTTATGAAGTTGAAGACTGTCCACATTTTTCCAGAGTTGGAATAAAAAACTAAAAACAAAAACCAGTCCTTAAAAATTCCAGTACTTCAGTATGTTACTGATTTCATTAAGCACAGACAGTTTTCTTCATCTTACATAACAAATCCCTCTAAGGGTAAGGTCAGCAGAGGCAGATATCGGGGATGCTCTCATATTGACGACTTGAGGGCTGTTCTTGCTTTTATGGCACATTCCTTATTTCCTTGTTCATGTCCACAACTTTACATCACATGTTTTCCTCTGTATCTGATTCGATATGGAAACACATAGCAGCAGCAGCCACCAAAGCCAACTGCTCCAGGACATTTGTTCAGAGCTGGGACTGCAGTAGCTGGAAGGCCAGTGCTTGCAGTATCTGCAGGAGATGATCCTTGCTCCTGTTCCAGTCCTGGGCACGCTATTTGATGATCTGTTTAATGTACACATAAGTAGGCTGTGGTCTGAGAAGGATGGAAAACATGAGGTGTTGTTGGACAGTTGCTCTTGATTAAAAGCATGACACTACCTTAAGAAAAAATACTTTAAACTAAGGCACCAGGAAACAGAAATTCCCCTTTTCCTCCAGAGCCCAGCCAGGGGCTTGTTCCAAGCTTGAGGGAGCAAGATACTTTTCTTTATCAACCAGGGTCTAAGGGGGCTTGGGGGGTCCATGCCAGCTGATTGCACTGGGTGAGGTGAGAATGCACATGTGCACACGTGTGCCTGCAAACCCACACACAGAGGTGAAACCTTTTTGTACAAAATCCACTCTCTACCACAGAAACGTGACAAGGATAAAGATGCAGAAAGCATTTACTTCACTCTGGTTTCTGGTGATCCGTGCCATGGAGCCAGCCCAGCATTATGTAACGTGTGGTTACTGCTGCTGAAGGGCAGAGCAAACTCCCCAAAATAAACAAAGCTGTGAACCTGGTGGAAAAGCTGATCATGAGGACCAGCATTTGATGCTTGCTGCTGCAACAGGCTTCTTTGCTGGCAAAGCGAGTAACCATCCTGCTGATGAACCTTTCCCACAGTAGTTTTGTTTCTGTCAGTTCTGCTACCGTGCCCAGGAAGTCAGCTTGCCATCTTTATATTTGTTTCTTTACTGATGATTTCAGTTTTGCAGTTACACCCACCAACTGGAAACCCGTGATGTAAGGCACTGTTTAGGGGCTTTGGGCTGTACATGGCGGTGTGGGAAATCTGCAGTACGAGTGTGTTCTTCTGCAGTACTTACTTTTAGCACATAATTGAATCAGGTTTCAATAAGGAGCAACTCTTTGACAACTCTGTTTTCTTTCCTTTTTTAAACCAGTGCTACAGAACAACTGCAATACGCCTAATTTATAGCATGCCACTATGAATGTTATCGTAATGAATATCTATTTAGATCCTTTTTGTCCTGGCTCTGAGTTGTTTTGTAAGCAGCTTACATTTTATTAATTTAAAGCAACACCACCAAAAAATACTTATCTAACTTTCGAGCCAACCTTAGTATGAAAAGGGGCTTAAGTCTTATAACTCAGAAGTCAAATTAAACCTCATGTAAAGATACTCATTAGTCAAGGCTCAAGATTTTTATACAAATAAATCTTATTTATTAAAACACAATTTTTAAATGCTTGAGGTTAACAAACTAGACTTCTTTGAAAACCCATGTGAGCCCTGCGGCCAACAGTTGTCTGTACAGCTCCTGCATTGAAGTGTGCGAGGGACATTCGCCCGCCGGAACGTCGCTGGATCCTCCCGGAAGCGCCCGTGGTGAGCGTGAAGAAGGAAACCTGTGTGGTCAGACGCAAGGGGGGAGGAATGGGGTGAGGATGAAGTTTGGCTCAGAGCTCCTGCATGGTCCCCGTTGCTGTGGAAACGACGGCCTGTGCGGTGCCTATCGCATCCCTATACGTCCATGAGCGCCGTCTCTCCTGCGCGTCGCGAGGAGGAGTCTGAGACGGAGCCGATCAATTGAGGGCCTGTGCTGCGAGGGGAAAACGCAGACAATAACTTTAACTATGTGCTGAAAGAGAAGCAATGAATCACCCTTTTATGCAGTGACATATAGTTACACCCAAATGCCATGCTGTGCTTCTTGGGGAGAAGAAAAGGAGAGAATGATAAAAATGGAGCTGGGCTTTTATGTTCATTTGCTCACAACCTTTCCTGTGTCTTCCTCGTCCTCATGAGTGAGCCAATCAGTCTGTAATATCTCTCCTCCATTCATCCACTGCCTTATGAATAAGATCATATTATATATGATTATTTCTTCAACTAACAAGGCTCGAGCTCAGAGAAGTAGATGCTTCCAGTTAGAGCACATTTCCTTCTGCTGTTTGCAGTTTGTTTGTAGGAGCAACTGTCTGATTGTTACCCAGGCAACCGATGCAGGCGTGAATTTGATTAGATATAGTTTCACAGATGTGGGCAGCGTTTCAAGCATTGTTTGGTGTTTCTGTCAAAAAGAAAATCCAGTTTGTTAACTTTTAATAGTTTTTGGTTGAAAGACAGGAAAAAGTGGAGGATCTTATAATAATCAATTTTAGATGGGGTTGTCTCAGCGTGTTATTTGCTGTTTGTATTCGGTAAATGGTTCTTCGTTCTACATAAAGAAAAAAAAATGTGGAAAAAATCCAGTATTGGCAGCAGGAGATGTGTAAAAGTACAAGAATTTTTACTGTCTCCACTGAAGCAGGTTAAATTATTATCATCCCTCTAGAAGTTAACATCATTAAAATGTGAAGACTATTTGGTCATATCATGATAATAAGAGTACCGGGAACGTATTTTGATGCTTAGCTATGCACGGCCTGTCTTGTGAAGAGGCAGCTTGGTATTTTAACTGATGGCAACGTTGTGCTCAGTGTGTTTATTTCTCCAGTGGAACTTGCAGATGTAAACATCAGTTGAATGTGCAGCTAGAGGACAATGGTTTGACATTCTGCATGAGCTCTCTTGGTGAGCGAAGCTCACTTTCTTTTCCTGATAGAAAAGCAGAAGGGGGAAGTAAACTTTGTGGATAAAATAACATAGAAATGACTCCCCTTAAAGCTGAGCATTTCAGATTTCAGAGTGCAATTCAGTCTTGCAAAGACATAAGCCTACATAGTGATGTTCAGTTCCATTTCCAGGTAAAAATTTCAAGGGTAGTTGAGATTTTCTCTTCTGTTTCAAGCTAAACTCTAGAATAAACAGGATTAGCTATTTAACTGTGATCGCTTGTTTGGGATTGCAGTGCCCTGCAGCCTGGGAGCTGGAAACAAGTCTTCCTTCACTGCAGATTCAGTAACCTTGAGAGCTTTACGCACTCTACTGCAAATGTACATCAGAGTTACTTCTCTTGAGCAAATGAAATCTTCTTTTATGACCCCATTCTTGAAAATGGATGATTTGGCTGCCAGTGCACTATCATTCATACCTGGTCTGTGATTTTATAAGACTGTAACCTTCTTCTGGGAACATTTAGTCTGGCTTTTTAAGGAAACACAACTCGTGATGACGTTGTCTATCTCTCTGTGAGTCACTTCCTAGCAGTTTTTGATATTTTTTTAGCAAACTCCAAACAAATTTGCAAATATCCATTAATTCTATAGCACAGAGATCTGGAAGGTGTTAAATTCCTAAATATTCAGTTAAAATTGACAGCTGGGTACGTGAGAAAGAGCCTTTAGTGAGAGATAAACAGGGAGTACTCCATTGCTCTCAGCTGAGTCTATAGCAGCCATATAACCAACAAGCTTTCAGCTGACTCCTCGCTTGCACAGCACAAGGCAGAGCAATGAGCATGACAGGAGGGCTGGTTTGATGTAGAACATAGCAGGGGAGGGCCTGGGGACCAGCAGGAGCTGCTGTGGGAGAGGAGGATAATAGAGGGACTGGAAATGTGCAGGGCAGAACTGCTGTGATGGAGCTGTGGGAAATGGGCGTTATCGGGGGAGATGGGGTGGGAGTGGTAATAGGACAGGAATTATCTGGAAGCCAGACTTTATACTGTTCATGAGTCAATTTGCTTTACCACATCATTCAGCTGTGATTTGATCCTGATAGTCTGCAGTGCAAATGAAAGAAGCTGTTACAGATCAAAACTTCATTAATGGAATGACTCCTGCTGAGTTGAATGGTGGCTGCATTGGGATCGTGTTTGGCAAAAACAAGTAATAAGGGATCAAAAAAGAGAAAGAGTAATTGAGAGTAATTAAAAATCCATAACCAGAAGGCTAGATTTGTAATGTAGCTTAACCATCTTGATTGCTGGTCATTTAAAAGTGCAGCCAGTGAGCAAAAGATTCTCGCAGATTGAGGTGAGATTTTTGATGAAAAGGTTAGGAGAGAAGCTGAATAATACAGTTCAAAAAATGCAATGCTTCTTCTGCAGGTTGCTGAAAATAATATGGCTGTTTACAACTATTTGCTCTAATAAAATTACCTCTTTTTCTGGACATCATCAATACAGGCTTTGATTTTCTGCAGATGTGTTTCTTACTGTTGTGAACTGAGAAAGTGTGAGAATGAATTCTGTCCTCCCAGCTGATTGCCAATAAGTGCTAATCCTCTGTGCTTTTTTATCAGATAGTATTGTTTCTGCACTTAGAGTGGATAAGTAGGACCATTCTTTATAAGACAATTACTAGGAGTGCACACTTTCTGCACGTGCAAAAAGAAAAGTCTGGTTTTTCCATGGATAACTTGGAAATTTGCATGTTCCTATTTCCACATTTATATTTTCCCTGGCAATTTTATATTTGCAGAAAAAAGAGACATCTTTCAGTACAAGTGTTGTCAAAATCCTTTCTATATGATTGTGAAGAAGGACAAATACTGAAACCTCCATTGAGAGAGTTAACCAGCGTCTCAAGCCCACTCACTTCGTTGCTGTCCATTCTTAGCAGTGGGTGCCAGTTCTGGCTGTTTGACACCTTTTTACCCTTTTAAAACAGAACATGTTATTTGAAATGAAGAGAGAGAAGAGCAATCGACATAATTCAATACAATTTCATCACCTAATAAGTGAAATGGAAATGAATTTTGCTTTCTCGTTTGAATTCCAGGTACTAAACCCTCTGCATACAAAGGCAATTATTCTGGTTTAAATATCCATATATGCCAAGAAATACAACACACCCACAGCACACACCCCCTGAACTGTATAAATGTAAGAACAGAGAGAGAGATCAGTATTTTGGGGTTTTTATTTTTCCTCATCTTCTAGACTGTCAATGCAGCACCACAGGAGACTAAAGCCCCTCTATCTGTGTACTGGGTGCATTTCATGCAGGGTGACTGTGAGGTTTGACTGCACAGAAATGGACTCAGATAAAGAATGTTAAGTCACATGTTAGTGATGGTTTATGTCCTCTAAGAAATGAACAAAGCAGCCCTGTCAGGGCTGTAGATCTGGCCCGAGCTAATCGCACTGGGCAAGGGATCACATTGCTGTAAATATAAGATACATGGACAAAAGCTTGTCAGTCCTTATAAATTTTCAAGCCACACTCAGGAAAGCTGTATTTTTCTTGTGCATTAAAATTCTCCTCAGGGGAGAAATTACAACTCATACTTTATAACAGTAGCAATAGGGAAATCGGTTTATATGGCACCTTTTTAATAGGAATAATGCATGTGCTTGGCACAATCATATGCAGATGTGGAAATATTAAAAGTACTAGAGAATAAAACAGCTGGAGCTTGGAAGCTATGCCTGAGACTGGTTCAGGTGCTGAGGCTGTGGTATGATTTCATGGGAATGAGAGCTCACTAGTGTCTTGCATTTAAGTAGTTGCATAAATTATCCAGTATTTAGCCCTTAGCATGAACTGCTACACCTCAGCTCTTCCCAACTCACCCCAGTGTCCTGAGCAGAGGCAATGCCACAACTGGAGTCTGCCAGCTCTGCACAGGTTCAGCAGAGCTATGAAATCCTGGGTGTTACTTGAATGGGAAACTCTTTATCATAAAAATGCTGCAATGTAACATGAACATGGTTTGCTGTTCTCATCAGTAAGTCTACTTTTGCTTGTATGGTGTAACAGCTATGTAAGAATGTAAAAGCTAAAGAATCAATGTAAAGGTAACCAAATACTGATTGTAGCCATCAAGAATTTTTCTGCTTCTGATATTTAAAAAATAAAAATAAAAAAGGCAACAACCAAAATCAAACAATAAGGCATTTAGAGTGGAAGGGAACAAATTTTATACCAAACCCCTGAAGAATCCAAGATGCTCTGCAAATATGTTGCCTTCTGAAAAAAAAAAACCAAACCAGAAAACACAAAATTAACTGTTGCTTTGAGCTTATGGTTGACTAGTTTCTTCACTAGCTAAAAAGACCCACAAAGAACTGAACTGATACAGGTCCAGAATGTATATCTGGATGTACCCCTGTTATTTATACTGTTGTATTCACATTCCTGCATTAAGATGAGGCTGTGTCACCTCAGATCACAGAGAAATTGCTCAGGGTTTCTGAAAGAAACTGGAAAGACAGACAGGAGGATGTACTTGTACTGTGCATGTACTTTGTATTTTTTTTTTCCTGTTTGTTTGTCAATAGAGATTTTCTTACAGGCAAAACCAGTTTTTCATCTGGCATCAAATGTTTAAAAGAACTTGGGTCTCACTGGCGATCCAGAGAGCTTAGCATCCATTTGTCCACTCTTCAAACAGCTGTGTGGATCTGCACCAAGACTCAAATCCTCAAAGTGCTTTAAGTACTTGCAAATATCAAGGAGCTATCTTGAAAAGATAGTGGCAGCACACCTTTGAAAATAGGGCTGTAGAATCTAATTCTCATAGTTAGTATTGATCTACTGTGTTATAGCAACATGAAGACACATGGATATAATTTTTCTCTTAAATGAGCAGGTCTGCACAGGAAGCCCTTGTAGGTGTGCAGTGTCCCTGTAATGTCACCTGTAATGCCACCAGGCAGGTGAGCAGCCCAGCACAGGAGCTCCATCCCTGGGAGCCGAGTGCCCCTTCTGGAGTGAGTTACTGCAGCGGTTTGGGTTCTGAGGCAGCAGTGGGGAGGGAGCTGTGCAAGCGGCAGGAGAAGCCTCCTTCTGTCCTAGTCCCTGATTACAGCACAGCCATGAGGTGGGACTGGCTCTGCTGATGCCAGACTCCTGTGCTGACCTGGGATTTCTGGGACTGAGTTACCTGCGTGCTGTCAGACCCCCTGCCTCGGGATCTGCGTGTATGGGAAACACTAATTTGTTACCCAAAAATAAACCCAAGCTTCACCGTGCTGACAGCTCCCCTGCTTGACCACATGGCATTTGGGCACCAGAATATCTAGACTGATAACAATGCTGGACCACCTAGAAGAGCAGTAAATGCTGCCTCAGGCTATAGAAAAGACAATTCCTGACTCACTGAAAGGAAAATAAAAAGTGCATTTATGCTGCTCTTACTGGAGGAGGGAAAGTCCCTCAGAAAGTCACAATGTGCAGTCATTCAGCTGCATTGTGCTTGAGGCTTTTTCATAGGGGTAAAACTATTTCAACCATAGAAGTTTAAGGGTTTTAAACCTTGTAATGTATTTTTCCTCATTTATGTATTAAACTCAGTCCTAGCAGATTACCCTTTGGATTCTGTGATAAACTGGAAAATCTGAGCGTTTCCAAAAGGAGCAAATTATATATTGCTTCAGGATGACTGATATCAATAGTCCATCCTACTTCTGAAATAAGATTTTTGCATCTATCTGCTGCTTCACTGAAGCCTTAGCATATTGTCTTCCCTCCAATGCACTGCATTTCTAATTTGATTGGGGAAAAATACCTAATGACAAAAAAGCCCAGGACCAAATCTGATTTGATAGAAGTTCAAGTTGTTTATTATAATTATAAAAAATTTCTTTCTCTGCAGTGCCCACAGGAAGGAATTTTTTATAGCTTTGAATTAAGAAATCTTAAGTACTTTAATTTGTGATAGCAGAACTACTCATGTCACTTTCTGTGCTTCTACTCCAAACAAAGATCTGTATCACACTCTCCGTTTTCAATTTATTCAGAACCGTAAGTATTTTGATGCATGGATTAAATTGCTCTGAGGTTTGTATATGTCTAACCATTTCCTCAATAATAAATTCACTAGATATTCACTTGCAGGGGTATTAATATGGTTTTTGCTGAGAGAAGAAGTAACTCTGGGAATCAGCCATGACTCTGTGTCAGAAAGTGAAATATAAAGCAATAAATTCTGTGATTTAGGTATAAATGTATTTGGTAGTATAAGAAAAAGAGGGCTGCACTGTGTTAGTGGAAAGTCAGGGGATTCCTTTAGCAGTGCTGCTGCTGTGAATGGCAACAGAAGAGCAAAATGCACATCTGCACACATTTCCTACATTGTTGGTGTCAGTGGAGTCACGTTCTCTTTCAGTAGCTATGACTCTTGCCTAATTCATGTGATTATTTTTTTCCAGCTGCCACCCCGTTTTATTAATGCTCTCTCAGATGTCTGTTTTTATTCCTTTGCCTCTTGCTTTTGTAAAGCTCTTCAAAACATTCAAGGAAAAAAAAAAAAAGAAGAAGAAGAAAACCCTGGATGCAATAGATAAACAACATGGAGACATGGAGGAGAGAGTGATGAGTTTATAAAGGACAGATGATGGAAGTTGGTTTCATTTATGGTGCAGGGAAAGAGAAGATGGAAGAAAGGATAAAAGTTCATTTGGTCATAGTTTGGTTTGATGTGGTCCATCTAATGACCATTGGATGCTAAACAGATCAGCAAAACAAGGGTCCTGTAGGCAATGATTCTCCACAGCAGAAGTTTAGGGAAAGCAGGTTAGTGCCCTCAGGCTGCAACTTGTCTCTATTTTTGTAGTGTTATCTCCAAATGTTGTTGTCTGTTCCTGTTTGTTGTGGTTTTGCTTTTTTTTTTCCCACAGAGGAAAGCACATTGCGTATTTATTGCTTTCCTCTCCCACCTCTTGAATAGAGAAATCAAGCAAGCCTTTTGTTATGGCTGCAGGCTACCATTTGCAAACTGCTGGTTATCACAGTCTATTGTAACCTCAAGATACCTAGAGGAGTTTCAATGGAATTTTGTTTTAGGCCTTTAAATGTAGATGTTTCTGAGAAACTTCTTAATGACTCTACTGTAAAGATATGGATGTGAAAACACAGGTAGTTTTTTATCTCACACTACTTAGACAAGAGCACATAAACAGCAACTGAGATTAGAGAGCAATTTTGGTTCTTTCTAAAGCTGTGCAGTAAAGGTCATCTATTTCCCAAAGAGCTTGCAGTCAGAACAGGGGACTCAGGATGTGAGAAAGGGAGGGTTATTATCTGCATTTGCTAAGGCCCTCTGATCTAGGCCACAAGAAAAGCCCCACTAGAAGCAGAAGTTTAATATTGATCTCAATAATTGAAAAAGATATGTGAAAACACAGTTTCTTTGGAAACACCTTTTGATGTAGTCACATACTAGCCTTATACTCTCTTCCTTTAGCCTGCTTTTGATGAATATTTATGTTATAACAGACTTTAGGTAGAAAAGCTTAATATGTGGCCACAGGAAAGAAAAGAGGTAAATCTTTATGGTGTAGTTCCTGGCACAGGGTATCAGTTGATGAGGAAGGTGCAGAGCAGAACTGCTACCCCTCCATCAAAGCTGATAATGATTCCCCCCTCCTGCTCGTGGACCCGTTAATTGTTGTAATGAGCAGAGCATGGTGGTGTGGTGAGGAGACAAGGTTTATTGTGCTGAGATTGATTCGAATATGTGATAGGGCCTATAAGAATGTCCCATGTTTCTGGCTGTTAGAGTCCTAAAGAAAGGAGGGGCTGAAGTCTGTGTGGTTTTTGGTTGTCTCTAAAGAAATCTGCTTGCAAATGGCACTGGGTGTTTTGATTTAAGAAGACAAGCGCACTTAGAGCCAATGTTCCTGGAAGATACTTGTTAGGGCCTGAAAGATGCTTTCAAAAGTAGAAAGAAACCCTCTCTGGAATCTCAAAAAAATTGTGATGTACTGCAGCAAACCTGGAATGGAGGGTTTATTTAAAAAAAGAACATCTGGTTGAGTAGTCAAAATATAACATAATGAGATATCTATCAAAAAATTCCCAGCTTCTTTCAGGGACTTTTCAGTTCTCCTTCATTAGTTACCAACTGCAATTTCCACTCTATTCTTAGAGTTAAATTTATGAACTGTGAGACCAGAATAGAAAAATGATATTTCCATTGGTTGTATGATACAGCTGATATAGAACCTTAGGTAGGCAAAGCTTCTGGTTTCCTCATGCAATTAAATAAAGTGGTTTCCAAGAGTTGCATTTCAAAATGGATTGGCTTGGAAGAGACCTTAAAGATCATCCAGTTCCACCCCCTCTGCCAAGGGCAGAGACACCTGTCCCTGGACCAGGTTGCTCAAAGCCCCATCCAACCTGGCCTCAAACACTTCCAAGGGCATCCACAGCTTCTCTGGGCAGCCTGTGCCAGGGCCTCACCACCCTCACAGTACAGAACTTCTTCTAATCTAATCTGGTCAAATCAAATACAGGGAAATGAATCTCTGCGGTGCTCTCGTGGAAGTCAGAATCAGATCCACTTTGATTCATTTTCCATTTCCCTGACTGCCTCAGGGTAGCTGCAGACACAATTGGGCTAGATCAGATCTGCCCAGGGAAGGGAAGGGTTTTGCTGTGCCCAAGCTGCCTGCCGAAAGCTCCAGTTTGGGGCGTGCCAGGGCTGCTGCTAAAAGATGAATTATTCCAAAGGCTGAGCATCCTGAAGGAGTCATCACCTTCTCTGTCACTTGTTCTGGCTTTGTTAGTAAACACTTCTCACCTGTGACAGTCGCTGATAAATCTCAGACAGGAGTTTCTGATCTATTGTAAACAGCTTTCAGTTGCTCCCCTGAGGGAGGTGTTTTTCAGAATTTGGCATGTCTTATTGCTCACATGGCAGCATTAGCAGTATGGTGCTTTTCCAGTGTCCTTAATGCACTTGTCAGGAATGTTAACAATGAGAGAGTGGGATGGTTCCCTCCCTTTCTTGCTCCTCCACCTGGGATCAAGAATAGTCATCCTAGTGCCAAAACCTTCACATTCAGAAAGTGTGTTTCATTTGTAATATCCACAATAACAGCGTTGCCAATGGGCAAACTTCCATCCTAAGAGACTACTTTAAAATACCCACTGTACTCAGTGCAATTTCATTTTCCTTCTGTCCAAAATCAGTTTCTGCAGGAAGCTGATTTATGGTGACCTTCTGGTAGGATGTTGAAGACAGGTGCCACCACAAGCTCTTTTTATGCAGCTCCTGATGCTCCCACATCCTATAGAGTCCCATTCTGTTCTCTGCCTGGGTTCTTGTTAAGTCTCATGGAAGGCAACAGGAATAGGCACAAGTTCAAAGTTGGGCCTGAGCTTCAGCACCTTGTTGGACTGACAAAAATTATGACAAAAACAGAGTATTAAAACTAAATTATATGTTTATACAAACTAATGAAAAATATGCCAGGTTCCAAAGTTCCCCAATCATATTTTCTCTCAAAAGACATGCAAATCCAAAGTGGTGTTTATATTTAAAAATGCTTATTTCCACTTATGGATGCACAAATGCAATGCAGTAATTTTCTTCATGGTTAAGACCCCAGGAAGTGGGGAAGATGAAAAGGAAATATGAATAGCTATAGCTATAATCACCATGTGTAAGAGGGGTTTTTTTTAGCTGGAGACAAGGTTTTAGAAATGCAAGATACATATTAATGAGTACTGTGCTCGTGAAAGGTGCTAGATTAACCTTCCCTAAGAGGAGAATCTTCCATTTATTCATTGGAAAAGTGCTTCATTAGCAGCAGTGTTGGTATTGCTGTGTCAGGAGCTCTCTGTCCCAGCTGGGTCCCTACTGTGGCAAAACCCAGGGTGTCTGCCTGCCTTTACACGTGGGGATAGATCCCCTGAGATCAATGGGCCTGATTCTTTATTTGGCAGGTGGATAAAGAGCTTTGCTGTACCCTCAGTTTGTAGAAAGGTTGGGTTTGGAATGAAAGACTGACAGACCTGTCCTTTAAACCTGTCCATTAAATAATGCTTGGGAAGGTGCCCACACAAAATGCCTGGGAGATGGTGAGAGGTTACAGTGATGCCTCATTTGCAGCCAGCACCTCTTTTCAGATGAAACAACTTTCAGATGACCACAACTTAGGCCAGCTTCAAAATAAACCCTAAGAGGTGGGAAAGTCTGATTGTGCCAATCTTCTCACTCTTCAGCATTGCTGGTGGAATCCATCAGCTGGGCAGGAACATTTGGTGCCTGTAACTACAACAGGTAGTGCTGATTTACCCTGGGTCAGGTTGTGGCTTGCATTAATCTTTGACAGTGGAGAAACAGAGACTGGAAATTGAACATAAAGTTAAAGAAGCGATATTAAAAATTAGCTCTTACAACTTGATGTGGACTTTAATTGATGGGTGTAATTTAAATTGTAGTTTCAAATTTGACCTCTACTTTTGTAATAGTAATTGTAATTGTACTTCCCAAAACAATCACTCCAAGACACATTTAATCTTCATTAAGAATGGGTTTTCCACAAAATATTTTATTTTTTATATCATCTGATCTGAACGAGCTTCAGTTATACACTTATAGTGAAAAAAACAATAGTGAATCATTAAACATGAAGCAAAATATGGAAATGCATCAGCAAAACATGGAAATGCATCAGCAAAACAGAATTCACAACTCTGAATAAAACATGGAGGCTACTGCAGAAATGTTTTCAAAAAGTATTTCTGATAAATAAAAGAACAGTCTAAGCACAATTAATTGTAATTCATAGTTCCATTACATTTTTATTGTCGAGGAATCGCATATTATTCAAAGGTGACAGAAAAATTTATAAATGTTCTTGAATAATATATTTTAAGTATGACCCTTTCATGTGAAGAGAAATCAAATTAAACATAGTTACTTCTTGATGCATGTGCTTCATATTTGCAAGATGGAAACCAAGAAACTATTGACAGACAAAATTAGGCAACTCCAAATGGGTTATGCATAAATATGAGTCCATATTTGGATCCCTTTGGAAAGCACCATAATGTGATTGAAGTCAGACATTCTCCTCTGGATGAAGCTATTAAAGCACTGAAAGTCACCTCCAGCTGTACTTACTTTGGCCAGCAATTGTGGCTCCACGCTTGAGATACCTGACAGGGTCGTGTCTGTGGTGCTCTTTGCTTTCTCTACTAGGTGACCTAAATTAGGCAAAAGTCACCTCCAGGATAGGCAGAGATAACAGAACTCTCTTAAATAAACAGAGCTTTTTTTTCCCCAGCACTGAGGTAATAACAAATACCTAAATGGTAATTTCTTCAGTCATTCTAACTATGTATGCAAAAGGTTGTTTGATGATGCCTAAAGAACAGGAAAGTAAGTCAAGGGACTTATCTTCTGCAAATCCAAATTTTGATCATTGTTCCATGCTGAACTCAACAACTAGATGGATTAAGTTTCGGTATTCAAAAGCCTGTTTCAAATTTTATTTTATATTTTATATATTATATATGTTTTTTGTCAACTAGTTAGACAGATGTCCTATGGCTAAAAAAAATGAGCTGTCTGTCAGAATCAAGGCTATTGGGTGATTCTGGCCATCAAAGCTAAGGAAGCAGGCCCTGACCATGCTAAGCAGGTGTCTGTGAGCAGCAAGTGCCCCAAACAATCTTTTTATGTGGCACCATGATGCCACAGATGTTCATTATTTCCCTCCATTATGTAACCCTTATGGTCTAATTTATTTTTAAAAGTGAACTTGCAAATCTTTATGCCATGACATATTTATAAATAAAGCACAATAACATCTTAAATTTGACTTTTCACGAAATCCTATCAGGTGATTTAATTGACAGTGATAATAAAAAAAAAAAAACAAACGGTCTTAGAAGGTATTTGCTGTTAAAATTCCCTGCACGGTCACTCTTGATTTTACCAAAATCTGGAGTCCTTCACATTTATTTGCTCAGTTTTTAATTGTTACTGTCACATCATTAGGACATTAGGACCATTCGTGTTTTATGTTTCACCTTGTCAGTTAATCCCCAGAAACAGTGAAATAATAGTAGTGGCATAATGAATTCTGTTTGCACTGAAGGTGTTAGAGGACTGTGATGTGTTTCATGGTAAGGTCAAACTTAGTAAAGTAATAAATATTTACATTTAAAAACAAACAAAAAAAATAAATAAAAGAAAACCCCCTTTCATCCAGGTTTTATGTAGGCATGATCACATTGTGATTGTTCACTGATAGTGAGGCTGTGACTGTCAAGCCTACAAGAGTGAATAAAGGCAGGCAGGATTTATCCACCACTGTCAGATGAGCTACATGAGGTCCAGGAGCGTGGGCTGCTCCCTTGCATTGTCCCATACCTTTGGGCTGTGCCTTTCTCCCAGGGCTGGCATCACCTTCTCCTGCCTGGAAATAGAGGGACAGAATTATTCTTTGCCAGAACTTTAATAGTACCCTGCAGCAGCGAAACAGAAGCAAGGGGAAGGGTGGTTCTAAGACTGTTTTTGTCTCCTCCTGGGTTAGTTCTGAAACAGTTCTGGGGAATTTTTTACTGTGGTTTTCTTTTTCCTGTTTGTTTGTTTGTTTGGAAGGTGTTGTATTACTCTTCCTATGAGCAGACATGGTGGTTTTGCACCATGCAGAAGACCAGTCTTCCTCTGATCTTTCTGTTGTCCCAAGGTGGTTCTGTGGTTGGCTTTATTCTTGATGCAGAGGTGCATATTGCAGGGCTTACCTGCCAGATGCCAGCAAAATTCCTACAGAAACACAGAAACCCTGCAAACACTGACTCTTGGAGGGAGAGAGAGCACTGCATCAAGTAATGTCAAGGTAAAAGCACACAATCATCATTTCAGCAGCAGGGTGAGATAACACCAACCCTGGCTTCTGTCATAATAAATCACAGCACAGCAGAGAGAAACTGCCACAGGCAGGTGGCCCCTACCCCCATAAAAGTTCATACAAATGCTCAAACCTGACTGTTCCTACAGCTGTAGCCACCAGACCCAACTGTCCTTGCCTTTGGTTCATCTGGGCCAGCTGCAGCCCCATGCTGTGCTGTAAAACCTTGTGCAGTTCCCATCAGCACTTGACATTTTGCTTTGTATATGAGGGAGAAAGCAAACATAAAGGTCAAAACCTGAAGCATCCCTGTCCCCATTGAATGGAGATGCTGAGAACTCTGACAGAGTCCCAAAAAACAGAGGGACTGGCTGATTAACCCTAACTACTCTTCGGACAGTGGCATCCAGGATCCCATAAAGCACAGCAGTGCTGCTATCTCATTCTCTAGGTGTGCTTTTGACACCTCCCTTCTTGCAAAATTCCTATGGGACTCTGATCGTTCTTGCTATGGAATGAGGAAAACAGTTCATTAGAAATTCAGGGCTGTAAATAAGTTTATTTCATCAGGGTATTCTGCCAGCTCAAGTGGCTCACGCATTTGACAATGCAGCAGCTGCTGGTGAAACATGGTGTTTGGTGTGGGGAACACACAGCTCCCCCTGTATTCCTCACAAATGGAATGTCTTTCATCAGGCAATCTGAGACATTCTTTTTTTTTTTTTTTCCCCCCTCCGTGCTTCTGTTACTGCTCCTTGCCATTATCCATCCATCTTCAAGAGATATATTTGCATTTCCTGATGAATCCTGACCTCACCATGAGCTGTGTGTCACCATCACTGTCTGAAAGGCCTTATCTGAAGTCATCTGTCTAATATTATGCAATAATTTGAAAGTTATGGCACTGCCAACTGAAAGAACAGAAGGAGATGCTGCTGGCCAAAACCCCTCCATTTCATCTGGTGATGATTTTGATGGTGCTGCTCATGTAAACGCCCCCAACCTGTTCAATATTTTCCCATTTCCCAAAGAAATTTTCCTGAGCACAACATACTATAACCTGCCCTAATATTTCCTACTTAAACTTTAATATTTTTAAACTTGCTTGAGCACTGTATTTTCTGAAGACCATAACTTATTAATCTTTTTTTCCAGCTCCAGCCTGCAATGTGTTTTCTACAGATCCTTGATGAAAATCAAGGAGAGAACAGTTTAATAACTGGAATAAAGTAAAATGAATGATGATGATGATAATAATAATAGATATAAGGGCTTACAATCAGACTGTAGTTTGGAATGTGTCTTCTCCAAAAACCTAAAACATCTAAGAGAGGTTTCTTTCTTACGAGTTGGTGGAGAAATTGCTGTTGGGTAGCAAAGGCCACATTCCCTCTGAAATACTCCAGCAGTTCTTGATGGGTGAGAGGACATTCAGTCCCAAGCTGAGACCTTTGTTGCCATTGCTGTGAGAACACCAATTCCATTCCAGTAGAAATGGGTGCACTGTGAGGATTTGAACAAAGTAGGAGAATTTGAGAGGCATCTCTCACTTGTACTTGGCATGACTAGACAAGCCTCTGAGGATGACACTGGGTGTTAAACTCATCACACTGTGTGCTAGTGCAAAAACATGTTTATATGGTGATTATATCATTTTGTTTAAGTTAATGCATTTTATGAGAACAAAGCTGGAAACTGTCCGTTTAGAGAGTCTACTGTAAAGCATAAGCTAGATAATAGTCTGTTTTTAATTTTTATAGTCTCTCAAATTTACATATACAGGACAGATGAAATAGAGCAAACAGGAAATACTTCATCTAAACAGAAACCCCAAATAAAAAAAAGTCATAAAAAATGCAAATAGTCTCACATTCATCCAAAGTATTTGTAGTTTTAACAGAGCAAAAATGCTTTCCTTAGAAACTAATGTATCTTTGCAGTATGCTGCTGAAAAATTTACTTTTTCTGTCCTGAAGTTGAAATGAAGAAATAGTTTTCTATATTCAGTAGTATGGAGGTGATTGTTAATGTCACATCTGAGATTTGCACCATGCTAAGAAACAGTACTGGTATGTTACATGCATGAGTGGCTTTTTACATATAATGCAACCTGTTATTAAATTGTGTATTTAAGCAGAAAATAGACCAGGTTTGACAATAGTGTTAAGAGGAAGGGGAAACTGTATGTACTAGAAAAAAATGTGCATTTGGTCTCTCTGCATTGGCAGAGGCAGTTTGGGCATTGTTGTCAGAAAGCAAGGGAAACAGCTCTTCATTCAGCTTTTAGTGCCCTTGACTAGAACAGAACCCATTGCATCAAAAAAGATCAAGGATAACATTCTCAAAATCTGCCTCGGGGCACTGCAAACGGCATTCCCATTCATTTCAGAAAGAATTGGGTGTCTCTTTCCTTCAGATCAAACGGTTGTTGTGGAAAATTCAATGTGAATTTTCATTACTTACCAAGTTAGAAAATATTATCAATTGCATAATTTGAATTCAGTGTATAATATAATTATATATACTTTTACCTTGGCTTCAGTGCTGGAGTAATTTCATTGGCATAATTCTTTGTCTGCACAGAAATTATCACTTTTTCTTCTGCAGCAGTAAATAGCATGTGCCACTACTTAATTCAAAATAGGTAATTAGGAATCTTGCTAATGATGCCTAACACATTTATTGTGCTGACAAGACAACAGATTTCTCCCAGGGAGTTAGTATGCAGTGTCTTGGCTCTTTGCCTGTTTGGGATCATCCAGAGGGGTGCAGCAGACCCTTGGGATTATGTGGTGCATGTGTCAGCCAGAGCTCACCACCATTGCCTCTGCCTGTGCTGGGACTCAACACGTCACTGTCATCACCAGGACGTCCCGTGAGAGGCTGTGACACGAGAGATCTGCCTGTGCCGCAGCTACAGCTACATTTTCCATGCCCTTCTGGAGGAATCTGGACCTGTTGCTGTCACCATATATCCAGGATATCAATGCTTGAAGATGTGAAGTCAACGTTCAGGAGCGATTGGGTGTCATTCTTTTGGGATATAGAGCCCCATAAACTTCCCACCAGTGTGAAAAAGTCCAGTGATCATTCACCTGACCTATTGCACTAAATGTTTGCAGGATAGGTAGAGGAAAGCTCGTTACAAATGTTTCTCTGTATTTAGTTGTAGAGCTAAGTTCTCTGAATCTCTGGGTCTGAGAATGAAATCCCAATAGGAGGCCTGGTCCAGAGCAGGTGGGAGAACTTCCATCAACTTCAGCAGACTGTGGGGGACACCAGAGTATTGCTCAAGTGTTTGTTTACTGTTTCATTCTGCTTAAAGGTACTAGCCAAAGCAGTGGAGTTAAATAGGTTTGCATCAGCTAAAAGGGTGGCTCTGAGCTTTTGTCTGATTTCAATGTACTGAACAACTAATGATGTTAATAAATAAAACTTCAAGAGAGTTGCATAGCGTAAGTTTTGAAATTTTATCAAAACAAATGCTGACCTCTAAACAGATTGTATATTCTACAAAACGAAAGGTTGTTCACCTTAATTATTTATGACTGACTGATTTATGGATTTTAGGTTGTGGTTCGCTTTTGGTTTTTTTCCATGTTTGCTGTTTTCCCTGATCTCAATTTAACAATCTCTTTAATATTGATCTAGATATGGCAAGCAATGCACATTTTTAATGTTCTGCACCATGTGGCATACTTCACTTATTGGGATTTACTGTCATGAATAATTTATAGCTATGTTCTTTAATTTGTTATTGACTGTTGCCATCTTTTAATAAAGAATGAAGTTCTCAGTTTTGTTGGATGGAGAGGTATGGGTAGATGTGTTCTGTACAACCACTTGTAGCACAAGAAAAACAGTGGTAGTTAAGAACCAACAAAGTCAAGAAAAACTGTCTTGAACAGAGAACAAATGAGAAAAATAAATTCCCTGCCATGTAGAAATAACAGTAATGATTCTTCTAGTTGTGTCCTGAATTAAGGACACTGCTGAAAAAAGTTTACAACCACAGGAAAAAAACAAACATGTGATAGAATATTTAATCTTCTGTAGCAATCTCAAAACTGATTTCCTGATGATAATTATCTATAGATGGTATAGCTTATTAATAGGAAGTTATTTCAAAATCAGGTGATGACATAGTTTGCTTAGCTAGAAGGATGTAAGTTGTTCAAATTACCGAAGGAATTTGCTACTCATGTTTCTGACTTCTGTGCAAATGATGAAAAAAAAAATATCCAGACAAGGTCACTGCAAGCACACTTCCCGTCTGTCAGCTGGGGGAAAAATGGCATCAATATTTCTAGGTAATAAATCCTTAGCAACAATTGGTGCTTTCTGAGGCCCTATGGCCTATCTGAACTAATTAAGCACTCTTTGAAGTACCAGTATTTCAGCCTTCATAATACGCCATGCCTGGGCATTGCCTGTGTTTCTGGAGCAGGAAACTGCAGTGCAGCAGATGGGATTTCCAAGAGTGCCCTGCCCTCACTTATGCTGAAGTCAATGAGAGTTTTTCACATCGATATTTATGGGTAAGAATCATGATAACACTAACTCATTGACCTCAGCAGCAGGAGAGAGAAATCAATGATGATGGCCTTTGAAATGGCTTTTCCTGAGTGACTTCAGCCAGCTTGGCGTAAAAAACACAATCAGAAGCAGGCAGGTCACCTGGGTCACCCCTGCCAACCACCAACCTGCACTCGCTGCCTTGATAGGAAAGTTTTAAGATTCTCATTCACCCGCTGAGAACTGAGCATGCAGGGTTTATGAGAAGTCTGTGAGTGCAATCTCTGTTTTTCTTCCTATAGAGTAGTTCAGGAGCAAGGGTGATGGTATAAATATTGTATCTCAAAGTAATGAATATTTTTGCAACTCTGTGTGACTAGGAGGACATTTTCCTTGCACTGCCACACGTAGAACAAAAATATCAAAACTTTTAAGTACATTTGGGATCACAGAATCCGAGTTAAATATTACAACTCATTATATGGTCACAAGCCATTAGTTGCAGCTTCAAATTGGAAAGAAAGTAGCAGTTCAGGATTCATATGCATGTGGGAAAAAATGTACTCAGAAAAATCTAAAAATTAATCAGAAAAAATGTGGTTCCTAGCAATTCCCTTTTTTCATTTTAACACCCTATTGCTTATGATGATGGCTCATTAGCTTCTGTCAAATATTTCATCATTTAATCCTCAGCCTTACTTGAGAATAACTACATTACATTTCTATTCTGGCTCTAAGGAGGTTTATATTTGTTAGTCTTGATTTCAAATTTATTTAATGCTAATCCACTTCAGGAATTCACATACATGTTTATTCATTTTTCATTCTTCTCCAGTACTAAATCTGTGCTTCAGTAGTAAATTGTGCAAAATAGTTCTTCACAGTGGTAATTATTCTAAGTCACTGCTCGAATTTACTTTCATGTTACGTACGGAAATCCACAACAAGATATGGTCTGAACAATTAATGACTTCCTACACAAGTGCAGTCCCTTCTCACCCTCTTTTCCAACAGCCTATTAAAATAATTCTGTTGGCAGCCAGGAGAAATTCTGAGTGCTCATTAAAAGAAAATGACACAATTTTTCCCTTGGACAGTATACGATGGTAAGTGTCTGAGAATTACCAGTGCCAAAGACCTCGCTGCAGCTGTGTGCTACCTACTAAAACAAGTGGGAAATATTTGTCTTGGTTTGACTTTTGTTTTGTATTGGAAAAACTCGGAGAGTATATAATTTTTCTGCTTTTACTGAAGGCTTAAAATGACTGTCTGCTGTCTTGAGGAAACAGAATCCCATGAAACACATGGAGCCGCTCAGTCAGGATGTGTAACTTGCCTTTGTACGAACCTGTGCTGCATATTTGCATACTGATAAATGTAAAATAGAGTGGAATATGACACAGTCCTGGTGAATGTTCCCTGGGGAGTCCTGTGTTTGGGTCCTATCAGAATGAACCCCTGTTGGTGTGAGTAGTCTGTCAGACCTCAAACAGTTTTCTGTGACCTTTGAGAAAGGCTGTTTAATTTATTCATATTTATGTGATGACAAGAACTTCCACTAGACCTTTGAAGTGGCACATAACCACACACCATTGTGACTCCAGGTAGGAAGGATATCAGACATGGACACTTGTCTTTGCACAGCTCCCACCAACCTGGACTCCTGCGAGTGAGGTTTCATCTTTCACTAGATGCCTTTGAAATGGTGAAACTTTGAAACGGTGTGGATGGTACATCTCAGCCCAAGACAGATGTCTAAAATCACTGGGAAAAATCACACTCTGGAGGTGCTAGACTGTCTGTCGACTTTAAAGTGAATCCAGATGATAAACTGGAACAAGATATTTAATTCTGGATAGCTAAAATTAGGTGATATACATTCTATACCAACTACGTACAAGTTGTTGCTCCCAGCATGGCTCACAAGGACTAGTTTAGATTGTGTGTACTTGTCAGAAAGCAATGAGTGGAAGTTGTTTTGACATTGTTTCACTCTAATGCAGCAGAAGACGGTGAGAATATGCAAGCACAGGGTCCTTCTGCATAATTTGTATAATGATGATGATTATGGCACTGGCAGCATTTGGGAGAAAGAGAGCAATTGACAGAGGATGGGAAGAAGCACAAGCAAATAAACTAACACAATGATCTAATCTCACCAGAAAGAAAAACAGAGCCAAATTTGACCCAAGGACTGCAATTGCAAATAGACATTAATAGGATTCCTCAGTGAATGTAGCAGAACATAATTTAATCTGAAGTGTACTTGAGAAATTAGAAATGCCTCTCTTTTGTTGCTTTTTGTCATGACAGAGGTCTGGATAAGTGTTAGGTTTTACTGTAAATTAACAAGATTAGCATGTCTGCAATTTGTCTACAAATAGTCTTCATCTGTTTAATTTCCCTCAGTGCTGTCACCCTCCATTTTATCCTCTTGAGATGCTTCAAGGGGAAAAGAATTGTCAGGGCACAAAAATTATTTAAATTTCATTTTAAAATACCATTTTGGTTTCTTAGTCTGTCTTCTAATCAGGCTAACCATCTTGAAGAGTAAATACAGAATTAATCAAGCTTCTGCTTTCATGTTCAGAAAATTCCTGAAACTCATAGCACACACTGCAAAGAGGTTAAACCCATAATATTATAGACCTATGTTAAAATGGCCTATGCCTTGTTTTCTGGAGAAAGGTTGGGTAAGTGAACAGGGTACATAAGCAATCATTTTGTCAAGTACTTCTCTAAGAGCAGCTAATTAGATCCACTTCTATTCAAAGATAACAGGAATTACATAGGAAAAGGCTTAAAAATAAATGGAAATTTTTCTTCAGTTACAGAATATTGAGATTATCTTTGGTGTAATTTTGAAAAGCCCTTTCATTGCTGGTATTCAGAAATTAAAGTGAAATCTGTTCTAAACCACTCCTTCCACTCAGCTTCCACAAAATGACACTCACTCTCAACACCTTCAGATCCATTTTGCAGTTAAAAAAAAAATTAAAATGAGGAGGTCCAGTGGAAATCACCAACCTTTGCAGGGCCTAACCTCAGCTTCCACTTCCTTGGGGCTCAAATAACATTTCTTCCTCTCCACAGACAAAAATATCATCTAGTGAATGAAAAATGCTTTTCATCATGTCATTAATCCCAAAGTGCTCATTCGGCCTGGCCGTGGTTTGTGCCATGCAATGTGTGTGAATGTGTGTGCAAGCACAAAGGGACAGGAGGGGATGCACAGCAGATGGTTATTACAAATGTGGCTCTACTGTATACATTTCATCTGCAGATTCTGCTCTTGCACATGAACCCTTTCAGCTCTCAAACTGTACAGCACAAGGGCTTACACAATATCAAGTAATTTTTGGCAGCTGCTGCTCGGTCTTACATCGCTGCCAGATCTCTGGCAGGATAAGCTGAGTCCCTGTCTGGTACACAACCAGCACAAGGTCCTCATTATACTGGGATTTAATACTTGGGGCCAGAAGGCTCTACATACAATGCAAACCCAGATTCTCTCCCTTGCCTTTTGAGTGAACAACTGTTTAATACGTGGTGCCTTACAAAGCTGCCATAATTAAAAGGATAATTGTTTGTATACACATTCAGAGCCAATGTAAATAAACAAAAATTAGGAAATTAACGGAATAAGTATCAGAAAATATGCTGGAATATATGCATTTATGCCATCAGGGAACAACGACAATTGGCACAGAAGTCTACATAGGGCAATTATGACATACTGAATATCAAAGACTGCATGAAGTCTGCAATTCATCCCAGTTCTAGGAAAAGTGTGTATACACAAACACACAGTTTTGCACATGCAAGAGAAATCCTCCTTTGCTCATTTTTCAAGGCATTATGTTAAATATTAGCAATAGATTAGAACCACCAGGAAAATTTATGCAATGATTTTTCAAGTTTCAAAGTCCGCCCATTCTCCAAGTGGGAAAGGAGGAATATCTTACTGAGGCTCTTTGGAATACGTCCTTGTGAATACAGACTGTCCCAAAGATATCAGTTCAGTGCTGTGCTTACACTGCCAACACGCACACCCAAACAATTTGTTACATGCAAGTCTTGGACAAAGCACCCTCCTTCTAAGAACGGTCTTGTTCTGCCAGAGCCTTCAAAGCTCTGGGGCCCCCAGCATAGGAAGGACATGGAGCTGTTGGAGCAAGTCCAAAGAAGAGCCACAAAGATGCTCAGAGGGCTGGAGCACCTCTCCTCTGAAGAGGCTGCAAGAGTTGGGTTGTTCAGCCTGGAGATGAGAGGTCTCAGAGCAGCCTCTCATTACCTAAGGGGACACAAGAGAGCTGGAGAGTGACATCTCACAAGGGCATGTGCTGATAGCACAAGGGGTAATGACTTTAAACCGAAAGATTAATGCCTCAATCTAAAAATGTTGAGAAGTTTTGTGTGGAAGATGAAGATTGAGGCAGCACTTCTAGGCATGCACAGCTACAGAGTGCAGAGAATCTAGGGACGTTTTCATCTCGCCCATCTAAGCAGAATTCTTTTACTCATTTTACTCACCCTCCCTGCATCAATGACAATCTACATGCCTAAGTACTATTCTATATTTTATCCTAAATTAAGAGATAATCAGAGTAACTCTAATGGGATCAAACAACTAAGCAGGGAGGGAAAGGGAATTATTTTGAATGGCCAAGTAAACATCAATGATCAAGGCTGTAAACAGAAATATATTTTTTTTATTAATTCACCTTCAGTGTTCTTTTTCATTAACATTTAAATGAGGCACTGTATTTCAGAAGAAGATAACTGCAGAATGTGGAGATATACTGGGGTTTAAATCAGTTCTTGGCTGTTTGAGGTTACTTCATTGTGTCTTGATTTTGAAGCAATTTTGCAAAATCAAGTGTTAGTTGCTATGAGGCTGTTTGGCACAAGAACCCTTAAAGACCTTGAGGTTAAATAAAAACTGAGGTAGACTGCTCGTGTTTCTATTTATAGTAGAATTGCTATGACCTTGTCAGCATTTCTGTAAGATAGATTAAAATTTTGCCACTAAAATTCCCTCCACAGGCTGATATTTATCACAACAAGGCTTCAGTATTTTAATAGCTCCTTAAAAGATGAAATTAGACTCTGATGCTGGAAAAGGCTTTACTGTTTAGATCAAAACTGGCTGAAATTAAATGTTGTTTCATGGGAATTTAGTATATTTTGAATAAGTTTTTACTTCAGTAACGGGATAAAAGTAGAGTTTTTTAAGTTTCCCATGGAAGCAAATATTTCTTTTTTTAATAATAGTTTAACATTAATAATTTTTGAGAAACAGCACAGAATTTGATCAGATCTTTCTAAAATGAAAATGAGTCAATATACCATAATTACCAGTTTTTCAGAGCTTCCAGGGTGTCAGAAGGCATTGCCGTGAATTAGAAATATGAGTTGAGAAGTGGAGGACTCATAGCCAGGTTTGCCAGAGCTTTGATGGAGCTTCGTGAGGAGGAAGCTGGATGTTCTGAGTCCACTGAGACTCCAGCTGAGCATCTCCTCCCAGTTCCACGATTATTTGGCATTCAATATGCCCTATAAAACGAAGAAATAGTCCTCTCATTTTGAAAATGGGTACAAAGGCAGACAGAAGACAATGCCAAGATGTAAGCTCATCTTTGCATAACTTAACCTTGGAAAGTCTGCAACCGAGAGCAACCAGGAAGTAAAGCCAAAGTAGTTGAGAAGAAATGTGTTGTATGGACCTGTAATTTGCATCCATCCAGTCAGGAGTCACAGTAATGTTTTTCTTTTAGGCCAGGAAACTCTGCTTCGTATATTCTGATAGAAAATTAAGGAAAGAAGGCCTGACCCAGTGTGCCTGTGCATGAAGGCAGGAGGTATTTCTGATGAGATTCTCCTTACTCACTTCCAAAACTGTTCCACAAAATAATTGTTTGCTCACAGGGCCTGAGAGAGCCAATGACTTTACAGCCAAGCGGGTTAGATGCACCTTTGGGAGTCTCTCTTGCCTGGAGAAGTTTTATTAATCCAGAGCAAGATGGCAAGTGGTAAGTTTGAAAGTCAATATTTTAGTTTTAGCTACTCAGATCTTTCATGGGTCCAAGGCTATGTGTTTATCTGCCCAAAGGCTCAAAAGGAAAGCTGTAGTTGAGCCAGCAGCTTAACTCTCTTGGAAAAAAATTCTTGTGCTGTCAGTGCTGAACAGTCAGTGTTTATCATCAAAAGGCATCACCTCCACTAGTTTTCCTTGGTTTAGAACATAAAACTGCAGCACACATTTGCAAACGTGTACAAATAAATAATAATTGCTATGACAATTACAACAAATGTATAGTTGAGATCTGTAAAATTTAAAAGTGTGGTTTACTGTGAAATATATTTTTCTAAGAAACTCATTGTGACTTTTTCTAACATTATATAACTCTATGAACAATTTATACTCCATTAAAGATCTATAATATGGAACACACATTGGTTTCTCTATTTCCCTAGCAGAACCCCAAAGGAGCTATTAAAATATAGGCAGTGAACAAGCATTAAGTAAAAGTCAGAACTTTTGCTTGATCCAAGTATGGCTATTGATAGAATATAAACTCAAAATGAATCTCCTATTCCTTTGTGTTTTAATAGCACTTTGAAAATGCATATACTTTATTTTTGCCGAAACAGAATAGAAATAAAAAGGAATGAAATTACTATACAGCTTCATAAAAGTATTTAAGCAATCATGCAAATGTGAAAAACCTCTACCTGATTCTAAATCATTATGGCTATTGTTATAAGAATTTATACCGTCTTATGTGATCACAGCTGTGACTGCCAACTTAGGAATGATCACACCTGAAATAAATACAATATTTTACTGCAAGCCATGGAAGAAATTAAATTAGAACAAAAAAAAGCTGCAAGAAGAGTGAGACAAAGTCATGGCCTGTGATTTTACACCTTATTGTGTTAAATCTGCAACTTTAATACAGTTTCCAACTGAGGCATCCTACACAACATCAGCTGTCATTTTGTGTGTGTGTGTGTCTGCCATCTCATAGATTTTACTGTAAGCAAGGTTTGGCATGGGACTCATTAGGTAGGGAAGTAGTCTACCAGTACTCATGTCCCCATCTTAATGAATCTCAATTAGAAATAATAATTTGTGCCATTTCAAAACAACAACGTGTATAACAAAATCACCGGTGAAAGCAGATTCATGTGCATTGTGGAGGCATGGACAGGTGCATGCCAATTTTCTTCCTAAGTTTTAGGAGTTGGGTAGGGAACATCTACATCCTACTTTTTTTGACCAAAAGATCTATCAGATTCTCTATGTGTTCATTCATGAAAACTCTTAATGGAGATTCATTAATGTAACAGAGTTTTGACATAAAAAAAATCGGTACTGTGAACTGGAGAGGTATCTGAATAAATTCTGAGGCTCTAAACTCTAATTCCTAAACAAGTCTAAATATGAGTGTTGCTAATCCAGCAGACACTGAGCTCAGTTGACTCCAACTACAAATTGAATACAAGTAATGAGATAAGAACAGTTTGCAAGACGGGGCAGTGCTAGATGAAAGCAGCAAAAAGTGTTCAGCAGCTGATCACGTCTTTCTCTTTTTCCAAATGTAGCATTTTTAGTCACAGAAAATTAAGCTGAATTTCAGAACTAGGAAAAAATCCCCAAACACGTCTGAATAACAGTCTTTTGACTCAAACAGCAACAGTTTTTCTGAAAAAACACTTTGAAAATTATGAGCTCCCTTTGAGCTACCATATGCCAAAAGAAGGGTTGAATTGCAGCTGTTCCCAGTGCTCAGCATATACTTTCAACCTGTTCTTGGTTTCCTTTTCTATTAAAAATGCAAGAGACACTTTCTGTGTGCTAAAAAGCTGGAAAAAAAAATGCAGTAGCTTGTAAAAATCTTATTCTGCAAGGTTTAAAAGATCTCTTTAGTAAAGCATTTGATTTTTAAAGTTAACACTAAGCTGCTTCCACAAGGTTTTTTGCAGCTCCCGCGTGGAATATAATCTTGTTTCAGGTTTAAAAAAAAATATAAATCTCTTGCTAGTGATGACTCTGGCTTTCAGGATGGCAAGCTGTGTGTCTCTGGCCCCTGCTGACTGAAGAGGCTCGGGAGGGGCTGGGGATGTGCTGGGGCTCAGCAGCCTCAGGAACATCACTCCAGCCGCTGTCAGCACAGCACAGGCAGGGCTCTTCTTCACTCTTGCAGCTGATGTTATTTCTTTGAGAAGCAAATGTAATTGCAGTAGAGAAGTACCCTCTCCAGGCTGACAAATGCCACAGCACAACTGCATTAATATTCCACAGGCTAAGTGGAGTGAGATGGCAGAAGTCAAAGCAACAGTTCTGGAGATGCTACTGGTGACAGAGGTGTGGGTTTGGTTTCTTTCTGTGATAGAAAACAATTCTTATAAAATTAATATACAAAATAATGAGATATATTAATCATGAGGTCATATACACAAACTTACAGCAGTGTTGATGAAACTACAATCTGACCCAATGAGATCAGGAGACATTCTGCGGGTTTGTTTTTTGTTTTGTTTGTTTCAAGAACACGGATGTTAATAATAAATGAATAAATATTAGCCTGACAGTTGCATAATGAAAAAGAGAGAGAGGAAAAAAAAAAAAAATTGCAAACCTCTTTGCTCTGATGTAGGGCCTGAATAAGTGTGCAGAAAAACAAGCACGAGGGAGCTGAGGATGAGCACTCTGCCATCCTTGTTTCCTGTGAGTGCTGCTCTGCCGGGCCCCGCTGATGGGAGCTGTGAGGAGGAGCAGTGATTCATCCGTAGGTGGCTGCCTGTCACAGGTGGGAGAAGGCTTCCTATATATAGCTTGTGGATGGGTTCACAGCACGCTTGAGGATGGCCTGGAATGAAAGGTGCTCTCAAAAAGCCCTGGGTAAATCATTATTTTATGATTACAGCAAGGTGCTAGCAGCTGTCAGTCTCAATAATTGGATCAACATTCCTGTTGCAAATGCCAGCAGGTTTGACTCAGCTGTTTATAGTTCTGTAGCGGATAAATTCTATGAAACTGATTTGATTTCAGGTGAGATTTTGAGGAGATGAGAGAAGCAAAGGCCAGACTGTTCCTTGGAGCTGTTAAAGATCCCGGTGCTGGTGGCCCAAGTGATTTCTCCTCTGTTGTGTTGAGGTGCCCAGACAGGCACTGGCAGCTCCTGCTCATGGCTGTGGCATGGACAAGTTCACTGTAAATGAAATCCTAATTTCTGGTCCCTGTCCTGCACAGGGCAGCTCATCAGTGCTGAATCCAAACAGGTATAGGAATGGTCTCACAGCTGACTTGAGCTGTCTGGGTCTGGCAGTGAAATCTAATTCCAGAGGCATTTAAAGGCAGTAGACTGGCTTACACAGATACCAAGGAAATGCTGCTACTCTTCCCTGGTGTGAGAAGTTAATCAGAGTCTCAGGAAGTCATCACCTGCAGGGATCCACAGCTGGAATGTCCTCCTGGAGGAAAAGGCCTTGTCTTCTTTCCCAAATGTGGCACAAAGCTCATGTCAGGAGGACAATCCTTTTATGTGGTAACCTTAAGTTTAGAGCTCTTATCCAAAACCAGGCAGCGTAGGTTCAGTTTCTTCCTCTGTTTGAACACACTCAACATTCATTTTTTTGAAATCTCTTAATATCAGAGCAAATTAGGTCATTAATTCCTGTTAACCCTCATCCAAACTCACATATGACAAAAATTATGTACTGAAGTAATAACATTTTTCTTTTCCTCACTGAATCATAATTACATCAATGGCACTGTGAATTTGAAGCGGTGTTTCCCAAGATGATCTATAATTTATATTTTGTAAAATTCCTAAGAAAGAATGCTGGGAACTTCAGAAGGAGAGGTTTAGGTCCAAACCCAGGCACCTTCCCCCGATGATATGTTCATTTACTTTCTTCCATCACTGCCTCTCTTACCCTGGCATGAATAACGTATCAATGCTTTTTTGGTTGGGTTGTTTTGTTTTGGGGTGGGTTTTTTTTTATTTGTTCTCTTAACACCAGGGAAAATTGAGATGTTAATTCCCGACAGTGGCAGCTAAGACAGGCACAATGAAGCAGTTTACTTTCTAGGGATTGCTCGCTGAATTCTTCAAGAAGTTTCTGTGCAGCTGATGCAGTTGAGGGCCAGGCCATCGATTCCTGGCTGACAGCAAACAGATGGCCTGTCAGCACAACTGCTCATACTTTTAGTAGGGTACCTCATTAATGAAGCCAAATACGAGCTTAGGTTTTCAGCTCCCTGGTATGTAAAAAGTGGTGCAGCACACTGCAAAACTGGTTTATTAGATCCCATGTGCCATTCAAGGAAATCAGCAATGTATGTTACTGGTGCCCTGCATTCTTTCTGACAAATTTGATTTTTCCATAAGTAAGTGCTAAAATACTGCTTTGGATCTGCAGTAGTAGCAGCACATCTCTGCATTCCCTGATGTGTGCCAGTGTTAGGTGTCAAGGGATACACAAAAACCTGGGACAGACAGAAATGCCAGCTCTAGGTCTTTTTGGCTTTGTATCACCATTTTTATTTTTGCTACATCTAGAAAAGTTTATTTGCTGTGTGTTGTAAAAAATCTGATTTTAAAACACCTGGCTACAATTTCACACACTTTACATTTCCAATGAAACAGTAATAGTTAAAGGATCGATTCCCACTCAATTTGCTCTCGCAAATAGTCCCATTGAAGCTAAGCCAGCCCTGTAAAATGTGGATTTTTGCTTCTTATTTGTTTCCTGGAACTGAATTTCCCCAGGGCAGTGACCTGTGTGATCATGTTCACCACTACAAGATGCATTGCTTCATAGTCATTTACTACTTCTGTACTTGGCAAAGCAATAATAAGCTAGTCCAAAATCGTGAACAATGAAAGATGATTTTACAATAAAGAAAAATAGATTAATAACTACTGTGAGGCTTAATCACAAGAGTTCTATCCGTAAGGATGCTGACAGCACTGTGGGCAATATTCCTAACTGCTGTGTTACTGTTCAGAGAGTCTGTTGTTCTTCAGATATTTTTTCTATGTAATATATGTACTTTCAGAATAAATTTCTTCATATCCCCGTAGTCATCTTTGTCAATTTAATAAATGCTTGATAGTTTTGTTCAGTAAAATTTCAGAAAGGTTTCTTGTGTGTTGTCACCTTTTATTAGTAAAGTTCTCTACAGGGGGAATGGTGATGTCTGAAGGCTAAAGTGGTTGCTTTCAAGGGTTTTACTCAAGAAGCCGTATTTTTTAATAAATGACTGTCATTTAAGAAAACTCAAAGTGTATGGAAAAGTATTGTTCCTAGGGTATTTTATTGTACCTTTTTCTTTTTTTTTTCATGTTCGCCAATTGTTATTCTTCTATTCTTTCTCTCTCAATTACTATTGACGTTCAGGATGACTGTCAGCTGATGGCTTTTTATAAGCTGTTCTGCAGCCTGAACACAAATAACATGACAGCTTGCAGGCTACTTGTTGTCATGGTGTTCTTACTTTGCTCTGGGCAATGCCATATAAAGAATATTACATCTCGACTCCTATTTGCATCAACCAAATATTTTAACATTAACACAATAATATCAGAATGGCAGGATGTTTATGACATTACCAGCACCAAGAAAGCAGAATAAAATTATGTTCTGTTTCCTCCTCCACATTTTCACCCACTCCCAGGCTCTGTACTACTGTGGTTACAGAATTGTTGATTTCTGTGGAGGTAAGTTGATTTCAGGTTCTAAGCCAAATTATGAAATCTAATTTGAAAGGTCTTTCTGACTGCATTTGCAGGCTTCATTAAATGAGATATAACACAGGGAATGTCACCCTGCGTGCTGCTCTTTGAACTGTCTTTCACCAACCTACTCCGAGGTTGGCTTAGTTTTAGAAGTTCTGTGCAACATCCACAGCTAAAAAAAAACTCCAAGGAATCACAGCACTGACCAAGAAAAATAAAAAATAATTTGTGAAAAACAATTTGTGTAAGAATATTACCAAAATTGTGGATTACAGAAATTTCCTGCACCAGGAAATATCTCTACATGTGAATACTCCTCCAGTACTTTAGGTTTGACTTTGGTTTGGTGTATTATATTTTGCTTTACTGATATAGGTTTGACTTTGGTTTACTTTTTGGTTTATCAAACTGTCTAGCCTTAAGGATAAAAAGCTTTTTAAGAAAGAAGATGTATTTTAAGTGCTTGTAATACAGTAACTGTAGCCACAGCTCTCACCACACAGCTGGTTCTAAGTTTCTAATAGATCATTTTGAATAAAACACCTCTCAGTGCTGTGATGCTGGTTGTTGGATACAAGCAGCAGCCTGTGGGAACAGCTCTGATATGTTGCTGTATGACCCTCTGCAGCTTTGCAAACTGACTCATGTCACTAAATGCAAATTTTTTTTGCACTAAATGCAAAGCAGGGTCATATGCAGTTTTTCTGTCTTCCTTCCTTCTTTCTTTCTAGTATGAAAGTTTGGGAACATGAAGAACAGCAGCCAGAGCCTTGCTGGAAGCCCTGAGATTGTCAGGAAATACCTGCTTCAATACAGTAGGCTTCATCCCCAGACAACCAGAATAATGCGATGCAAGAAGGGCTGTGAGGACTGTCAGAGACAGTCTGGACACTTGGAGCAGCTGGTGTGGTCCCTCCAAAACAGCAGTGAAAAGGTTGCATTCTCTGACTGAGATGTTTCTGACCTAACACCTCCTGTCTCTTTTCCTCCTTCCATCCCAACATCAGCATCCACTGACCATTATAACACAGTCAGAGGGAGCAGCCCAGCACCTTAATTCTTGTTCCTGTGTTTGCCTCTGTGCTTGGGAGAAAGACCTTGCAAATATCTGTACAAGTGAGGAATTGTTTTCCTTCAGAAGCCCTCTCAGGCACGTTTGAACACTGTGTGCTAACAAGCCTAACCCTGGCTATTGTGAGTGGAACTCTCCCCGTGGGAGCAGGTGTCAACACACTCATTAGTGGAGCATGCAATTAATACTGCTATTATTTTCTCCTACAGAGTACATTTCTAGACAAGACCTAAATGCCAAGAAAATAAAACCAGAGAATAAATATCTCATTATCGTGTCTCTTTATCTGTGTGAGGCTACAACAGGCTTTTAATTTTCCAGCAGCCAGCCCTGGAGGTAAAGAATCCCACACTTCTCTCCCAGCACTGCAAAAGGGAGAGTGTTGCCTTTGCTGCACTGACAAATATTAAGGACAGACAGAACCACGAGATCCTCCACTTTAACAGGAACAAGAGTATACACATGTGGGCTTTAGAGCTGCTGAAAAAATACAAGTGCTTTGATGAAAAGAACTATTTAAGTGAAGGAAAACAACCAAGCAGACAAGCAAAAACCACCACCCAAACACTAGTTTTATTTCATTGGGATTTTATTTCCTTTCAGGTAAAAAAAAAACAGCAGAAGCAAAATCTTGATATCTTCTTTGTGCTTCTCCTATGGTTTATGCCAAACAAGGCACAATGTATTCAAGTGGGCATAGTCATTTTTTGCACACTGTTTCTCACTTTTCCTGGATGGTCTCTCTTCCAGCTTATTTCTTTCTTGTAGAAAGAAATTAAAGGTCTAAGGAGGAAATATGCTTAAATTAAGTTAAAAAAAAAAATTCCATCCCCCAAAATACTTATTGATTACTTATCACTTTGCTATGAAGATGGAGAGCATTTTTTTTCTTCCAAGCCTCTGAATTCCTAGAAACATAAAAGAAAGTGGAAATTAATAAATAATGTAGGTACCACTTCCTCAAGACCAGCTAATGAACAGATCAATAGCCAGGCAAATTCCATAGTCACATAACATATTAAAAAATGAAAGGTCACCTGGCAAATTAGATCAAGCTTTCTAATTTCCTTCATCTGCATTCATTTTGTGTCTTGTTTTACTCCCAAGAATTGTCACAGGTTTTATCCTTCCCTCCCCCGCTGCCCTTCACAGCAAATATTGGTGTACACATGACCCCATCCTGCTGGTATTTTGTACTAGGCCTTTATCAAGATTTTCTTTTTCTCTGAATGTTTTTGGACACTTTGGACAACTTCAAAAGGAAAGATAAATGAAATATAAATTTAACTTTCATGTTGAATATGGTTTTACCTTTCTTGGCAAATGGAAAAGAGTTTCATCAGAGAAAAATTTTGATCCAGAATAATATGCAGTGTCATTCTAAAATACCCCGAAGAGTACAAATGCACCTTTAAGCACCTGTATGCATGAGCCAAATTTTTAATGAATATTGGTTGGAAAGGAAAGAGAATGAAATACTATTCAATTAAGCATCTTTAGGGCGGTTTTTTTTGACATGGTATAATGTAAGGTCAAATGCTTATAGATTTTTTGGACATTGAATTATGCCATCCGTATTGTTACAACTCTACAGACAACCCAAAGTTAAATGGTTAGACTACTGGCTCTCTTCAGCCTTTTTAACAGAAGATATAGAAAATAACTGCTTTTTAGAGACACCTAAGGACATGTTATTGCAGGTTACCCCGGGAGGCAGCTGAGCCCCTCTCAGCCACACACTCCCCCACAGTGGGACGGGGAAGCAAATCAGAAGTGCAAAAGTGAGAAAACTGGTGGGTTGAAAAAGGCAGTTTAATAGGTAAAGCAAAAGCTGCATGTGCCAGCAAGGCAAAAGAGGAGCTGACTCACTCCTTCCCATGGGCAAATGGGCATCTTGGGGACAGCAGGGCTCCCTCACGCATAACAGGGAGTTGGGAAGCCAAACACATCACTCTGAATGTCCCTCCCTTCCTCCTCCCCAGGTTTATATGCTGAGCACAGTGCCATATGGTCTGGGATATCCCTTGGGTCAGTTGGGGTCAGCTGTCCTGGCTCTGTCTCCTCCCTGCCTCTCCATGGTGGGGTGGGGTGAGGAGCAGGAAAGGCCTTGGCTCTGGGTAAGCTCTGCTCAGTGACAGCTACAACATGGGTGCGTACCAAGGTTCTTTTAGTCACACTGAAACACAGCCCCACACAGGCTGCAATAAGGAAACTAACTCTATGCCAGCCAGAACCAGCACACAAGTATAAAGCTTGAATTAAAAAACAGTTAAAAGAGGAGAAAGACCATTGTAATTACTCAAATGCTTTCAGCAAAATCCTTTACTTACAAGAGAACTAAAGTCAAGTGCCACACCTTGGGAATGTCTTGTTGGCAGAAGCCTCTTTATGACAGGACATATTTGCAGTTCATTCATTTAGCAAATACTTTAATACTTGGACCTGTGAAATCTTGGAGTTTTGAACGTTTCAGCTGGACCATGTTAAGACTGAGTATTGTATAAAGTGCTAGAGCAAGTAATGTCTCAGGGAGAGGAAAGGGAAAAGAGCAGTGCAGAAAGGAAGTAATCACTAAGCCTTTTTCAATGGGCACAGCAATGTTGTAATGATGCTGTGCCAGCCCCTCAAGCCTCTTGTGGGGCTGCAGCAGTAGAAGTGACCTTGAACTGACCTGATTGACCTGACCTGACCTGACTGAACATTGATCTCCTGCAGTTCTTACCCAGAGGGCAGGTATCAGCACACTGACAGAAAATTACAAGGAATTAAGGACTTTGTCTGGAAATAAAGGATGAGCCAGGCAGTGTAACACAAGACTGATTTGGCTGTGTTTGAAATGACCTCTTTGGGCAGGGCCCATTATTACCGAAGCTGTAACTGTGCTGAAACACAACACTGGGATGGCTGGATTTCACATCCTCAGATTTCAAAACATTTCCATAGAGTTATCAGCACAAAGTGAAGTCTGAACCACAGCAAAACCAGGTGAGAATCCCAACAAAACAACACATCACTTAATAAGGGCTTGGTCAGCCCAACATGTAAACCAGCAAGCCTCAGTTGACTGAACTTGGCCTCATTACCATGCCAGCAACATCCTTTGAACTCCACAGGTCTTGAAATCAATCTGGTTCACATAACAAAACAATAAAATTAAAATAGATGACCTTTCTAGAAACTGCTATATAGAAGCTTGCCTTAAAACTAAAGATAGATATTTTGACTGGGAAAAGTTTTTATTTGTGTTGAGAATAACCACAATCTGGCAGCTCTGAACATCCAATTCCAGATATTTGAATAGCTAAGAGGAATGTGTGCCGTTCAAGGTGTCGTGCCAGATCTATTGTGTGAGCACAGATGAGCTTTCAGAATACACGGATTAGGTCCCAGCTTTCTAAGACAGCAGCACCAATAATAAACACCAGAACATCATCTTTTGCTCCTTCAGATTAGTTTGTGAATGACAGCCTTCCTGTAGAATGGCAGGTAGAGCTGATGGAAGGCACTATGGGACAGATATAATAATAATGCAAATCAAAATAATAATTAATCATATCCACTTACATAAGCTCTCTTAATTTCTTTATTTCAATTTTGCTAGCTTCAAGTCCCAGACATTAGTTTCCTCTATGCTTACATCAAATAGATTAAAGAATCATCTGTTTGTGAAAATATTAATCATTTAATAAGATAGATTCATTATTTACTAAAAAGCTGCCTATTTCAAACCAACTCACATTTTAGTTAGTTCTTTAAAGCATTTCATCTCTTCTAAAGCCTTCCAATCTTACAATTCAACAACTATTGATGGTGACTAATCTTTTCTACTTTACACAAATCTCATACTTGAGATTTCTCAATGAGTCCAAATGATCACCAAGGCTGCCCTGCTCTGCAGTTTCAAATACCTTTTAACTGTCTTTTTTTATTTCCTAAAGAAGTAAACATGCCTCCAAAGGAAACTTTCTTAATATAATCTCAGAGTGTGTCCATCAGTTTTGTGCTTACATAAGTCGGTTCATTTCCTATTCCTCTGTACTTTGCCAAAACCATTTAAAAAATGCATAATTCCATTCTACTAATTAAATTTCCACTGCATTTGTTTCCTATATCTCTTCCTGAAATAAAATTTCATCACATCTTTAACCTCTACTTAAGAGCCTTACAAATTCACATGCATCATACCAGTGAGTGATAAATACTCAAGTAAGCATGATCACAGATACTCTGTAATACATTACTATATTGATTGGTTGTATTTCTTTCAATAATAGTTGAATATGAACCTGTAAATGTAGTCTAAAATAATCCTTCCTTTTCCCTGTTCCACTTTTTAATGAAGGGCTAGCACAGCACAGAACACAAAGGTGGGTTGGTACACTGAATTAAGCTGATAGTAATCAGCTAATGCCCATCAACATGTTTAAGTTGCTAAACATCAAGATTCTCATTCACTTATGATCCAGCTGTCAAGTGGATTCACTCTGGATGTGTCTCTGAGTGCTGGAGGCACATTTAATGTCAAAGTCTGAGATGAGTATGCAGAGAAAACATTTTCACAGGAATGCAAATACAAAAATTTCTGACATTTATTCTGCGTTTTGAGAGTTTATGACAAAAAATCATCAACCCAGAGATTAAGGATTAAACAGCTCAGAGCTGGTATGGAATAAATAGTAGCACAGTGCTGTCCTCAGCAAAGAGTAAGCACAGTGCTGACGTCAAGGAACAAAACAGCTGACCCTTTTGCTCTGACTTTTTCTGGTATCTACATAAGCTACGTGCTCTCTGGTTTACAGATGCCTTTGCACCTTCCCAAAATTAGCAGAAATCCAGTGTCCCACATTGGTCACCTTTCAGTAGTTACAAAAGTGCAAGATTATGCTCCTGGCAGGCTGGAAACTTTCAGAAAGCTGTAGTGTCAGCATGGGCTCTTAAGCCATCTGTGTCTCTAATCTATTTTTCCATATGAAATCATCAATATTCTGATCTGCAGAGCCACAGTTGGGTTTTGTTTGCACTACAAATACAATCAGTTACACATTACTCAAGATCTAATTATATTGGACTGCAAATGATGTTGAACTAGGTAATTTCTTTGGAATGATGAAGTAAATTTATCAAACCCTTTTTTGCCACCCAAACAGAAATTTCCCTAAGAGGATTCCTTAGGTTCATATTAGTTTGCTTTCACATTTAATGCTGTTTCACAGCAAATTGCTGATACAGCTTCAGCAGTACTCAGTACCAAACGTTTGAGAGGAAATGATTAAATGGCTTTTTTCAGTTTTAATAAAACTTTATCTGAAACATCACTCTTGTACAACTTTCCAGAAATATATATTCGTAATTACTTGCAGTGTTCTTCATTCATACTATCATGGTCTGATTATTTCAAAGGATGTAAATTACCTGGTGTGCATGATTTACATAAGAATATAAAATATTTTTAGACTTTCAATATGTTGGTACGAAGATGAACAAAAAAGCAAAAAAAAAAAATCTGAATATTATCTTTCTCTATAGCAAATAAAATCTGCTTAAACGTTGTTTAAAAATTAAAGAAAGTTCATTTATGGGAACATTCTACAGGAAGCAAACATGAGAAATTTGATTTGGCCAGAAAGATTCAAATCTCCTCAAACATATATTTTTTAATTTTTAGCAAACTGAAAATGAATTTCTTTTGGGACAAAGTTCTGGTCAACATGAATAGAGAAAAGCACCTCCTTCATATTATTCAGCATAAAGTGCTATGAACTTGTTTTAAACTGTATCTTAGTGACATAATATAAGTTATTTATAAAACAAAAAAATCTTTTCAGTTTTCCAAGGAATCCTGTATGAAGATGTGAAAGAGAAAATTAGAAAGGATTACAAATACATTTTTGAAGTATTGAGAAGACATAATAACGTCTGCACAGCATGTGCAAGTAGGCAGTGGAACTGTGGATTGGTTTTAACACCACAGAATTGATTCATAAATGATTCATATGTTCTTCTAATATTAACAGATCTGAGAAACCCAATTGTTTATGTCCCACCTGTTTCTTCATTCAATATTGACCCTGCCAAACCTCCAAGGTCTGTTCCACATTCATAAGGAACAGCAATCTTTCCATCCTAATCAGCCCAAAATTGTCATTCCTCTTGCCTGCATTGTGACATGAGACTCACCAGGACACGCCACTTCTCAGAGCACTGAACACTTCTACTCCACAAACAAATAACAAAGGTAAAAGTGGAACATATGAACTATTTTAGAAGCAAACTGGATCCCACAAAGAACCGGTTCAAGTTTGCCATTAGCAGAACTCTGCCATCCTAAATCCATCCTGTACGCCGGACACCAAGGTTCATTAGTGCTGATTTAGAAGACAGAACTCTTTTCATTTTAAGATGATGACAATTGGACAGGAATGGCAGGACTTTAGAGGGCAGGAATGGAATTTGAAAGCATGTGGTAAAATCAGTAAAACAATAAGTAATTCAGTGTGTGCCACAAAGTCACACACAGCTACAAGATGGAATAATAGGAATGGTTCTGCAGGAGGTGATCTGAGAATTAATGGACCCAAAATGGAACATGTGCCCATAGGGCCATAACCCACCAGGAGACGTGTGTAGGAATGCTGCAGGTGAGACACCTGAAGTCTGTAACCTCTGTGGGCTCGGCTGGAGCACTACATCAGATTTGGGTACAACACTATGGCTGGACCAAATGAAGAAAGTTCAAAAAGGAGCAAAAAACCGAGACATTTACAACAAAACCTGTGAAGGAACCTAGAAAGTAATGCTTTTATTTAGCTGAAAGAAGACCAAGGGGGAAAATGAGTGTGTACTTCAAAGGACAGCTGATGTCATCAAGGGGTTGGCAAAGAGAGGAAAGCACTAATGTGTTCCCCAGGACAATAAGTAATGGATTTAAGATACCATGAGGGAGATTTACCCTATACATTAAGAACATGCTGAATAGCAAGAGAATTAAGAGCTAAAACACAGCTGTTGAGAGAGGATGGGGATTCTGCATCACCAGGCTGTTTTAAAAACAGAGTGGACAAATGGCTGTCAAATATTATTCAGGTAAAGCTGAATCTGTCTGGGATTAGTAGAGGAAACCAATGACCTCCTGAGGTCACATCAGTCCTATTCTTATGGTTCTGTGTCTATCTTCAGATTTTTTTAACAACAAAAACACAGACTACACTGCATGTCTTGGGCTGAACTCTGAGTCAAATCACACTGCTTTTAACAGAGCCTGATGGAATGTTATCACCAAACATCACTGAGTCAATTATAGAGACAAAGCCTTCAATATAATGCCTGAGTTATATTCAGAGGGTAAAAGCCCAGGTCAAGAGATAGTTACTCTTATTTTTATTTAAGAAATGCACAAGGTCTGTGGTAATTGTTGAAATTTGGTTCAATAGCTTTAAATATAACAGATTTGTGGCCCTCTTTTGCCTTTCACTGCATTTAAGAGATAGTAAAAGACTGCTAAAATTAATGAGTTTGCCTCGTAAAAGTTAGGCATTAAAATAATAAGTTAGAGGCCATAAAAACAAATGTTCCTTGGAGATTTTATCCATCTGGACTGGATAGAATATATAGCTACTGCAGTTATTTTGCAAACAATGTTAACAACATTATTCTAAAGTTTTCACATCGAATCTTAAAACCCACAACACATATCTGTTCTGTCCCAAAGATTCCCAGACTTCAGATTTACACCTAAAACTCACAGATGGCCTTATACGATAATGGCCCAGCCAGAATCACTGACTCTGGGAAATATCTAATAGTTAAATCCATCTTTATTCAATAAAACGTTAATATGAGATTAAAAATGTTCACGTTTAAAACAGAACCTATTTTGCTTCCATGGACTTTCACATATGTTCAGTAATGCATTTCAATTCTTACCATCAATATGAAAGAGGCCCCTAGAAGGGTCCAAACTTTAAATATCCTCAAATGTAAGACCGCTGGGGAGCTGGAACACAAAGCAAGATGCAAGGGTCGAGGTCAGGCTCTGACATGGAACACTCTGTTACCCATTAAGAGCTGCAAGCAGTGGTTATGTCCATACCTAATCTCAATGGAAACTCATTACATGGTATTTCAAGGAAAGAAAGCCTGGCTGATCAATATGAAAATGGCAATTTGAGATTAGTGTGTCTTTTTCTTGGTTGCTCAGCACAAAATAGTCAGTTTACTTTGAAATTACTTTGTTCCACTTTAATGAGGCTGATCCAATTCCTAAAGCCTTAGACCAAAGTGGTAATTGACAGGCATCACAAACCATTTACAGGAGAAAATTAAAAATCTATACAGGATCTGTGAGTGATGGAACTTGCTCAATGAAAAAGAAGTGTTTGAAATGAGCAGCTATTATGGATAAAGAATAAATTAATTAATTATGAAGAAAAAGCCAACAGTTCATGACCATCTTCTTAAACAACTTCATACTCTGCAACAATCAGCAGAAACCTGGAATGGCAAGCCCGTTCCCAGAGCAAGGGAGGTTGGCAGCATCAGGTGCAGCATGGAGCTACACATCCCATCATGTTTTTCCTTGCTGTTATTCCCACCCATGCCTGTTGACTTGATCATACCTCCCAACCTCACCTCCATACTTTCTTCTAGAAGGCTCTCATGCACAAAACAAGTCTTCTCCACCTACCTGCACGATCTTCTTGCCCTTTTTAGCCCCCACAAGTCCTTTTTTAAAGGTGCACTTCTGTTCTTACAGAAAAATCACATTGACATACATACAACCACCTTTTAGCTCCCAGCTAAAAACATGTTCTTAAATATACTTAAATTCACTTGTTCTTAAATTCAAAGTAAGGCCCTTAATTCTACTGAAGGTATAACAGGTTGTCACAGCAAACAAACACAGTATCTGTCAAACAAAACAAAATCCTCAAAATGATAATACCCAATGTGCAATGGTACAATCATCTCAGTGATATTCCCACAGGGAGAAATTTTTGAACACACATACTATGGAGTGTATTTTTGTCTCCACTCCTCTTTTACAATGTAAAGAGACCAATGTGATACCAGGAATTTCCTTCAATTCACAAAAAGGTGCTTAGGAAGAGACATGTTCAAAGCAACAGTTAGTCAAAAACACAACACTCTTTATTTTATTTGCAAGATCTTTGGTCCTCCTACTCTCCTCTATAGTCTTCTGTTTTAAATATCTCAAAAGAATGATAGAGATGAACAATGACAGATTTAAAAAAAATATATAAATTTTATGCAAAAGATTCTATGTCAAGGCAGCAGTGTCATATAAAACAATGTGTGAATTATGCCAGTAATATTAAACTGGTCTACATTATATAGTCCTGAATTGGAGAGCAAAGAGTAGAATTAGGCAGCAGTATTCTGATTTTAAGAATGTTCTCAAGAATTAACATTTGATTCATGGAATAAGTCAGTCATCCAGCTACCCTTTGGGCTCCTGAAACAATCTCAATTGGAATATATATTATCCCTGCTCAGCTATTGCAGTAAATCTCTTGGTACCTTGTAGCTCAGTTTGTGAAATCCCATGGGGTCTGCATTCCCGCATTTAAGAAAGTCTGGAATTTCTCAAGCCTTAACGACACTGAAAAGCTCTCGTTCTACTTTCCTGGTAAGAACCAATGGGATTCACAAAAAAGCTCCTTCCTCCTCCAGTGTTCTGTGCAGACACTGAGACTGGACGTGTTTCACATCTCCTAACTACAGGTGCAAAGAAATAGGAAAGGTGTGTATTCCCCACAATCCACTGGTCCAGTAATTTGAACACCTCTGTGACTGCTTTGGGTGAGGGCAATTCTTCCTTCCCTGAGCTGTTAAGATAATACCTCCAATTGTAAGCCATTAAACTTCCTGGAATTCATATTTCTCAATCTGATGCTGAAGCTGGTCTTTCAGCATGAAATTGTATATTTTGTATGTTAGGAAATAGATTTTTAGATTACCAAACCAGCAAATCAAAGAATTATTCATTCTCAGCCATGACTATTTATGCATTGTATTCAAAGCAGAATAGCAACTTTCACAGCAAAGACTGTGGTGACTCCGCCCCTTGAATCCCACAATGACATGTTCAGGATTCTCCTTAAAGCTGGGAATCCTGGACTTAAACCTTTGCTCTTCATCAGCTGGACAATGTCCACCTAACATCATCTTAATCTCACGTGAGTAACTCAGCCCCTACATCCTTGGACGTAACTGCAGAAAATCAACTCCTAATGGATTATTCTTTGGCTAAGTTGTAAACTGAATTTAAATTTTATTGCATTTTCTTGCACCTTTTATTCTTTTGGTTCTGATTAGGACCAGAATCGGAAATGACAAAATACCTGTGGAAAACATAACTGAGTATTTCTGAAGCAAAAGTGAAGAGAAGAAAATTCCATTCTTTAGCATCCTGCCTCACTGTGTAGATAATAAATCTATAATTAGGTCAAGGCAATTCAGATAAATATGATTGTCTCGATTTAGTGATTACTAATTTAAACCATAGAGCCTCAGTTAAGTGATTAATCTGAGAACATCAAACATTTTTTTCCAAGTTTTTAGAAATTATTTGCTACTGATTCTACTTGCTGCAAAATCTACCACCATCTTGTGTATGAATCATTCATAAAGTGTTCCTAAGTTCAACAAATGCATTTCCTATCAATAAATGTTTGCCAGATAGTCTGGGTATATAATTTTCCTTCTCTTTCCTTTTCTTTGATCACTGACTATAGGACCAGTCATTTTTCATGATTTCTGACATATTTGGTCTGCTAAATCACAGAGAGTTATTTCTTCTCCTTGACAGTGTGACTGAGACGGGGCGGGGGGGGGGGGGAAAAATATGAGAATTGAAAATTAGAAAAAGCCTCTAGGATCAGAGGATCTGCCATCCTGGAATGAACTATCTTGCATATAGTCCAATACTTTGCATCTGACAGGTTTCAGTACTGGGTCCTTCAAAAGGAGGCAGAAAAAAATCTGTAACAGTAAAGGGAAACTAATCAAGACAACTCACACAGTTCTTTGCCTGAACTCTGATGGTTAAAAGTTGGCTAACATCTGCAAATAGCAGTTAAAATGCTTTCAAATGCTGTCATCATTATTAATTCTATTTATGAATATCCCTGATACTTTTATACATGCCAATTTGCTTTCCATTTGAATTTTTTTGCTTCAAAATAGCAAATGACAAATATAGCTTTGATGGCACAAATGCTTAGTCAAACAGCCACTTACAAAACTTTCAGAATCAATACATTCAGCAACATAGAGAAGCTGTCAAAATGCGTGTCTAAAGTACTAGGAAAACAGACTTCATATTTCTAGTCATGAAATAGACATTTTGAACCCTTAACTAGCAGTATTAATAAAAGAAGCCTGTGGGATAACAGACTAATCCCTGAAAATTCAAATATATTTTCTATTTCTTATGATCAGCCATGAGTTTATAAAGTTTCTATTGGATTCTTTCTGGGGGAAGATTGAACACACAGACAAGGTTTGATTACTTGTAATTTAACCTTCAGCATGTGGACTTTCAGCATGGAAATCGTGAAACAGTTTTGGGCTCAGATTACCAATAATCTGAGTTACAGTATTTTCACTAAAATGTACTGTGACTCTTATTCCCTCCTAAATTTAGTAATGAAAAAATGTAGGCATTTAGTCAAAAGACAGCTATTTAGACTACACTTTGGGACAATGAGAGATGGGCTGGTTTTAGAGTCCACCTGAAAACAACTGCTTAAAACTGGGATGAATCAATCCTGTTTTAGACATCTATCACAGACACCTTGGACAATCTCCTTGCATCTTTTTCTGTGCTCATGAGCCAAATTCTGTGAATTGTTAAGTACCCTCAGCTTCCTGAGCAGACAACAGGACTGAAGAGCACACAACTCTACCCAGGAGCAGCTCAGTTCCTCTCAGACTAAAGCTTTAAGGAAGAGAATTCTCTCTTGGTAATAATCTGGCAACAGTTTAATGAAAAGTGGAAACACTTGGAGATAGGTGTTTCTCTATTTCCATTAGTATCACTGATCAAAGATGTAGAAAAGTCAGCATTAAGTTCTTTTGAAATCTCACTCCCAGGAGCACAGTTCAGAATAATTCCACTCCATCTTATCAGTAGGTTTTACAATAAGACCCTTATTAGATTGCAATTGATTCACAGTAATCTATTCATTTTTAGTCAAATTAAAACAACCTTGATTGTAGTGCCACAGTTCATGCTGATACAATTAATGTGGTGTGAAAGCATTTCTATTATGAAAATCCTTTATTCGCTGCCTTGGTTTATAGCTCAAGCATAAAGAACTCACATGGCACTGAAACTTGTCAGACAAAGTCTCAGCCCAGGCAAGAATGTTATTCTTTGAAATATATAATAGAATAAAAAGGATTTGACTGCTTTCCCCTTGCAGTAATATAACGAGGTGAGAGATATTGGAAATGTGCCACTGGAGCTGACCACTTGCCCCATCAGATTAGCATTCTCTAATTGTAGATGACTAAGTAATAAATGTGAGGACCAGGAAAACAGGTAATTGTCTTGTCATCACCATCACTATCATTGTATATGATACAAGGATACAAACTGAAGACATGATCCCATATAGCTCCCATTCCTTTAAATGTATCTTTAATTTCAAGGAGTGAACACAGAAAACAGTGGCAGGGAGATGCAGGAACTGCAGACACATCCTGATGTGAGCTCTCCCCACACAGCCAGGACCAGTCTGCCCCAGAGGGAGCAGCAATGGATGAGGCAAGAAAAGAAGCTGTGTGTGATTTAAAGTCAGGTTAACACAAACAAGCTGGGAAAGAGTCATGAAACCACAGATGTCCAGATAAAAGATAGACGGAAGCATATCTTTTACTCTCTGCATCTGGTATTTATCCTGGATTCACGCTTTGAGCTGTACTATTAACTCAGTTAACGGAAGTAGCACAAAACTCAGTGCTTGGCAGAGAGAACACACTCCTATATCTTCTTTGTGGACTTGGTGATGCATGCACTAATCTGTGTAGCACTGATTTACAAATGCAAGAGATATAGCGAGACCAAATCCCAGGCTAAGGTAAACTTTTCTGTATTTGTTTCCCAGCTTCAAAGCAAGTTGCCAGTCTTTCCTCAAGGAGTGCATTCATGGTTCCTTGAGCACTGAAAGCTGTTGTAAGCCAATGTTGCTGCTCAAAGCCCTTCCATACACTCACAAAACCATCCCTTCACTTCAGCCAGAAGAGGTGTTCAGGTAGCTGCTCAGGGAACTCATCCCAGTTACAACTCACCTGGCAAAATAAATACACATTGGCTCCCAGACTCCAGGTTTTTTAGCATTGCTACATGGATGGCACTTGTGTAAACAAAAGCTAGTGACTGGAACGAACAAATGGGGATAGGATTTCCTTCTCTGGCAGCACTGAAGGCTTGGAGCATAGAAGTGCTCTTCTGTGTTAAAGAGAGTTTCCAGAACGTGCTTCTTATGCAGCTTCAATTTATCCTTTCCCAACAGAGCAGAGCAGTGCTAAATGAGACCACCCTGGACTCCAGCAGCCACCTTTACTTGTAACATGTGGCTGCTGCTCTTTGTCCTGTGGAGCTGACACAAGACAGCCTGATTTGCTTAAAAATCCTTTCAAATGGAAAATGGATACCAATGCAGTAAGCAAACAGGAAAAAAAAGCAAAATTCAGTGTGGTCGTTCATCCTCAGGTCCTTTGTTTCAACACATCCTGTTCCCCTTCCCTTCACCTTTAAATACCAATTCTTACCTCTATTCCACCTCCTGTTTGTCCTGATGATTCAGCAACAGGTTCCATATGTTGTCCTGGCTGAGGGATCACTGAAGAGATGCTGAAGCCAGAGGAGATTCTTAACCAGAGCTGCCCCCAAGAAAATGTGTGGGAACTTCATTCCCCAAGGTATCACCTTTCTGTGAACTTTTCTGTACAGGTCTTTGCTGCCCTAAGTCTAGTCAAGCTGATTACTTGGATTTTACACAACACCCTTAGACTTACTCTTCTTCGGGAAAGCATCTTCTGAAATATCAGAATTCCCACTAGAAATGTCAAAAATCCCCAGTACAATTGTATAAAATAAAAATGTTTGTTTCAAGGAGATGAAAACAATTTTCTAACATGAAATGTAACTAATATCACATTAAAATATCAGGATTGTCTCAGGAATCTTCTGGAGTTAAGAGACCTTGGTTATTCTGCTGTCCTTCATTTTTACTGCAAAATCATTTCCCGAGTACAAAGCCAAAAGTGTCATTTAAACAGAGCAGACTAATTTGAGCATTAAACATTAGAGTAGTTTGAGGAGCAAACTTCAATGTCATGGAATATGTACAAAGGAACAGCAATTGATTTAATGTGGGAATAGTGTTCATGATCAAAAGGAAAGGAGGTAACTTGACTGCATTCCCCTGCCAAGGTGTAGCAGAAAAAACCCCAATACTGCAAGAAGCTATATATTTTTTTTTTTTATTTTTTCCCACTTGGGTAATCTTTAACATCAAGGTTGAAGTGCATTTTCCAAACTGTCAGACATCACCCATGCAAGTATGGATTTTTCTAATAAAAGGGTTGTCTGTAGAACTTTAAATACACACAGTCGTAACAGCTCAGATAAAGTTTTTGAAGCTGTTCTGCTTTTAGCCATCATCTTATTTCTCATCAATAGGGAACAATTATCAGTAAAGCTTTCATCAGTTTCTATACATGTTTAAGTAGTTACCAGAAAAAGAACACTGTTCCTTTTCCATTACTAAAAAAAAATGTAGTGGCTTTCTGTCCAATACAGAGTTCATTCAATTGAGAGCTTCTAGTCAATGTTTTATGGCCATAATCCTGGTTGCTACCAGTTGCTTGGACATGCCCCTTATAGTGGCAGGGCCAGAATTGTCCATAGAAACTGACAGCTAGAAATGTTAGAAGATTTCAAATTACCTGTAGAAATTAGTGCTAAATATGCATCGTGGACTTTTGGGAGCAACTCATTTGCACTGATCTTTGTTTAACCTTGTCTGTGACGCTTCTGAAGAACTCTCCGTGTCCAAGGGCAGGCTTTCACTCATCCCTCTCTCCCCCTCATTAGGATTCAGATGGAGGCACATATCAGCAGATAAATGACTGATGAGGACACATGTTGCCATATGCTAAACGAGGATATAGCTGTCCCCAGCCCCAGCAGCAGCGTTACCCCCTGACACCAGCCCTGCCGTTCCGCCACACGGCACCAGATGCTCAGAGCCTTGGAGGTTGCTTCCCATGGAGGGAGAAAGCAATGACAGGGAAGCTGACTAAACTCCTAACTGTGGCTTACTGAATCTACACATGTACAGCCATTCTGAACTGAGTCATAGGACAAATACAGCTCAAAAAAAGGTTGAAAATGCGTCTTTACACCAGCACCGATGGTATTTTATTGTTAGTTTTGCAGACGGAAAATAAGCTTCTAATTCAGAAAAAACTGTCCAACTTTAAAAGAAAATCGACCCAAACTTATTGATAAATGCTGAGGTTTTCTATTAAAAAAAAAAAAAAAAACAACAAAAACAAAAACAAAACAGAAGACATCTTTTAAACACACCTCCCCAAGAATTCTCAGGCGCCTGGCACTAATTTATGGCAGTCCTCTGTAATAAAAAGAGCCTGAAACAAACTGTGCAGCTGGAGACAACTCAGAGAAAAATTAAGAAAAAAAAGGTGAAAAGTTTCCTTCGGATGTAAAAGGCAGATGTATCCTCCTAGTTTATCATATTCTGGGCTCTTTTCATCATCCTGCTGTCTTCACACGTAATAGCTCATCTGACTGGTTTACGTTTAAGCTGCTTAAGACAATTTAAGTTAATTAAGAATAAACATAATGTCTGAAGTTAAAACACAAAGAGCACATCTAAGTAAGAATATCTCAGCAAATGAGTAAATATTCCTTTATGTCCATATTAAGCATATGTTTACATGAACTCTTGGACAGATATAATTCAAAGTATGGGCTTTAAGAGTTTTCGGGTCTGAGACTTTAACCTGTTCTCTAGAAGAAGAATGTGGATCTTTGCCTCTGCTCAAGGAGAACGACTGCTCTTAACACCTGAAAATCAATCACAGAATATGCCAGACTGGAGATGAATGTGTCTCAGTCTGAACAGACAAGTACACTATTTTTGGCATTCATGCTTCAATTCCTTTCTGCCGTAATTGATTTCTATTATTTTATTTATTTGTCATAGCTCATAATGCGCAAGCAAGTCAAATATGCCTATAGCAGTACCTTGGCTCTATTGAGCTGTGAGTTTTATTTCTCATCTCTAAAAGCAAAACCTATTCACAGGGGTGTTTTACATCTAATTACTGGTTGGTTGTGGCATACTCTCTCTGGATGTTGTACAAAATGCCAACATCTAATATTTCATCTAGCCACTGATCCTTTTGTTGACATTTGGAATGTAATGAATACCTTGTGCAATGCATTACTTTATTCCAACCCCATCATAAACACCTATAAGCTCTTCTTCTTGTGCCTTCTCCTTTTATGTTGTTCACTTATATTTTACTGTAAACAACAAAGACCATATGAACTATTTTACTGTCCATGTGTCAGAAAATAATCATCAGTCATTTCACAGTAATGGTCTTACAAGGCTATTTCAAGCCATTAACTCATTTTATACAAGCCATGTGAGGAATCTACAACTTACACCATCAATGATTTTATGTATTAAATCCCAGGTGTCTTCCAGGAGAGCACAACCCCCCCAGCTGTTTATAATTTATGTTTTATTAAAGGAACAGTAATGAAATAGGAAGTCTGATCTATCCTAACCAGTATGCTGATACTTCACATAATTTTTATCAAATATTTTGCTTATACATAAGAAATAAATGTTTCTTAAGTTAGGATTTTTTAAGGTTTTGTTCTGAAAGCCATAACCATCTTTTGATTATCATTTTACTCAAAGATAAAGCCAGCATCAAAATGTTGAAATTCCTCCTGGGACAGAAATTTCACTTTCTCAGCAGCTCTAGATTTCATACATATAATATCCATACACTTTCAATTTGTATAAATAAGGCATAGAGAATATTTTAAATTTCTTATCTTTTTCCTTTGGTAAACAAACAATTTTTTAAAAGCTTATATATCTCCTGTAGAACACCAAAAGCATGAAAACCACATTGATTTAGAAAATACTGAAAAGTAACATTTAAAGAATACAGAAAAGTGAAAGTCTTCTGAGCTGAAGATATGAGGCAAGTAGGACCTAAATCCAGGAGCAGGTGTTCACCAGCTGTTTGTGCATTTTAATTTGCTTTGAAGGCTAAAAGAAATGACAGAAGAATTCACCTCCCTTCTGTGACCTGTGTGCTCAGTATTTCATCCTTTCATCACAGAAATTCCCTTCACCTACTCAGTGAGTCCCAGTAAGTGAAGCATCAGCCACTGGAACGCAGAGTGACTGTATGTGACAACGGCAGGGAAGTCACACCCTGGTTTATGGGGGGTCCTCTGAGACATCCTCTTTAAAAACTACAGCTGGTAAGTAGGGAGTCAAACACGACCATTCACACTTAATTCCTTTGCTAACATTTCTAAAAGCAATGGAAAAGATTCTGCCATGGACACCATCCCAAAGCCAACACGTGGGGAAAGACCCTTCTGCCAGAATCTGACCGACCCACCTGGCTTAGAAACCACCTCACCACTCAGCTGCACAAGGTTCCAGCAGCCTTCTCTTTAAAGAGATGCTTCTATCTCTTTATTATCTACTGTTATTATTAATAACCTCGTAGACTGGGAACTGGATTGTGAATATTGTACAGGATTTACCAAAGCTCTGCTGCTACACATCAGTGGCACTCCTCTGTCTCGTGCTAGCCTGGTTGTTGCCTTAGTGGTTACATACACTGTGCTTTCACAGAAATAGCAAAGTACAAATCCAAGCTCATGTTGCTTTATCCACATTAGGAATTTCACCGTAGGAGCTCAGGCTATTTTGGGAATACCAGAGCAAGCAAGGACTGTAATATCCTCTTCAAAGATGACAATCTTTGTGTTACAAAGAATGAAATTTTCTCTATTAATTACACTCTTCTGCAGCTCTGCATCCTCAGATCCAGTCCTGTATTCTCAAAGGTATTTCATTATCTCTTCAGCCAAAAAAGGTTCCGTATCCATTACCCAGCTTCCTGCTGACAAAGGATCTCCCAGTAATTAGAAAGAGACTTTCCATGAGTAAAGGTTACTGCAAAGTTTAAGTTGTTGCTGCTGACGGTCACAGGAACTCTTCATTTCTGGGAAGGTCCTCTTCCCACTCCACACACCTTCCTAACACGAAGCTCTGCAGAAATGCAGCTGGTGATGGTTGCACAGCTCAGGGTTAAGGGCTTAGCTCTGCCCACTGCCTTCAGTGCCAGTGTGGTTACAGGGAGTGTGATCCTGAGTTTCACATCACGGAGCTATCTGCAGCTTCACTGTGGTCCTTTCCAAAGCACAAGCTTTGGAATAGTAAGTCAGAGCTGCTTCACTCTAACTAACAGCAAGATGCACTCTGACACTTGATTTGCTCTCTGGAGAGAGATCTCAAGATACAGCCAGATGGCTCTGAGGCTCCTGCTAGGGCTGATCCATGCTGCCCAATTTATAGGAATTGGAGACCATAATATTACACACTTCACAGTCTCGGCTGTTAAAATTTGATGTGAAAAATGTAACTGAATCAGCTAGTGACAGCATCTTTTTATATTTTATTGCATTGTGGTTCTAATATCATTAGAAGATATTGCACTCAATTACTCAAAAGTGAGAAAATTCCGGTATGAACACTTTCATACACAAACAGAAAGCATTTGAAGTACCTAAGGGGTATTATTGTGTTGGAAAACTGAGTTGAATACACTTTGTAAGCTGCTGTGGAATAAGAGTTCTTTTTTTTTCCCCTGCTTCAAGGGATGAACATGATTATTTTACTGAGAATAGGGGAGAAAATGGAAACTAAGCAAACAACTGCAGTTCCAGAAATTCTGCTTCATAAATTACGCCGATAAGGAAAATGTAGCTTGGTGATTTTACAATGCTTGAGTTTCAAATTGAATTGAAATAAGTAAAAGTGCTTTATGTGCATTGCCAAGCACTGTCGAGAGGCTGTTTCCTGTCTTTCATGATGCAGTTATCTTTTAATGAACTAGGTGTTTGGGTTTTTCACTAATGTGATGCATTTTATCTGAGAGATCTTATACTACATGGGAATAAAAAAATCATAATTGAGCATCACGGTCCTTTTAGTCACTTATCCTCACTGTGAGATTTGAAAAAGAGAATTACTTTACAATCGTTTAGATTTTATTTTCTTTAAAATTTTCCTTCTCCATAACACTTCCCAAGATGTCCAGGGTTATTATAAATCACAAATGCACACACAAAAGATTCTGCCTGAACTCAGCACGCCTTAGATGCTTTGCAGTGCAGAGCACAATGAGAAAAGCTGCCCAGAAGAGATGCCACAGTGAATTCACTCGGAAGATCTGCCTTTTGCATGTAAATGTAGAGAAGTCTTGTCTCCCTTATTTCTGAAAAATTACCATAAACATCCTACTTCTTAATTTAAATCTGGATTGTTTGCTGCTTTCCTTGACAAGGTTACCACACGGACTGGGAACATGCACCATGCTGTTAATGTCTTTGAGGCTGTCACTTCGCCTTCAGATGATAAAACACTGATCCATTTTTAAAGACAGGTGTACATCCTTAGAAATGGGCCTAAGAATGTGTGGCCTAAACCAAAGCAAAATTTTCAGAAAGTTATTTTATGACCCATTCAGATGTGAATGCTGCATTCTGTTACATTCACACCCCCAAGCCTATGGCTGTTATTTAACCAATAAATTACTCATTTTGGCTTGCACATGCAGAATACTTTTCCTTCTTTACTTGTATAAAAAATGCCCCACTTCATCTCCACTTCTTTGCCTGGTTTCTCTATATTTGAGTAACCTGCAGGACACCACTTATTTCACTTATTTGCTCCTTCATCAGCAGAACTTCTCTGCCTTGTAAGATACTGCCATACATAACTATTATATGCCAAAAATGTCCTTCTTAGTCACACAATGGCTCCCTCACAGAAAGCCACTTGAGCTAATTCAATGCTACTATACCAGTTTCAGATTTTCTAAGCTGGAACCTAGAAATAGGAAAACATCAACAGTACTACAAAATTCCTTACTACAATAACAGTAATATACTCTGCCCCTTAAAAATTTCAAGTGTCAGTCTTACTGTAGTTTTAAAAATTTACAACACTGTGATTTACACCCCAGTATATTTTTAACATCAAAGGAAAAGCTCTCAAATAAAAAAAAAATAATTGCTTTTGACTGAACACAAATGAATGTATTATAAACTTCAAGTTATATTAATAAATTAGAAAATAAATTGCCTGCATATGATATTTCATGGACAACCCCCAGTTACACATATGACTTTAACAAAATAGAGGTTTGACTTTCAGATTTCATAATGTTTTGTTAAGATTTAAAAAAAACCTGTTTCTTGTCAAGGTCACAGTTTGAAATTTATTCAGTGGATATATTTACCTTGAAGACTTCTAATACTTTCATTGGTCCAGAAGGAAAACTCTAATTGGAACACAGGAAGTCCAATGCTGTTCTTCCTGGTACTTCTGCCAACACTGAGCCTCATTAACTGTATATTCTGAGAGTTTGGGACTCCTGGATTAAAGTCTGACTCAAAGACTTCTGAAAGTCCACCTAAGGGAAGGGTATTTATTGACTCTGTCAAGGGGTATCAAATGCTAAGAAATTAAGCACACTTTTTGTGTACCTTTCATAAATACAATATCTGTAAGAAAAAATACCATTTAAATGTAGACTTATAACGAAGAACTGAAGTTATAATAAGAAGAGAAATGAATTAATACTGTGCTGAATTAAGACTCATGAGACACACATCTCACTTTCATTACAGTTTACCATTACTATTAATTTTGTTTAAGGCTCAACTTGATGAACTGAATTCCCATTCTAATTTTAATTACCATTTTGATTTTTTTTTTTACTTATGTTAAACAAAAATATGCAGAATATCCTCATTCATTGTGATAGAGAAAGGATTTTCCTTTTAAATTTACAGACTTTGCTCAATTTTCCAGCCACCTGAAATTACAGAGTACCAATAACAGAGAAGATGGTGAAACACAGCTGATAAAAGCTCCTGGTGTTGCGACTGCTGCCCATGGAGAGGCTGGAAGCCAAACGGCCGAGGCATCAGCAGCGATGCCAAGAGCTGGTGTGAGGCAGGGATGGAGACTTGACTCTGATATGTTCCTAAGGGAGGGATAAACACTGAATTAGACGTCACACCCTTTGCTGCTGTAGCAACGCCCCGTGGGATGCCTCAGGAAATGCCAGGGGGGTACATCCTTGCCCGAGATTCTGTGAGTGGGAAGAAGCTCACGCTTCTTTCCTGGGCCAGGAAAGAAAGGGGGGGTGTGATCTTGCAGGCACGTTTTGACTTCCCTCCCAGCACCAGAGGGGCCTTGCACAGGTTGTGAATAATCAGAGGCAGGGACAGCTGCTTTCACTACAGCCTTTGTGGACTGTGCTGTCAGCTTGATGAGCTAGAAATGGGGATGAGTTAGACCTCTACCATCACCAACCTGTCATTAATTCAGGGAATGGTTTTCAGCTGAGAGGAAGAGCGAAAGACAGAGATATGGAAGTATTTACAGTAATACAGCAGTGTTTGCATCAGAGACAACTCCATCACAAATGATTATTCAGATTTACCCAAATGAACACAGATGATACCTCTGTACCATTTCTCTCCATCATAGGTGAAACGTTTAATTACTCATTCTAATTAAACTTGTTCTAGAAACTCATTCAGTTCTAGCCAGAACAATGCAAGAAACAGCCATAATAGATTTTCTAAGACTTTTACTCTAAAACATATTCTTAGCATGAGAAGTGGTCAAAAAGCATAAGGAAACTGAGATAGTCAACAATGGAGTAAGTCTCTCTTTTCTCTAATGATGGTAGCTTGTTCTTATTTGAAGAAAGAAACACAGAAGCTGCTTTATTTTGGAGCAATATCTTTGTTAAGTTATATTGAAACAGATGTCCATGGCTCCAGTGAGACTATTGGCACAATATCGCTCATTTTGTTTAACCCTTCAGATATAAGGTTATTACAGGCATGTAAATGACTTTGACTTGATGTGGAAATAAATAATTCAAGATGATTTTAACGAGATCTAAATTACTAACTGCAATATACATTGTTCTTCTTCGCAGACTGAGCACAGCAGAGTAAATTTTAATTGTGATGCTCAGGGATTTTCATTAGCAGTGAAACCCCCTGTGCACTGAAATGAGAGTGTTCCCTAGAGAGTGCAGGAGCAGGCAGAGAGAATATGTAATGAACTGAGCTCAACAAAATGAAGGTCAGAGCCAACATTCATGCAGAAAAGAGGTCACCTTAGGTAGCTGTGTTATTAAATAAGACCTGGAACATCCACACCTTGACAAGCAGCAGGAGGAAATCACTACTTATTCCAGATATAATCAAATGATAAAATGTAGGTGGATTTGCAAGCCAAGACACATCTTAAGGAACAGGAATTTACCGATTTGCAGAACAGAATATGACTTTATTGGCCATTTTCTTGGCCAAGAACCCATTCATACTGGTTCAAAACTGACACAAAGGATTTTTAAGAAATAAAGATGCATAACTGATTTTGTCTCACCAATCAAATGGAACTCAGCAGAGCTTCTGCTACAGAATTTACAGAAGGGAGAATTATAGCTTCACGTTGAAAGAGAGCAAGAAACAGAGAATGTAAATATTAAGTGCAATTATTTTGGGGAATGAACTAAAAGACAATGGGGAGAAAAACTTCTCAAGACAAATCAGCATGTGGTGGGCAAAACCAAACTGGATGATTAAGACCAATCAGCACCACGTGAGTTACCCCCGGGAGAGACAAAACACAGTAAATACAAAAATACAATCAGGACCCTGAACAGCTGAGGACTGGCTGACAGAGGACCATGTGTTTGCAATATGGCAACAGGGCACACCTCAAATCCCGTGTCCAGCTCTGGGCCTCTCAGGACAAGAAAGACTTTGAGGTGCTGGGGCAGGTCCAGAGAAGGGAATGGAGCTGAGGAAGGGTCTGGGGCACAAATCCGATGAGGAGCAGCTGAGAGAGCTTGGGGGGCTGAGCCTGGAGAAAAGAACACTCATGTGGGACCACATCACTCCCTACAGCTGCCCACAAGGAGGTGTAGCCAGGTGGGGGTCAGGCTCTTCTCTCAAGTAACAAACAAGAGAATGAGAGGAGATGGCCTCAAATTGCACCAGAGTGGATATTAGGAACATTTCTTCATGGAAACTGTTGTCAAGCACTGGAACAGGCTGCCCAGGGAAGTCCTTGAGTTGCTATCTCCAGAGGTATTTAAAAGGCATGTAGATGTGGCTCTTGGGGACACGGATCAGTGGAGGCTTGGCAGTGTCAAGTTTTCAGTTGCACTTGGCAATCTTAAAGATTTTTCCAACCTAAAGGATTCTATGATTTGAAAATTCTAATCTGGGATGTCAGCAACAGAAGGATCTATCTTCTGTTATCTAAAGTTATCCCCTTTACCAGAACTCATCTAAAAGAATAGTCACTGATTACTCTGAATTTTGCTTTTTTCAACCTGTACATCTTCTTAAACAGCTTTTCCTTCTGAGTTCTGTGTCCCTGAGGGCTTTTATCTTCCACAGTCTGCAGACTGAGCAACCTGAAGAAAGGAAGTGTGGCCTTTCAATCAGTTTGTAATGGTATTGTCCTCCCTTTTTGTTCTCAAAGCAATTTACATAGTATAGCACTTGCACCTATTGATGGGAGAGATTTATTACAGTTTTCCCTCACAGTAAAGATCACAGCAATACTTTATAGTATTGCAAGAAACACAATGGTTAAGCTTTCAAATTTAATTCTGGTGCCATGGTGATATTTTCGGGGGGGGGG
>VZRJ01001773.1:371855-776499 GCA_013397565.1 Ptilonorhynchus violaceus
AAAAAAAAAAACAAAAAAAAAACCAAACAGTAGAAACAAGTGTTGAAACTAAAGATGTGATTTGGGAACTCAGTTCAATGGAACAACTCGATTATCCTCAGCTTTACCTGTATTCACCCGCACGTGCCTCAAAAGTAACTCGACTAACACCAGCACCAGGAGAGCTACTCTGCCTTTAGGGTGGAGAAACCAAACAGAACACGGTTCACTGCTCACCCAGCATCTCTGCCTGGTGGGGAGATGTCACCCTCACAGCCCCAACACACGGCTCTGGGCTGGCATGCAACCAAAACCCACTGCAAGATGAGAAGAGTGCCAAGATGAAAACAGTTCCTCCTCGATGACAAGCGTAACAGACTTCGCTGCTGTGTTAATAGACAGAGGAGTGTGTTGTGCATCTTCCAAACTACTTAGAAAACCAAGAATTAAAGTCCTTACTACCACATCTGCGAGTTTCCCAACAAGATTCCAGTACGTGGTGCTTTCCTCTAACCCCGAGCAGATGTGCTCTGCCCCCACTCCCAGCTGACCAGCAGCAGGAGGCTTGTGGCAAGACCCTGATCCTCAGTGCATCCCCTGCTTCCCGGCTGAGCTTGTTATCCTGGGCTGGGAGCCTCATTAACCCTGACAACGTGGTTGGGTCACAGGGCACACGGCACCTTGGAGGGGCCTGCAAAGGCCTGGTGAAAATGCCCTGCATGTGCTTAAACCAACCAGCACAGAGATTTGGGCATGATTAGGGGCACGGTGTGTAGGACTTTCTACCTTTCAGCTATTTCAGTACAGCCAGATTCTACCTTTTAAAAGGTGTTCAATAATCCTATAACGATGCTGAAAACAAGTCTGTTGGAATGCATGGACTAATACATTTTTAAACACTGTTTGCCAAGTCTGCTCACGTCCTAACTAAACAGCTTTTTGGGGGTTGCATTCTATTCAGAGAAGTGGGAGAAAAGAACTGATGGGGCCAGAAACAAAATTTTTAATGGCAAATTAATGCAAAATGAATGGAATTATGAAATTAACAGAGGAGAAAGGGAAGAAGTGAAAACCTTTGGGAATAGATCTGGGGAGAAGATCACGACAAATGTAGCAGAGGAAGAACTGAACAGTCTTTTCCTTTCACTGGTGGTTACAGAGGGACAGTAAAGCAGGACAATATCTCACCTTCTGTGAAGTGTGCTTAGATGGGATAAAAATGGTTTCTTGATCTTTTAACAAAGTATTTGTTAATCTCATACATACAACCTGCACCTTGCTTCAGAAATCAGGCTTGTCCTGAATCAAATGGACCACATCATGACATCATGATAGCTGTAAAATGTTCAAGATCTCTGCATAAGACAGATGTAAAGCCTGGTAGGGGACAAAAGAAAAACCTCAGCTAAGAATGATTTTATGAAAAATAAAATTGTGTAAAGAAGCTCTGGAAAGGAACTGATGACTTATTTATGTGAGTTTCAATGGAATAGTTATTTCATTCATAAATTGTGTCCCATTTTTCCCACTTCCCTCCTTCTCTCTATCTTTACCATTTCTGTTTCTTTGCCAAACAGGTTTAATCAATTAAAAATGTATTATTATAGTTCTGTAAAATTCGCAGCATTTACAGATACAACAACAAGCACTGTCCACGATGCTTCCTTTAAGAGAGGAAAACCTTAACTGGCCACTAGCAGGAAATAGACCTGTCTGCTTCTAACATTCAGAATCTCACAGGAGACCTGGAGACAGGTGTGGAGAAAAGTCCAAACCTTCTCTATTTATGAGTGGGTTTGGTGTGGACTGCTATTAAAAGAGGGGACATTTCTTTCACGAGGGCACAATGAGAAAATATTAGGCTTCAAAAGAGAAGCAGCAAAGTTTGTAATCTCAGAATGGTTTGACATCTCAGCAAAACCTCAGCGCTTCTGAGACCATCCAGCTCTCTGCAATCACGTCTCCAAAACGGTCAGAACCAGTTTTTTGCAGCTTCTTTGCCTCCTGCAGCTGACAGATATTTGACACTGTTAATGATCACAGTGGGTATTGAAAGCCAGCAGCCACTAATAACCTCCAGTGTTAAACAGGAGCAGGGTGGTCTGTCTCTTCTCCTTGACATAACAAGAAAAATTTTTCCACTGCAGGAATTAACAGTAATTGACTATTATTCTGTTAGTGCCACACACACTCAATGATAAGCTGCAGGTGCAAAAGCAGGCAAGTTTCTCAGTGTACATTAATATCTAGGCTCTGAAAAGATACTTTTTATTTTTATAAAACTTTTTATAGAAGTTTTGTTAATAAAAGAAATGTCTTCAGTCCCCTATAAAATTCCAACCCCTTTCCATTTTGCATGTTAAAAATCAGGAACTGAACCCTGTAAACAAGACTGTTCAAGTAAAGGAAACACATAATTAGATCTTAATTTTAGAGGAAGGAACTGATAATTGTGTGATTACCCTTCAGCTATGGGAACATCTTGCTCCAGTAATGGTCCCACTGAATTACATAAGGCCACTTATGGAACAAGATCATATTCTATCCAAATATTAGTTGAGAGTCTTACACACTAAACTAAATTATTTCAACAGTCCTACAGAACGTGCACTTGATCTGAAGTACCCAGACCATCAGATTTTTCTGAGTTAAATACCGTCAAGTCAATGGTAGCAATATTGCCAAATTAAAACTTAGGCACTCTTAAAATGCAAATTCTTTTATGCATGTTTATTTCATGTATTAAAACTTGACACTGCTGCTTTTTTAAAATCTAATTCTATTCTCATTTCCTCTTTTCTGGATATTTCCCCATTCAAGTTATTTTTGTTCTCCACTTCTCACTTGGCAATGGAAAAAATCCTCAGTCACTTTCAACAGATATGGAACTGCTTCTGTATTGGCATGTGAGGGTATAAATCACCACAAAATGTTGCAATGACTAGACTAAAAGTAACAGTATAGCATGTTAAATACCAAAGTATCAACACCTTTCTTCAGAATTATGAAAGGCCACAAAAACCACCTGAATAAATTTTATGGTTCACTAAAAAATTATTTTTACAAAATCTGCATCTACAGACTAAACCAAAATTATTGTTTCCACCTTTAAAATTGAAAAACATTTCTAGATCCATTTGAGCAGATTTTAAATAATAAATTTAAAAGGGTAACAAGCAAACAAATGAAACACCTAAAAGAGTGGAACACATCATGCAGCCTGAGTCAGAATGAATACATGGAAACATCTTTATTGATAGATCACATTTTCTTCATAAAAAGTAGCAACTAAATATATGGTTGCATTTCCCTCTGTTTCACTAGATAAAAACTGTCTATTAAATAAATTTGAAGATTGAAATATTATAGCCTGTCAAAGTGATTTTAAAATATATCTATAGATATTTATAAGAGTCTGGAATTTAAACCCTCAGAGCAACGAAGCTGCAGTAGAAGTTGTACAGCTGTGCTGAATTTTGTTATTCAAGATATGGCCTTAATGTCCCCTATGTGATAATTGGGTGCACGCAACTGTTCAAGTATTTTTTCCTGTTCTATTTTCCAGCCCTTCGAGGCAAAGTTCAGCGATTAGAAACCTTACTTGAAGGCACTTTCAAGAGAAAGACAACAAATTTGCTACCTCTAGGTTGAAAACTGCAAATGAGTTACCTTCCCTCACCCGCCCGCCAAAAAAAGCATCCTTCGGTGCACGCTCTGGCATTGCCTGAGTCACCTGGAAGGGCCCACTGATCGGATCAGACACGAGTTAATTTGGAACTAAATTGCCTCCTGGCATATCAGAAGCCATGCCATGCGTGCCAGAGCCCTGCCTCGGTGATGCGCAGTGCCACGACCAGGCGATGTGTCGCGCTCAGCAAGCGCCGTGTCTTTAATTGCCTGTCATTACTGAACGCTTCTGCTTTACATAACAGACCCCAGCAACTTCCTGCCCCTGAGTTCTTACAGTTCCACGCTGAATCTCAGAGAAAAGGAAGGAAGACAGGTCAGTGTCTAGTAAGAAAGATTTGTTTGTGAAGGGCCTTGGTGTTCTTCTGCACGGCTCTGAGATGGCTGCAGCCCTGCAAACCCCCATGAGAATGAGGTGAGCTAGGCAGAGCAATGCTCTTTCAAGTTAAAGTGCAAAGGGTTTTGGAGCAGGTTCAAACCCAGATGGTTTGGTAACTTCTGGGGTTCCTCTGGCAGCGGATAGAGGAAGGAACTATCGTGAGGTTATGCCTAATTCCTCCCTCTTTCCTGACATGTGTCTCTCTGTGGCTTTGTGCTACTGGACACACGCACTGACCCTTTCTCACAGCTCTGGGCTTTCAGGCAGCTCCTGGGGAAACCGAGCACAGCTGAGTCTGTCACACACACTGGGGTTTGGATATGGTTTGCAGTGTTTCCATTTGTGGAAACAGACAAGCAGTTGGCCTGAAATGTGGTTAGGTTCATCCTGCCATGGGTGGTAAAATGAAACTAAAGGTCTAAGTTCAATTCAGAGCACTTTTTTTGCAAAATCTGATAACACACCACCACCTCCCATAATTAGAGACTACAGTGATTAAGGGTATTTTCATGGACTGTCACTGTCTCCAGGCTACTTGTGTCACAGCCTCATCTCTAATTTCATTTTTTATGTACATCATGAAAAATAAGACTGTTTTCCCTTTCTCAAACATCAAAATTCCAAATTTTTCCCATGGAGTAAGAGGTGAAAGCAGTGAACCCGTGCAGGGATCAAAAGGCAGAGACGCAGCTGTGTTCCTTCCTGCAGAGACCTTTTATAGGATCAGCAGGAGGAAAACATAGGGAGCAAGACGCTTGTAGTACAACATCTTGCATTAGACAACTCTTGCTCTCACCACCAAATTTACAAACATCATTAAAAATCATCTCCAAGAAAAGTGACCAGGCACTTACACCCTGCTACAACTGCAGAGTCCTTATCCAGCATTTCAGCCCTGAAGACCACGGTTCAAACTGGGCATGAGTTACCTTACAAAAGAGTTTGATACCATCACCCTTATCTGCAAGGCCTGTTTATTTCACATGTTGAAAGCATCAAACAGCTTGCTGCAATTGGCAACCACAGCTAAAAAAAGAGGACAAGGCATCACATTACAGTGGCATTAAAAACATCCAAGTACAAAATCTTCTGCTGATGGGGCTGGCAGGGGAAGCGCAGGGGGGAGGCTGTTTGAAAAACAGCAGCTGTACAGCCAATATGTCTCAGTCTTGCCTGTAGCCTCTCCAAAACTTCAGCCAAAATGTATTCAAAGTTAACTATTAAGCAAATGCTTCCCCTTTTTGCATTTAACCTTTCTGGCTTAATTCTATTTTTCTAGTGTTTTTTGAGTTCATCACTAACCTGCTAGGAACACTTTATGGACTGGATTTTTAAGTACATTTAAAAATCCAACTGGACATAACAAGAACAAATGCAAAGGCACTGACCTAACTCTAGAAGTTTCTGATAAACTAGAAAATTTTAAGTGAAAAAAGGAGGAATTATTAGGATCCTGCATTGGACACATGTTCCACAAAATCATATAAGACAAAAAAAAAAAATCTCTTCTTCTCACCCTGGAGAACGAGATGTATTTTTCTAAGAGGTGAAGCGTTACTCAGCTTGCTATTCCAGTCAGTCTTGTTGACTTTGACAACACAAAGTAAAGTTAAAACAAGAGTTCAGGAAAATCCCAGTTCACTTGTCATTTAAACAGGAAGAATCTCTTGCTCATATATAAACTGAGTTACCTGACTGAAAAGTAAACAAGCCTTTTTTGTTGTTTTGTTTCTATTTTAGCACACTTAGGGTTTTTGTACGGCCGTTTAGCTGGTAGTGATATCTGCCACAAACAGACTGACTCATTGGGGATTTAACATAAGCCAGGTTTGTTTTATACCAACACTTGGCTTTGGTACTTCTGATAAGCTTCCACCACAATGGAACAATTACAAGACTTGAAAATAAATAACGCTTTAGTCAATTGCACCCTATTTTAAAAAGGATTTATGGCAATTCAATGAATGAAAGTAATTTGGTTTTTTCTCTCCTTCAGTGATTATTCTGACATATTCCTTGCAGCTGAGCCAAAACACTTCAGAGGTCAAGGAGACCAGATGAGATTTCTTGGGTCAGCTACTTTCCTTGGAAGTTAATAATTTAACAAAGCCCAGATCACACATTTTTTCAACCAGTCGTAGATGGAAAAGATATCTGGATATCTGATTTCACAATAGGTGAAGGGGAAGGTGGGAAAGAAACAACCAGTCCATATAAGTCCATTTCCATTTACATTACTGTACATGTGTAACAGCTAAAGGCAGGCTGTAATTAGATTAGGGCAATTTTTAAATGGTCCAGGCTTTGCATGGAAAGGTGGATGGTGGGACGTTTTTGCTACCAATATAATTTGACACTTTGCCCTAGAAGCTGAGGATTCACACATCTTTTTTGATTCCATGCTTTTTTCAGCAGGTGCGGGCATGACAATTTAACTCTGAGGGTCTCTAATTACCTGGGAAACAGTTAAATGCTGATAAGATAATAACCTCTACCAAGTGCCAGATATTCAGGAAATATCACATTGTGCTTATTACTCTATCCATAGATACTAAACTTGGTGCTTTTTCAACATCCAAGGAAGCCTGTTCAGTTACTCAGTTCTCTCTGTTCTATGCAATCAAATCAGATCATGAAAGATGTCCCAGGCAGTGCAGAGCTGCTGTCTCTTACCAAAAACTGTGCATTAGACTTTTAAGAGATACAAAAGGCTGAAACAGAAAATGGTAAGTCAACATATGAAAAACTGCATACTAGTGCTTTTTGAAATATTTAACACATTATATTTCTGTACTAAACCTGACTGTAATATCATGACAATCTTGCAGTGCTTTGAGCTTAATATTCCCTCTAATGGAACTCAATTTACTTTACAGATTATAGAATAGACACCAAAACTACTTAGATCTGGAGAAGCAGAATCAGAAGTCTTAGATTCTGGTTTTGTTCCTGATTTGCTGTTTTAAGACAGAACACTTGAGTTTATAGATAAGCCTGAAAATATATAGCTATATAAATTCAATTGCAAAAAGTTGGGGTGTCTTGCTTCACATTAATCTAAACCCTTGTACTAGGGAGTTGATAATATCATTGTGGGGGAAGGCTGATAATGGATCAATAAGGGAACACAACCCTTCTTATTGTGTAACACTGGCAAACAGATATTTCTGTTATATCCAGAGATAAAGTTTTGGTGAATACATTTCAGCCCTCCTGAGGAGTTCCAAACTGCTCTCTTTGCCTGCCTGCTAGCTGTTATTCACTGTGATTTGTGATCTAAGCCAAGCAACTCCTCTTTTTTCTGCTGTCCAAACAGATGCCTGAAACATCCTAGGCAGGAAAATTGAGAACACCAAATAACAAACACTGAACAGCAGATGTGAGTGTTAGAGCATGACTACCTTTGTTCAAATTCAAATTCAGGTACTCATATGGCACTCAGATATTCTCTAAAAATAGTGCATTGTGAGAGCATTCATGCTTGGCAAACAAGGTATTTCATGAGGGTTGAATGCAACAAATTTCAGCGGATTCACACCAGTGTTGTTAACTTCATTTATTAGTATCCATCTGTCTTCAGGTGTTGAGAAGCTGTAAATATACACAAAGTACAATACAGTTTTTTATGGATTTTTTTTTTTTTCAGATAAAAAAGGCAATCACATCAACAAAAATACTCAGGGAAGTGCTTTCTGTGTATTTGACATTTCTTTTTAATTTACACCTATCACAAAATACACATGCTTAATCACTCCCTGCATGATCTGTAAATTGAAGAATTACAATAAATTCCTGCCTTTGGGGCAAAGAGTAAATAGAATTTCATAAGCATACACTGCAAAACCCATTCCCAGAATAGATATCCATGAGAGTGTGCTTCTGTACCCACTTTCTTCAGTTTTAGCTGAACTTTATCAATAACAGGGATTATATATATATAGGGATCTTATATATATTGTGCTAGAGCTCCCAACCAAAGTCGAGAAACATTGCCAGCAAAACTCTCCAGATTCTGGGTTTATGCTCCTCTCCTTTCCCTGTCATTCTAATGCTTATGTCACACATTTATTTTGGTGACAGCAGAAAAAAAGAAGCTAATAATCCACTGGTATTATCAGAATTGCTTCTCCAAATTTAGGCATTTCTAGATGATAGAGCACCATGAAGACAAGTCCAGCTGGTTCCAAATCAGAACTTGAAGCTGTTTTTTCTTCACAACCCACCTAACATGGCAGTATCATTTTTGGTTTCAGCCTGAGCTCATTCTAAGTCTGTTTGAGCATCTATTCCCCAGTCTAAATACTAACAACACATCCAAGCACTTACCAGGAATTACAATCCCAGGCCCTGGTTAGAAATCCAGCTTCCATGACCTCCAGTCACCTCCTCAGAGAACTCTGTACATCCAGCTGCACATTACCTACAAATGTGTGTCATGCATGTGAGCCTAAGTCAATGGGATAGAAAATATTTTGACGGAGCAGTTTTGCATCCACATCCTCTACCTTGTCAGAAAGACTAAATTTCTCTCTCAACAGATCAGTAAAGTCGAAATGCATCATTCATGTGCTGCTTTAACCTCCTGTAATACAGATTATAACACCAAGTGTACAACGTGTAAAGAATAAAATCTTTTTCTAACGTTTCTTTTTGCTATTTATATATTTATGTATTTTATGGGGCTTCTACTTTTCCATTTTAACACAAACACAACACTTGTTAGTAGAGAGCAGAGGAAAGCCAGCTCTCTCTAAGCAGCACACGCTTGAGAGGCCACAAAAGACAGCAGAAATCCGGGGAACCTCTCCCTGGGACATTCCCTCCACCTCCTGCAGCAGATGGTTGAGCATTTCCAAACTGTGAACTGCACTATGAGCACTCGCTACACTTTCGTCTTTTATCACTCAAACACTTTTGAAAATCGCACCTCTTATGACTGAAGTTTTGAAAATATGTCAAGAATAAAACTACAGTGACCTCCAGGCTTTCAATCAGTCCCCAAATAATTTATAATTTCCCATTAAAATTTATATACTTTCTTCAACTGACACCTTTATGTAGAACTGGGAAGAGTGGTTAGTAATACTAATATGTTTTAGAAGATGCCTCATATAAAGGAGTCCATTTTACACAGTTACACAGTTTCACATAGATAATTTAATAGGACCAAAGTCAGGCAAATAAAGTCATCTATTTTGTTGTTATAAATTGATCATGCAGTAGATTTTGATAAATCATCTCTTTTGCTATAGCATGGAATTACTGAACACTGAAAATGCTCAAGTTAGTAAATAACACACCTAAATATATCTTATATGTTAATGCTGATGTGAATTTTATAATGAATTTGACCCCAGAAAAAGTTTTTTCATCTACCTGAATCTCTCTATACCGAATAATTTACTGTTAAAGCAAACCAATTAAATTACAGCATAATATCTTTTCTGCAACTGACCAAAAATATCATAAGAATTCAAGATACAAATTTAACATAACTAACAGTTCAAAGCTAATCAAATACACATTAAGAAATTAATTATCAATTTAAAAATAGAAGTATTGCTGAATATTTGTGTCACCCTGTAATGGTGGTAACTATGAAACTCAGTTGAAGAGCTGTGAAGGGATTCCTGTGATAATGAATAATTGCATTCATGAATGCCATTATTTCCACTGAAAATATGCATTTCCAAAGAGCTCAACTACCCAAGGTGAAAATGCTACAGCAAGAGAAAGCTGGGGGAGGTGAGGAAACCCCAAACTCTGTGGGGTGGTTGGTCAATACTGCTCTCAAAACAATCATGAAGATATGACTTTTAGAATATCAAAGCCATTAAGAAGGAAAACACTGAAATGAATGGAGATTGAAAGTCTCTGCTGCTGCTGAAAGTCTTATCCATATTCTTCTGAGGGCATTACAAAGGTAAATGACATAAGGGAAAGATTTCCACAGACCCAGGAGGACAAAAAAGTGCCCAACTCCCAATAAAAAGTTTTTGACTGAAATAAATCCACTAGAAACAAATGTAGAGCATTAATTTATGGTGTAATGGGAAACAAATTGTTTTCCTCAAAGCATTATGAATTTCAATGCTAAACCAAGGAGGACGACAATTTAGATAACCCTATCACTCAGCAGAAAAAAAATCATTTTTTTGCATTGAACCAGTGAGTGATGGTAACGAGAAAGGTATTAAAATGACAGTACAGAGACATTCATTGAGATAAACCTGCCCATAAGGAAGGCACCCACAACATCATGATGATGATTTTTCAGCAAGTTCATGACATACAAGTATTTGACATCCTTCATGAAGAAATTCCCTAGAGCAGCACTGAGCACTTAGCAGCACTGAGTGCTTTGTCTTAATCCAACAAGGCACAGATAATACATGGAACAATGATTTTAAGAACATTCTTAAGGACGAGAAGGAACTGTTTGATTTTCTAGACAGTGGACAATTGTGCCTGTGCAGATTCTACTAAAGAGGAACTTCAAATACGAATATAATTTTAATCTAACTTTTCTGCCTGACAGCAAAGTCTGGAGTATACAAGGGCATAACCAAAATATCACAGGCATGCTTAAGAACTTTTCATTCAGGGTCAAAGTATTGGTTTGCTCTAGTTTATCTGAATGGCAACAACAGGATCTAAACGAAATTACTTTAATCCCCCTTCCCCTTCCTACCACAAATCTTGAGAGCAGCTGCATTCCTGCAAGTGTCAGGAGTTGAATACATATTTAAGAAAACCACGAAAACCTTTTGAGCTCTCTACAATATGAATTATGCTGCAGTTTCATGCAAAGACCTCGTTCACAGGAATGAGCTCTTACTGTAAGTAGAAAGGCATTTGCCACTGTGGCCCAGCTTGGTGACTCCATTGAAAAGATGCAGTCCCTTTGGTTGCATGGGAGGATGGGCAAAGGGCTGACTGGAAGTTGGGACTCTGTAACTATGATGATGAGATTGCCTTTGTATATATTCAAAAAATAAATAAATGCAGTTTGGGAGAATTCACTGAGCTCTGGAATTCTTGGGTGGGGGAGGAGAAGAAGCAGAAGAACAAAAAAAGGCTCCAAAAATATGGATTAAAATCTGAAATGTCTTCTTGTTTCACCACTTTTTAACTTCAGAGAAGCAGTAAAACCTGTTTTCAGCTAACTGATAGTTCTAAGGTGATTTAATATCTTCAGATGAAAGTAGCCATATAAAAAGGAAGAGACAATAGGTTGGTATTTTTTATTTCCTGGCACACACACAACTTTTTTTCATTTATGTGGCAACAAACCGAAGAAACCTCAGCATGGTTTATAGGTGGGGAGGAAAGAAATCATTTCCTAAGTGCCATTTATACAGGGAAGGACAAGTTAAACTAAAAGGACTGCAGCAGTTAAGAGAGGGGGAGAGCAGAAGGGTTTGAACAGCGGTGAGTAACTCTGCGCAGGAAAATCCCACACTGCATTTCCCCTCAGTGTGATGGACAACAGCTCAATGGAGATGCTCCAGGAGTGAAGTGCCATCAACTCCAGCCACGGGAAGGGAATGGAAAAGAAAACAAGAGGGGAGGTGCAGTAGCTGGAGCTGTGAGAGCCCAGCTTGCTGGCCCTGCTCTCGTGGGACAGTGCTTAAACTGGCCAGAGCTCTCCTACCGAAGTCAAGGTCAACATTTTTGCTGCCTTCGTGGTGCAGGAGGTTTTGGTGGAGAAAAAGGAAGCACATACTCCCATTGCAGAGTGGATATTTGATCACTCAGCTGAGGCTGGACACAAATTTTATCACCATGTCTTGAATGGAAGTCACAGGCAGTGCACCCAGGGGAGCCACATGAGCAGCAGAAATAATGACAAGGCAGTGGGATCACTGGTGACCTGACAGTGCTGTTCTCTCACCAGTGAAAATCAGAGCTGAACTGGCACTATAAAACCATAGAGCAAATGAGCTCACAGTTATTGCTGGCCAAAATGTTCATTGCCCCTGTTTCTGAGAGAATTTAATGCAAGTTTCATGAATATCAGTGACCAGGTACAGGACAGATGCCATAGAAGAAGAGGGTCAGAGCAGACCTGGTAGCAATAGATCCTAGAGAATCCAACCAAAAGGCTTGCATGTCAGGAAAATCATTGGACTTCAAAAGTTTCATTGCTCAAAGCACCAAATCTTCCACAATCAATATTTTTCTGTTGTACCATGAAGCAGCAATTAGACAACTAATGATCAGCAGCAGCAATTCCACACTAATAATTCACAGTTGGTCAGAAGCCATTAGCTTGTGTCTCTGTGGACTGAGGCAGGCGAACTATTCTACAGAATAAAAATGCTCCACATTGTATCCTTCTTATGGATAATTAACAAGCAAGCAGCTCACAGTGCTCAACACCAGTAAGGAATGGTTGGGACCAATTACCTGTTATAAATTAGTTATATATTGTAAAATTGAAGAGAGTTTAAGTCACAAGTATGGAAAGCAGCTTCAGAAAACTTGTCTACTAGACTTTAGCCTGATTACACATATCAATTGGAAAATATAGAATGGATTACTAAGAAATTTCTTTGGTTTTCACACTGTTTTCCTAGCTTTTATGAGAGAAAGTTCTCCAAGAGTTTGCTTAATGTTTTCCAATGTCTTTTTCTGGAGAAACAGCTCTAACTCTTCTTGTGTCCCAAGAGCACAAGGGAAAGCTGGACTCAGACTGATCACTGGACCTATAACAAAGAAAGAAAAGAGCTTCCTCCTGTCTTCTGCCCACACATCCTCCCTTAGGTGCACTTCAGTTCACAGTGAAATCTGTCTTGACTGTTCATTCCAACTGACATGACAAAGATCCTTTGCTTTAAGTGATCCTTCAAGACTTGTGTGTGTAGAGAAACCGGCATTGGAGTGTGATCTCCTACTGCAGGAAATTGCCTAATGAGCTGCATCAGGCTTTAGCATTATACCACATAGTATGACCTCTTCAGAAAATTGCTCAAGCAGATGCACCTGTCTAGTGCAAAGCCATGCTGAACTATGGCAAAAAAAAAAAAAAAAAAAGAGTATGCAATAAAATATTTCAGGCAGATGGAGAAAAATGGTCGCTGCTACTGACTGCATGTGAATTGAACACTTGCTTTCATTACATTTCCCTCTCTGCCATCCTCGCCTACTTATTAACTTGCTCATCTCCTATGCCCTGACCTTTTCTCTATGAGTTTTTTGAATTTGGAAATATCATTAAGTATAAATATGTACAATTCCACTTCATAGAAATACAGCATGAAATTGCAGGCCTGCAAGAACTTCCCTAAAATAAAGTTTCACAATAAAGCCAGCATAGAAGCCCAGGTAAGAGAGAACTGATGTACAACTTGAAGATTTTGCAGTACTACCTCATCCTAAATCTGGTTCAATATTCAGAAAGCTAAAAAGATCTTCTTTATTATGTAAATTGCATCCTACATAACAGGAGACCAAGTGAGATTTAAGTCAGTTAATTTATAGCCAATTTACTATTTTGATAATGCAGATAACACATTTGTCTGTTCCTTATGATTTAGAGGAATTAAAATAGTGGAATTATTCATTTACATGCATAACATAGATAGTCAATAGATTCATCTTTCACCTAATTGTTATGCCTCAGATTAGTCCCCATCCCCAAAGATTATTCCTGATTTTATAGCCCCAGGCATATATATCAGACTATTTAAGTAGAAATAATTTTAGAATTCCCAAAAACTTTCTTAACAACTGCTTTGCAGATGATACTTTCTGTCATGCCAGACACATTCACTGACTTTTCAATGAATCGAATCAGAATATTATAATACTGGCCTATGTTTCATCTGAAGTCAACTGTAACATGTTCAGTGGAAGCAGAATTAAGAAACTTTTTGAAATTAAAAAACGCTGTGGAATCAGTCTGTTCAGCTACAACTACCAGATCCCGAGCTGGTGAAGAGGTATTTTGCAGATTGGGGCCAACCTCCCTAAGAAACTTTACAGGAAATAGATATTTCTTGTAAAATGGAATTAGATTCACAGGCTTTGTTTCCATGTCCAATGGAATTAGATTCACAGGCTTTGTTTCCATGTCCAATTATAATTAATTTACACCTCTTCCCTTGTTTCAAAGACTGTTCCTTTCTTGGATGGAAGTTTTCTCTTACAATTTTTGTTCCCCTCTCTAAGAGGAAGATTGAGCTCAAACAGAGGAGGTTCATCAGCAGTCCACTAACCCCTCTCTTCTGTAAACCCTAAAATATCAGACTCCCTGCATTGATTTTCTTTCACTCTCTGCTTCAGGCATAACTGTTAATGAAGTTGCCAGGTCTGTTGAGATTCTAAAGATTTATTTGTTATACTGAACGTAATGTCAAGACAGAGAGTTATTGGTTGCTTTACTCTGACAGTTTTATTCATGAAGCAGAATACTGGAACTTACAGAAGCTTAGCTCACTCAATACATCATTCCTGAAACTTAGTTAAAAGCTTAATGCAAACTTAGTTTAAAGGAGAACAATTGCCTTTAACATGCAAATACTTTATAAATAAATTGCCTTAAAACATCTCAGCTAATTACTCTGTCATATAATCACTCAGTATAGTAGTGGACTGACTTCTTTCTATTAACCCTTAATCAATCCAAACCACAGCAGTCAGTATTAGAAAGGATCCTTTAAACATCCTACCCTGTTCAGTTTGTCTCCCTATCCCCTCTCACTCACGTTGGAGCTCTGCTGCATCAAGGCAAATGTGGGACTCAAATTCAGGATTTGAGATGTTACTCTGGCAATTAATAAACCCCCTCAATATCGTTGTTTGCACAACAGCAGCACTAAGATTTGCCTGGGGAGAGAGGAACAGCACCGTGCAAGGACCCCAAATCCAACGACACAGACTGGTTTCCTTGGGGCTCCCTGACCCTGGTGAGCAGGACTGCACATCCCAGCAACTGCCAGGCTTGTCTGTCAGCTACAAGAGAGGGGTTCATCATCACAATTTTAGGAAATGAGTTAAATAGTCTGCTTACTGTTAGCCATCAACACACCCCCCTTTAACTCTGTTATCGGTCTCAGTTCAGTCATGTCCTGAGTTCCAAGAAATTGAAATTTACTTGCAATTTATTTTAGGAAAGTTCAACAAATAAGTGTTTTTCAAAATTCAACTTAAAAAAAAAAAAACCAAACCAAACAAACCCCACTTGAAATTTAAATAATAGGAAATCAGTATGACTACCTTTTACCTGTACGACATATGTCATAGTTTAGAAAAAAAATTGCTTCACTCTGAAACGAGCAGGAGAAAAATTGAGGCAGGTGAAAGAGTTTTTAGAAACTGGAAGCTCACACAAAATGTTTTCAAATCAAAGGCAGCACAATTTAAAATTTTGAGAAAACATAAATGAAAGTCATGAAAGGAATGCAAAACTGTTTCTAAGTGGTGGGTTTTATTTCTTGGAAGGTCCTGTATAGAAAGTGAGTTGGCCACTTCTGCAGAGGATGATTTATGCACAACATTGGGGTAGGAATTAGGTAAGGAAAAGTAAATTTTATTTCCTGAATCTTTTAATAAAAAGCATATATTTCTTGAAAACCTGAATTTACCAAGCAAAAAGACAACATCCTGAACATCTGAAATATTTGAGATTTCTTGGATCTGAAATCCTAGCTTGAATTGAAGCAAGGATCCCTACATCTTCCAGCAAAAACAGGTTTTTCTATGGTGAGTCCATGCTGCTACAAATCCAGTCCAGTTGCTACAACCACCTGCCCAGAACAGACTTTGGATGTTTGGTCTCATAGGTAACACTAGCGACACATTCTAGATACCAAACAAGCTTTGTCTTAAAATCAATTTCATTTCTTCTTTTCCTCCTCAGTCCCCCAAGACAGACAAGTGCTCCTACTTGAAAATATTTGCCTGTGAATCTTAAAATACAAAAATCAGAGCAGGATTTACAAAACATGTGAGTTTAATGGTACACACTTGCCAGAATATAAAGGTAGGAAAGTCAACATTTATGACCTCACAGAGCTGAGATTCATGGCAGTGCTGAGAGGCAGAAAGGCTTTTACAGGTTTGGGATTGTGACATTACTCAGGAAAGGAGAACCAAACTCCAACAAAATCCTTTACACCCTTCAACATTGCTGTGCATTCTGTATACACTTTCTCTTGCAGAAAAAAACTAATTTAGAGTGTTTTTAAAAGACCTACTATTTTTTACCTGTCTCATAAAACAAAAAACCTTTAGCTTTAACAAGTCAAACACAGAAGGAAAAAATATGATAAGGACTATATTTAGGACATAGAATGAGAAGAGATTCAATGAAAGCATTGTGCTGCTCTCTCAGTGTTTTATGTGTAAGTGCTACATACCCAACCATCCCTTAGCTTAAAATAAAAGAGGTCTTGGTCCAACTATAAGATATTCCTTCCACGCACCACGTCCTTCCTCATCTTACACTAGAATTGGTTCAGTAAGAACATGGTGCTATTTCAGGTCCCAATAATTGCATTTGCTTAGAGCTCCTCAATTACTCTTTTGCTGTAATTTTCACTGAAGCTCAGGGCTTTTCTCCCCATCCCAAATTATCAAATCATATTCATGCTTTCACTGTTTTGTTAAAAAAATCCCTGTTCAAAATCTTTTGCTTCCTATGCATCATTTACAAAATATTTTAAAGTGTTTCAAAAAGTCATTTTAAGATCATATTCTCCCCCCTACCTTCTCAAGAAAGCTTTTCCCCAAGGAGAGCAAAAGCCAACAAATGAAGAACAATTCAGTTCAAGCCAACTTGGTTGGTTTTGGTTTTCCTTTCCCTGTTCCTTTGTTCAGTTACAAAACCAAATATTGCAACTAACCCTGGCCAGAGGCAAAGTACAGTGCACAAATGTCACCTGATTCTGAATATTATGCCAGGGAGATCACCTACAAACACGATACACATCTTTTCCTGTGACAGCTCTTCACTCAGGAGTCTCTAATGTCTGGATTTGTCATTTGACAGGGAAAGCTGAAGATAGGACAAAAATTGCATTTTTTTTTATTAGGTGATAATACAAGTTTCTGCAGGATGTTCTGTAGGATGTCCAAACTCTGTGCAATGACAGAGTTCTTCTAAACATGCAAAACTGGCCTCCATCAATAACATTATTGCAAGAACTCACAGAATACCTCATATGTATCTCCTGTGAGAGTGACTACTTCCATTAGACAATATCAGATGAACAGGAGGTCAATGAAATACAGCAGAGTTCCCCAAACCAGGGAAAAACCCTGAATTTTCTGTTCAAGGTCATGGATCCAGCCTGAGCTGCTGTTAAATTAAAGCTACCCTTTCGAGATGCTTAAATTATCTGTGCCATGTGGATTGGGACCATTGACAGCTGATGAGAAAATTACTTCTGTACCACCTCAGGGGAATTCCCACACCTATTAGACCTCAGTGGAAACGAGATAAGTTTGCTTTAAGCTCCTTCCGGGCTGTATGCCAGAGTTTGGCAGAATCCATAAAAGAAACAGAGCTCCCAGGCTGGCAGTCACTTAGGCTGGGATTTGGTGTTTGACAAGGAATTCCTCAATGAGGCACAGGAGGAAAAATAAGTGCCTTGCTTTGATTAGATGAATCCGAGAGTACACTGTCTTTCAAAAAAGGTAATTTTCAGAGACAAACATCTCCTTATTTCCAAACAAGAACTGGTGAGTAGAATGATGGGATGGGATGGGATGTGCAAGAAAAGCTGAATCAGTAAAGAACCCAAGGTTATCAATTTAGTAGCCACAAGTTATGAAATATTCTGTAAGACTATTATGGATCCTGATGTGTAATTTCTCAAGTGCACACGACAGATGCATCATAAATAATAAACCCATGCATAAATGTAGCTTATATCTTGGGGGATAATGCCACATTCTTTTCACTCATAGGTCATTAGCTGTCATTTTAATTCCTAGGATTAGGGTCTCCAACATTCCTCAACGCTGGCAGTCCACTTCTGCATAAATAATGCTGCACTCCTGTAGCCTGCTGGGTTTTCCAGGCAATAGAGTGTAACAGAGCAGAATGGCTTTTCTCAATCGTCATACAAGAAGCAGGGAAAGTGTAATTTTATTTTAACATTGTATGAGTGTGGCGGTGCATCCTCCTTTGACCCCACCCCATCCTTGGGCCTGCTTGCAATCTCAGAAGCTCCTGATAAGCCTTGACCGAGCCATCTGAGAGGTGAAGTGTCCCTTGACCACATCATTCAAGCCATGAGGCACTTCTGGATCATACCAGGAGCTCCTGAATGGTACAGACAGGAACAACCAGAAAGAGCAGCTGCCCAAGCAAGGCCAACCTTGAGCAATTATCCTCTCTATCCTTGGTGAGCCATTTGTCTCAATCATAGCCTGAGTGGAGCAGTACCACCGTTACTGCAGCGTGAGGAAAAGCCCAGTAGTCACTGACACGGGTTATGGCCAGGATGGAAACACATTGATGACCATAGTCAATCACCTTGTGACCCTATAAACAGTGGTGTTGAGCCCCTTGAGCTCTCCTGGGCCATAGCACCTCCCCCCAAGTGTGAGACCTCTCAGAGCTCGTGAACCCTCAAGCCCACGATACTCAAAGAACCATCACTGGTGATGAGGCCAAGGCTGATACCACCAAAAAAATCCCCCATCCCTGTCAACTTCATGTTCCTACAAGAACAATACATCTCCTGAAGTTGCTCTGTCTCTCCCTTCTTTGCAGCAGAGATTCCTTTCAAGAACCCTTGAAGAGGATCTGGATTTTCATGTCTCTTTTAGCTGTCACAGACCACATCGCAACTGCAAAATTCTGCAGCTAAATCCCTTCTTTTTCAAACTTCTGCAAATTGGACTCAAAACAGATGTGTGGGAATTCCAAGCATTCCAAGTGCCTTTTCTCTGAACATTCTGGGTACAGGGTAGAGCTGGTCCAGTTTAAGATTAACCAGGGTGAAGCTCTCTGACAAAACAGGCTCTCTTAAGTCTCATCAGGTTGTCATGTCTGCTAACTTTTTTGTCTTGACAAGAATGGCTTGCCCCCAGGAAAAGGAGTTCACAAAGTATTCCCAAACTCCCTTGAATGATCCTGCCCTTTCTCCATCTTCTTTCCACATCCTACTGGCTAAGTAGGCTTTCCATGGTGCCTTACTTATGTTCATAGCCCTTAAAAGTCCTTGCAGAGAAGTCCACAAGCTCTGAACTCCATCATTAACTCCAGTAGGAACCTGAAAATTGGCTGATGAAAAGTAAGAGCTCCTTCATGGATCTACTTTGCTCACTCCCAGCAGGGCTTGGATTATGTACTCCACAGGACTGTTGTGATCATAAAATGGCATAAACATTATTTTCCTTTGTGCCATATATTCTACTGGTGAAACACGTAGCAACAGATCTCAAATTAAATGAGTGATGTCAGTCAGAGAGTTCTGCCAAGACACCTCAAGCTACCAAGCTAAGTCTTACTACTTATTAGAGCAAGTATAATAATTATCTTCATCATCAATGTGTTTATATTCTTGTTTTAGTTTCTTTGCATCTAGGCAGAGCTAGATACTTCCTTCAGAGTTTTCTGTTAAGCCTGGGTTTACGAAGGCTCTACAGAAACATTTTCTTTTCGGGTAAGGGCATTAAAGGTTTATATGTGGCTTTTCTTTCTGCCTTAAATTTATCTTTTAATAAAAAGCCACAAGAAGCAAGCAGTGGAAGAACACGACAAAAATGGTGCAAGCACTTGCCTCGTGGGGTCTCAGCTGTCATCTGACTCTGGATTCCAAAATGACAAACAACAACATGCAAGTGAAAATAACATGTCATTTCTCCCCTCACCTACCTCCGGGTAAGTGGAATTGCCATTAAAAAAAAATAAAAGTGAAGGTAATTTTTTTTTTCACTTGACAGCAGGAACTAAAAGAGCGTCAAGGCTGCTGTCATCAGTGGTATCTTGGATTCCCCCATAGTGGTGTTCCTGCCTGATTGAAGGGGACATTTGCAGAGCTACAGACAGGGAAAGTCAAGCTCAGAGAGCAAACTGACTTTTCTCATACTTTCAGCAAACATTGGCAGATGTTTCACATTTGATCTTAAACTTGGAAAAGGGGTAAAAGTTGAGGAAATTAAACCTCTTTCCAGGTGTTGCAGATGACATTCTTCAAAAGATCTGGAATGTTGCATGTTTTTCCCATCGGCCAACTATAAACGTGCCTGGGCAACATCTTCTCATGGAACAGATTTGTTTATATAAAACACACTGTTGAGTGTATAACTGATAATCCCACAGATCAAAAATGTTCCTACATCCTTCTGGTTGAAAAGAGCTAATTTCCACCTGTGAGACATCTGTCATCAGATGTCAGGGCTGCAGACAGTGTGAAAGAGAAGAGAGCTACTAAACAGTGCAGTTCTGTCATCATGGTCCATGACTGTGTCTATTTATACATCAGGTGCCTGCTGAGCCGTGTCTTCTTGCTGTCTCCCTCAATATTCACCTCAAAGTGCTGGAGTACAAGGCAGCATCAAGATGTAAATGAGTCAAATTTCATTTAAACTTGAACCTCCTACAGCTCAACTAAAAGGAGAGAAAAGAGCTTAGTATTATTGGTTCCCATTCTGCCCATGCTCAGTCAGGTTCCCCACAGCTGCAGTCTGAATGCTCATACAGTGAGGTCTGGCTTTTCCATACTCTGTTTGTCACTGTGTCTTTTTCCTTTGACACCCTCTTTGTTGCTCCCTCCCTCTGCCCTCCTCTGCAGCTATTGCACTGCAGGATCACAGGATATGATTATCCTGTGATGGCAGACTTTTACAACATATGTTATATGGACCCTCCTCTGGTCTCTCACCCAGCCTCCTGCCCAAGCAAGGTGAACCATGAGGTCACATCAGGTTACCCAGAGCTTTATCGAGTCTGGTCATTAAACTCTCAGGCAGACTTTTACAACATATTTTGGTAAAAATATTGTCCTAAATATTGTCCTAACTGTGATAAAGTTTCTCATATCTAGTCAGCAAACCATGTAGCTGCAAGCATAATTCCCACTTCACCTTTCCATGTAACTTTTTGAGGCAGGTTCCTAGTGCTCCTCGACTGGTCAAATAGAGATTTCCATATCTCCTTTTAGAAATTAATGGAAAGTTTGCATTCAAACTTTCTACTACTTAGTGCTTAGTACTTGAAATATTAATTAAATGTTCTGAGCTATCAGATTTAGTTAACTTTTCCACACAAATCAAAGGGATTTTTCATGGTTAAGGAAGGTAATCTGGTTCATGTTATTGTGATTCAACACTATAATTTGTTTATTAATCTCAGCATAAAGTGTTTTAAAAATTATATATCTTCTGTTTGCAAGAAAACAAATACTGGGACTTTCCCCTATTTCCTTTCAATATTCTTTCCATGATGTGCCCAGATTTTAAAATAATAGTATCTTATTTGGAGGTTGTAACTTTGCATATATTTTGAAGAAAACACAAATAAATTAAGTCTCCACACTGCTCCAATGTGCAGAGTTGAACCAGCCTTCAGAAAGCCCAACAAAAAGCCCCTGTCTCCTTGCCTTCAGTTCCAGGCCAAGCTGGAAGTGCATTAGGGTATTCTAAACTGTATCAGCTGCCATCTCCTTTGGCATTAATTGTACTAGAAGCTTCAGGAGGAAAGATATAAAGAACAACCTCTCCTGCTTCTGGTCACCTGGAATTTCTCAACTTTAAGAGAATCCTTAGGTGAAACTGGCAAAAGTGAAAAAATCTGCCTACAAGACTGGCAAGAGTAGCTAGACACAAAAGAATCTGATCTAGTGTCAGGCATTACTTCAGTTTCTTTTATATACAATTGATGAAACAGTAAAAAAAATTAATCTCTGCAGAGAATCTGCAGAATACATTTAAAAATGTCATGTGAATATCAATTTGCTTTGTTCATATTCCTTTTTGTTTGCATTTCCCAAATACTCCAGCGAAAAAGCTTTCCTAGCACGAGTCTTTGCAAAGATTTAATATGGTCTGCTCAAATTGGAAATGAGGAATGGTACACTCAAATATGGGGCTCACTTTGCTTTTGGTTATAAGTCATTTGAAGAGAGGGCAGGAAAGTTGCCACACGCATTCTTTAAATGAAAATGCGTAACAGAGTTTTTGAATGACTGAAAATTACTGGCTTTTAAAGATAAATTGGAATGTCTACAAATAATTGAGTAATGCATAAAGCAGAGAAGAATGGATTGAAAAGAATTAGACAAATGGATACACTTCAGAATGAAAAGTAGAGCTTTTTGAGTGAGACAGCTAAAACTCTGCTTCCTTTATTTTGCATGATGTTTACCAGCTACCAAACTGTCTAGGCTGGCTGCCCTCACCCAGTGAAACCTTTCTTTCATTTTCTTGAAAAGGGGCATACATGTGTCCTGAAGGCTGTGGGTGTGGGAACATCAGGTTTCCTCTTCCTTTATTTAGGATGCTAAAGAGGATAAAGGACTTAGATTTACTTGTGAAGGTGGCCGTTTTCTGACCCTCAGCTTGATGTCATACCAACCAAGAGCTGGAAATAAATCACAGCCAGGCATACTGTGATTTAACCCTACCCAGAGTCCCCAATTAATTAACCTAAAGTGAAAGAGCCCACAGAGCCTCTTGTCAGTCTAACCTGCATGAGAAATTTTTCCCCAGCCTCCAAAACTTGTAAACAAATCAAAATACCAATAGTATTTCTCAAGCACAAATTCAAGAGTGTGCTGTTTCATTACTATAAAAAAACATTCCTGTTTACCATAAGAGACTTCCCTTCAGAGGGTGTGCAGAGAGTTATGAAGACCTGCCACTCACAAAGCCTAGGCAAGCAAAATTCTGACTCCTTTACACTTCAATCCCATGCCCAGGTACAAGAAGGAAGGTGACTGTCACTGAAAGCATCTCCAGACCAAAGTTCCAGCAAGGAAAGAGCAAGAGTGGGTGCTGCAGGAGTGCCTGGGTGGGACCCACCCTGCTCGGCTGCCCAGGGACAGGGGAACATCTGCACAGCAGCTCCTGGGAGGGTCTCAGAGAGCCCAACTGAGTTCTGATCTTAGGCACAATTAAAGGCTGTGCTGGAAGTGAACGCCACTGAAAGCCAGGTTGCTATAGAGAACCTGCAGGAAATTTTCCATGTGAGTGTGAGTGCTCATGCACATGGAACTAAAGCTTCCTGCTTGAGTCACTGCTGGTACATGCAACGTGTTTTCTTCATATATTTACTGACTAACATCCACACACAGCCTCAGACAACCATGAAGGGTGACTCATAGCTCACTTTTTTTGCCCTTAAGCACCAGCATTGGATTTTTAATGGTGCTTTGTGTGCTCCTGCACCTCAAGGGACAAATTTTTAGATATTTTAATCAGGAAACACATCTGCTGTATTCTGTTAGAGCCAAAAATTTACAACTGAGGGATTGTTTTGACTCCAGAAGAGTGATTGAGAGACAGTGAAATGAATTGTGACTTTAAATTTAGCCCGAAGAAAAAAAAAGCAAGCAAGAGAATATGTTTATTTTTGAGGGAAATCTCATTTCACTAGAGACTTAAGGCTTAATAGGGTCTGGAACCTTCATTTTTCCCCCAGAAAGGGATATGTCCAATGGAGCAGAGTTGTGTTCAATGAACACGATGCCTTTGTGAGCAGAAACTTCAGAGCCTGCATTGATTTCCTGCAAGAGACTGCAGTATTCCCTCATGTTAAAGTGAATTCTGCTTGATACTGTTTATCTGACTAAGACACATTGACGTGGAACATTTCTCAATATAAGAAGACTCAGATTCCCATTTGTGACCACTTTCCAAGAGGATTCCTGGATCATTCGGCTGAGAAAAGGCAGGGAAAGAAGGCAGCCCTGTGAGGATTGCCTGCCATTAATAACATGCTGTATTTCCAGGTGTTGTCACTGAACGTCACTCTGACATATTCCCTGAAGAAACCTCGCTCTCTGACTGACACCAGCACAGATGAGATGTGTAATGTGTAACAACGTGCTCAGGAGCCCTGTGGAGCCACAGAAATGGCTTGCATCTTTCATATTTTTAACATAAGCTTTTCCTTCCTTGCTGTAGTAGGCTCAACCATCCTCACCCACCACCACTTCTATTTCAGGGAGCTGATTTGTGACTAACTCCTCTTAAAGAGTGCATTGAAATAGAGATCAGATGGTAAGACTTAAAGACAAGGACCACAAGCCTTGGCAAGCAGAGAATGAAGCCCTAAACATTTCTATGCTTAAATTCAACATAGACTACGGGGATGTAAGGCAAAAAGTGCTTCTTCTCCTTGCTATCCTTCTTTTCCCCCAATCTACTTGTGTTTTCTTCTGTTCTATAAAATTACACTTGAAAACCTTCTGGATAGAAAAAAAGAAGAGGTCATAATTAAGAATCCTGTTCCAGCCTGGCAGTTAACAAAACCTGAAAATCCATTCACACAAACTCTACACCCTTTAAGATAATTATGTGCATCCTACTTTTATTCTTGGATCTTGGCAAGTGGTGTCAAGAAATACCAAGAAATTTCTTCTGTCCCACCTTTTAATGCTATTTCCAACCACTCACCTATCCTGTAAGAACGGAGCAAACAATATCTTTTATTACAAACCAAAATACTCTGAAGGTAAAATAAAGAGTTTGTATTTGAACACTATCTCAAAAAGAAATAACATATAAAGTATATAGGTTATTTTAATGAGTAAAAGAAGTTTGAGTTCTTCAGTCCTTCAGAATACAGGAGATTTATCAGGTAGCTGTCAGACAGTCCTATTTCTGTAATCAACAGGTGAAGAACCAGTGGGACTGTCATGGAGCTTAATTGACTTCTTGGACTGAGACATTCATCTGTTGGGAAGTTAAAGATGAATGCCTGGAGCAAGGCCTGAATATCTTTTTTGTAAGTCTAAAATGAAATGTCTCCTGATATGACACCAGGCATCATCCACTTCATAAACAAACCACTAAAACCACATCAGTATGTACACGCCAGACCCCAGCCCAACACAAGTCCTGGTGGAGCTGTGGCTACTAATCAAAAACCCCACAAGTGAAGTTCACTCAGCAGTTTCCTAATTCATACCAGGTCGTCAGAACACTCTGAAATTTAAATGCTTTAATCACAGGCTGCACTGCAGTTCTCTAATTAGCAAGTGTTCACGGAATGAGCCGCTCTGCAACAGGACACATCCCACAATGGCTCATAATTTGAGTGGGAAGGTAACAGACACATTTAATAGCACAAATTAACTTGATGGTAATGAGGAAGCCTCTCTGTCAGCAATATCACAAATTAAATTATCTGCTACCTCACTAGTGATGAGGAATAATTAAGAAAGCTACACAATTGCTTACAAATAAACCAGCACCAGATCAGCTGAAAGATGTCTGTCCTGGAATCTCTTTGGCATAGCAACATTCATTCCCTTAACTCTAATGCCATTTGTTTGTAGGTAAACCAGATCTTCAGCATTATCTTAATTAAGCTTTTAAAATTTAATTTCCTTTTTCAAAGGAGAGTATCTTGGGCACTACGCAGCGAGTTTTCATTAACAATGCAGCAGCTTCAACAGAGCACTTCCAAGATGAACAGGGAACAACAACAAAAAGAGCTCTGTCAGCTGATGGCCCCGGGGGGCTGAGGGAGAGAGGTGCACCTTGCAACACATGTCTCTCAACAATCACCCTAAAACACAAAAGGTTCTCCCCCAAAGGAACTCAGCTACTACACGATAACTGCAAGTTATGTTTGAAGGCCACATAGTTCATTTAAATTAAACTTCTGGTTTGCAGGCAAATATTAAAGATTGCAAATACTTGTATCAAGAGTTCTTTTCAGGTTGTTTTTTGGTTTGGGGGGGGGTTTTTTTGACCTTTCAAGATTTAACTGAAATTAGACCCTGTTGCCCTTTTTTTTTTACTTTGAAAACAATTGAACAGTCTAGCAGATTATTTTCCTGTAATTAATTAAAACAGAACAGGATTGTCAACTGTTGTAGCTCATTCATAGAGATTCCAAGATCACTCTTGGCAGTTCAGTAATTATTCATATTAACTACAAATGAAATACCCTTACTTGGCACTCGCTAGAACTGCAAATTGAAAAAGAAGCAAGACAATGAGCAATGTAAATAGGGAAAGTATGATGGACCTCTAAAATTTTTATAAAGTGCAATGAATCTTGGGTATCAATCAAGATTGCAAAACACAGAAATTAGTCCTCTCTCCCCACCCCATGCATGTGATTTTGGATCTTTCATTTAAATGCAGAAAGTATAATACCCAATGCATCATATCTGGCAGCAGCTGAGTTTAAAATTTCACAGCTTACACAATACAACACTGATCTATTTTGAACAACTGCAGATAAGGTTTGTATCGTGTGTTGGTGCTTTAATTTATGCACTCGAGATACGATGCAGTCTTTTGCATCTAACATACTATTGTAACCAAGTGTGCAAGTGAAACACACAGCTGGGCCAGCAATCTTTTGGCAAGCAAATAACAAATACACTGCTCGTGATCTTCCAATCCTCTCTTAATCCAAGTGATGTTAAAACAGAGATGCAAAATAATGCAGGTCTGAGCGGTTTCAGTCAACAAGGTAAGCCTAACAATGACAGAGATCTCACAGTAATACACTCTTCTCAATTCAGGTTTTCAAGATTTACTGGAGAAATAAGGTTTTAGCTGTCCTAGTCACTTGGAGCATAAAAATACATACATATAAATATACCCAGGCAGACAAAGCATGCTGGCATTACCTTTTTTACTAGGTGAAAACTCAATAAGTAAAGAAAGGAACTAACACATGGTTCACAATGCCACCTAAGAGAACAAGAAAAGGTAATGACCTCTGTAGACATAAGTAATTTCACCCAATGGTGCTGGACAAACTGCTTGGCTGTAATTTAGGGAAGATTACTGTTTGGGTAGATGCAAATAACACCTACAAATAATCCATACTTTTCCTTTCCCTGTTCAGCATGGAGATTCCTGCAATAGTCCTGATTTTATGGAACTACATTTCTTTCTATGTGAACAGCAAGAGATATTATCTTAAATACTGGAGTAGTTTTGAGAAAGTTCTTTCCTGCTCACAAACAATTTACAGATTGCTTCAGCTGAAAAGAAAAGCTATTCTGCAATAACTACTTTGCAAAAGTAATGAAACTAGGCAGATACTGGAAAAATATGACAAAATATATTTGGTTGAATCATGTCTGCAAAGTTTCAAAGATTTTGAATAAAAATGAGATCACTCAAATAGTAATGTTTAAATGAAAGTTAAACTATATTCAAATATCCTGTATTAAGATTGAAATAATTATAATTTTCTAATCAGGGAATGCATTAAAGTATTATATTATATAATAAAGTCAGCTGAAGCGTTATAAAGGTCATATAAACAAAGCAAGACTAAAAGGGAAAGTACTCATTTATCCAAAGTATTTGGGATTTGTAATGTATCCCAAATATCACAAGTAGAAACAAAAGAACTTTCAAATATCCACATAATTCTGAAATTCATTTTAAATCCTGTAACAAGAGGTTGTCATGTTTTGGCACATATATAATGGTATTTATAGCAAAATACACAATAAAACACCCAATGATGAACCTGGGACAGTAAGTTTAAAAAGCCAATAGCCTGCCAATTGATAACTGAAGTTATATACATTACAACATAGTAATGTATATAATTTAATAATAATATTAATGCATAACATATAATGTATAATACATAAGCATAATAATGCTGCAAGTAATTTTTCTGTGTTTGTATTTATTAGAGATAAAAACAATTCCAAACAACTTATTCGGGTTCTTAATCAAACAAGATTTCCATATTGTGCAATCCCACTTCGATCACATCAAATTCCTCTCACTGTTTTGTGCAGCTAAAGAACTGTAGTTGATCCTTATTTCTACTACCCTTGGTTTGAGACATATTCCCAGATACAACAAGAACGACTGAATCAAAAGTACTAAAGCTGTTGGTCTTCTATGAATGATGAACTTTTGATTAAGGACTTGCCAATGCTAACAAGCAAACACGGGCCACAGATTACAAAATAATTTCTTCCATAGCTGCCCACCTTCTCCTCCCCTGATCTACACAGATGCAATTTACAGCCATTATTATTTCCCTCCAAAATGATCTGATAAGGCAAAATGTCCCTGACTCTGGTGACCCCCAGTTACCCAAACACAGGCTAGTAAAATGAGTTTGTGTCAGCACCACTTCTTTCCAAACAAATAGTTATAATTTGGCAGAAACCTTTAACAGCCACACAGTTCCATAGGCATCGAGTACATAGCTACATTTTAACATTTGTTAGGCAAATCATCAAAATATAAACCCCTGCTGGTACACTGAGCAACAGTTAAGTACAGGCCAAGAACAAAGCAATTGTGCTTCCAAGGCTGTGCACAGTCCCCTTGTGGGCAGCGATTTCTGCAGCCTGTCACCTCCTGGTGACAGGAGAAACAACCTGCACAGCAAAGAAAACCACAAAAATACAGCTACAATGCACAGGGTTTTATCTAAAAGATGGTGATAGTCTATTTAAACTGGAATAGACCCTAACAATGAGAACGCAAACATCTGTTCATGTCCACACATGTTACTGGTAATTTAACATGCATCAACATCTCAGAAAACTACACAATCATAAGGGCTGACTGTTGAGTCAGATTTTAGAACTTAAACAGAACTTAAACAGCTTAATTTTAAGAGACGTCTTTATATTTAAAAAAGTTTTCATTTCAAACCGATTTTTTTTAAAACACAAACACTTAAAACAAACCTTTGTAGTCCGGCATATTACCACGGTATACACTTCAGTATTTTACAATGTTGTCAGATTAGTTGATTGCAGTACACAAAGCTGAGGGTAAATTTTGCATTAAATCCCAAGTGGCAGCTGTCTGCCTACCGTAAGAAACTCCCTCCAGCCTTCTGAATTCTGTTTTCATAAATCAAGCTAACTCAAGACTAATCCCTAATTCCTTTGCAGGTAACAAAGAAGAAAGCTCTACTCCCCCTAAGTCCGCAGTGACCGACGGAAGGCTTCCTCACCGACTCAATTAGCAATATAAATTCCACCCAGATGAATGTATTTAGGTGCATGGTGAGATCATTAACCTTATTATGCCACCCTGTCTTGTTTTCAAGCTTCCCACTAATCTGTTGCTAGTAGATACAGGTGCCAGAATTGCTGCCTGCAAAGGCTCTTCCTTATAATGGAAATAATTTGTGGTGCTGCCATTTATCACCGATGTTTCTAAGGTGCCTCCTATGCTAACACGTGGCAGACATTACCAACGTTTTGCAGCTCCACAGAAGGAGGTGCCAGTGCTTCTGGTTGCCTGCCTGTCCCCAGCTGTGGAGCTGGCTCATCCAGGAGCCCTGTTGTTCAGGTAATAATCTCAGCAGAGCATCCTGAATTTGGGGCTGTGGGTCCCGTGGCCTCCTCCAGAGGAAATTCCCGTTCCTCTGCACTACCTTGCCAGCGCTTTGTGTAATCACACCCAGCGAGAAAAGCCTCAGAGCGCAGCCCTGCCCGGGGGCACCTGATAGGAGCAGTGATAAAATGCAGTCGTAACAAGGACCAGTCTCGAGCTGAGTGAAAAACACTGATTTATTTATCCACGTTACGCTGCAGGGAGGCTGATGAGGCTCTCGACCTTGGACGATCCGGCTCTGAGTGCCAGCAGGGATCCGCTCAGCGGAAGCTCTCGGAGCCCGAGCTCTCTGCAGGCACCACCACCCAAGGCTGCTCTCCTTTGTCACAGGACGAACTTTCTAAAACTTCTCCCCTACCTAAGGCTCCCTCCCAGGGCTCTCACCAGAGCCCTACCACTCTCGCCTCAAAGCACAATCCAATATTAAGTAATTAAGACCGGACTCTTCATGTGGCCTCGTGACTCACTACAGCCCACTTTAATTAATTCGTTATTTTCACTTCCTTGATGGTTTTGGTACAAGCAGCCAGTATTCTCTGGACACATTCTTTTCTTCAAGTCCTGCCACACACGTCTGCTAGCTTCTTCTTTGTATTACTAATGATTCTGAACAACACCTTGAGGCAAATCTTGATTAGCATGTTAATTAGGGAATGCCTCGCAGGCGCTTTGGGTGACAGCTCACTCCCAAACACCAACAATAAAAAACGTGTTCAGATTGAGACATCAGGTTGAATTATAAAGATGGACACTGGAAATGCTGTCAAACAACTCAAACTCCCAGTTCCTTTCCCCAAGTTCCACAGTGCAAGCCCTTAGAAAGCAAATGCTTGTACAAAACCAGCCAAGCACTGGATCTCAGACAGCCTCCTGTGCCTCTGCTGGACTTCCTTTTATTTCCTTACAGATGCAGGACTGGGGGCTATGAAGAGCCAATTTAGTCCAGTGCTCTGAGCATCTCCTTGCTAGCTCAGACCTGATCCAGGCTGCAGCTCAGGGAAGGTTATTTCCAATACTCAGGGAGTATTTCCAGTGAATGTTGCAGGCTTTGAGTGATGTCCAAAAGGTCAGCTTACGAAACAAGCACTATTCTGCTCCTCTGGCAATTACCTCTCACAAAAGAATATTTCTCTCCTTTACTTTCCCCTTATATTTCCAAAACAAGCATAGGGCTGAAAATTAAACCAGGCTCATACTGGTTTAAGTACTGTTTATGTAGCCTTAAAAAATATGTATGCCTTCACTGTTTCTCCCATCGCTGTTTTAGAGTTAAGCTTCTCTCCGTACACATCCACTACACAAGCAACAATGATGAAACAGTTGCAAGAATCAGTCTCCAACTGAGTGAAGAATGTTGATTTTTTTAATTTACATTGATTAGTGTGAAAGGGAATGTGCCCATCATCGGTCTCAGTTGAATTATTTTTCTTTTCAATAAGATTTTTTTAATATGAATGAATTCTCAAAGTGTCTCAGTTCTCTCACATAATTTCCTGCTGAGCAGTGCTTTAATCTGGAATTAGTTTCAGTATTTTCTCTGGGGTCACACAAAGTGCAAGGACTTTTACAGATAACTAAGGACTAAGATTTGGCAGAATCTGAGCAATCCCAGGGGTCTCCCTCAACACATGGAGAAAAGTTTCTAGCCTGGAAACAAAGTCTTGTTTGTCAACGGTGCATCACCAAAATCTTTAGTTAAAGATCCAGGACACTGCTCACAGTCACTTTGCAAGAAGAGATTAATCTCATTTGTTCTAAACCACCTGGAACATGGACATCTGCAAGCCAACAACCCTTCTTTATCTCCCTCCCCCTTCACAAGAGGTGCCTTGGTGGCCAGGTTTGATTAGACATTTACTGTTTAGGAGGCTAAGGCTAACATAAGCCTAGCATTAGTGTGCCAGAATCTAGCTGCTGTTAGCAGAGAACAGATGAAATCAGTAAAATCTGGGGTCTTCTCTCAGGGATCCAAACCACAATTTCACTGCTTGCCTTTTGATCACTTTTCCTTTCACTAATCTCGATGTGGATCAGGTCAAGTTCAACACAAAATTCCCTGTGTCAACTCCAGCTCACTACTGCATGAGACAGAAGCACATTCAGGCCTAGAAATCTCTTGCAGTAAAATGCTGCCACAAAAGGGTATTCTTTGCTGGTGTCTAGCTCAGCCCATGATTTATTCCAGTGGCAATAAGTTATCGGACACAAAGACAGGGGGACACATCCAGATGCAGAAGATTTGTGTACAGGCAAGTGAATGTTATTAAAAAGCAAGAAAAGAAATGCTAATTTTCAGTCTGCATTTTGAGATGGAGGTTGGGGTAGCTACTGGTTCTGTCACAAATTTAAGTTCCCTGGTAAGTAAAAGCATTGGTTAGGAGCATACATAAAATTTAGACTCTTGCTTTTGTTTCTTGTGGTTGGAGAAGGCTGAAAAGAGACATTCTAGAGACTTGTGAATAAGTTTGGAGACTCAATGGAAAAATAAAAGGCATCAATAGGAGAGGCAACAAAGGTTGGGGGGAGAGAGAGAGGGAAATGAAGTGTACAGATATTTCACTCCAGCCAGTATGGAATACTGGAATGTAGAATATGGAGCAGTGAAAAAATATGTTCCATAATAGCTGCTTTGCCAGGAGTGAGCTATTGAGAAAAGTAAAGGTGAAAAGGTAGAAAATTTGGTCCTGAGGTCTACAGCAAAGTTCTCAGCCTCACAGGAAGGTGTTACCACAAAGCAAAAGCAGGTCATTCTATTAAATAAATTGTTTAAGAAATTCTTGTACTACTAATTACATGTAGCTGTGGTATCCCTTACATAGATGCAATAAGGTATTATCTGGAGAGGTGTAGAGTTTATGGAAGGTTTGGAAGTCTAGGAATAAAAAAAACACAAAGAAAAACGCAACATCTCCAAACCTATTTGATTAAGAGAAGGAGAAAGGAAACTGAATAATAATTATATCTACATTAGTTATTTTCTCTTTGAAAGTAGTATTTAATTACCTTTTCAGGAGTGAAAAATGTATTATGCATAATTTATTTATGAAACAGAAAATAGTACTGGACAGGTCTGTGTAATAAATACCCTTATGTTGTTTATATCAGAATAATGACAAATATTGGCAATATTTGAGACAGAGCTGTTCTGCATATTAAGGTATTTACATTTACTGTTTGCCTGTTGACATTTCTAAAGTAGGAAAAAATAAAACAGGAGAAGTACAAAACATCAATATTATTGACTTTTTACCAGAAAGGTATTTACATACAGCTTCTGAGGCCTATCCCCTATAAAAAACACAACACCTGAATGCAGATGCCGAAGAAAAGTGTATTTTGTAGAGGTAAAAAGTGGAAAATGAATGCAACATTCCTACATATTCATTGAAACATGGCTCCAGGGAATACAGAAATACATATAATATAGGCACTGGACCTGTATACTGATATAAATTTGAAATAAGAATAATATCATTTGAGATCCTAATTAATTTTAGACTGCATCTGAAAGAACTGAAGTATAGCAGTAATATAATTTTCAACATTGAGGATTCTTTCATTACTCATTCAAGGTGTTTCACAAACCATTATTTTTCATCCCTGTGCAACTCCCCAGGTTTCCAGATTTTCCTTATTTTTTCCTCAGGGTAGAGAATAAAACAAACGACAACAAAAGAGCAGACGCTTCCTCCTCTACCATCAGAGCCTGAGAAACCTGCATAATAGAATGAGAAATATGGTTTTGCCCTTAAGAGTTTGTTGTTGTTTTCTTGATCTCAGATCTCCCTCTGGAATGTGGATAATGGAAGGGTATTTTATTCAGTTTGCTAATTTCTTGCCTTTGATAAGCTTGATGGGAAACTACCAGAAAAAGGCAGGTGGAATAATCCCTTTCTTGAGGACAAGGGGAAAGAGTGAAACCTAAATTTCACCCGGGCTGTTCATTCATTTATATGTTGCAATTCTTAACAAAGTGGTTTTTTAAAGTTGTGCTTCACATGCTCTTTGTAAGAGCAGCCTATTAGTGTCAAACTGTAATAGCATCAAATTAGGTGATGTGAGCACTCAGGCCCTTAAGCCAAGTATTTTTTTCTTGTGGCCAAAATGAATGTGCAGGATGACTCATGCAGTCCCAAAGCATGTTGGTAATCTTGGCTTTATCTGTCCTGTTGTACTGCTTTACTGAGCAGAGAAAGGCAAGAGAAAATCCTTGACATGGGTGAGCAAGAGACACAGAAGATTTAGGTGACTGCACCCTTGTCAATGAGGTGTGGGCTCTTAATGTGTTTGTGAGCATAAAACAGTGTGAGGAGACTGCCTGAGCACTGATTTTACAGAGAACATCCAGTATGTACTGGTTATAAAAGCTACTTGGGTCTGATCCAAAGCCCACTGACACAGGTAAAAAGTCTCCTACTGGCTTCAATAGGCTCTGGGAAAGGAGAGAGTTGCCTCCAGCCTGATTTCCTGTTGAGAGCAGAGTGGATTATCCAGTAGTTTAGGATTCCTGAATATTTCATCTTGTTTCGGTATTAGATTTACATAGAAACATGTGGATGAGAACACTGTCATCATCCCCTCAGAGTAGAGATTATTATCCCCTACATTTTAAGAATCTCCAAACACAATCCACAAACAAGATTAATAAATACCCAAGTTCCACAAATTTCATACTCAAAAAGAGTCAAGGAAAGGAATTATGGTAACACCTTACATAGACTAGCATAGGGCTGCAGCATGTTCAGACACAGTATCCCCATTTGGTTTTAATTTGTAGAGGGAGGAAGGAAAAATCCTGATTCCTTGACAGCATTAGGACATAAGGACAATCACAATCACAACATGTATTTATCAAATTACGTTTGAATTTATAGCCAGTAACTTGCGGTTATTTGAATATACTGCTAATTAGAATACATTATCAAATAACTGTCTGTCAGCATGAGTGAGACTGTGTGATTGGGATGGCATATCTCACTAAAAATGTTAAGACTGGATAAATAAAATGCACTTACTTAAATGTTAGGAAGGTACTTGTTTTAACTGAACAGTGCCCAGTGCATGTACAGCCTTGCTGAAATTCTGTAATAAAGAATATTCTTTAATTATGACTGCAGCCATTAGTGGTCCTATATAATGAAATATCAGTAATGTCCTTGACTTTGTTCTGCAGAAAATTTCAGATTTATCCTTTATGTTGCTGCAGACCAACTACAGAGGCCTATTGAAGTTCTCCTCCTTGTTGGCATATGTTCCTTGTTCTGTTTTCTATAATGACCGTGCCTCTAGTATACACTCGAATACACTGGAGACAAGAATAGAAAACATAAAATATTTAATACTAAACCTTCAAGGTGAGCACACACACAGGGATATGCATAAATCCCCTGCTTCTTATTTAGAAGCTTGTTATTTTAGACTGAGCACCTACAGAAGAACCTTTCCTTACATCTTAGCAATGCTACAGGGACCATAAGCAAAAAAGAAAACAACAACAAAACCAACCACAAACCACAAACCAAATAAACATTAAAGTTACCTTCCAATTTCAACCTTACCCAGAGCAGATGCAGAAAAATTCATACTTCCTACGCGAGGGTCTCTTGCCTGTCATTAAAAGGCAGCACAATATTCCAGCAAGCTTCAGATAACATTTGTCTCTCAGGATATTGTAAGATATTAACACTGATTAAGAAACCCCCAACTAGATATAATCTGTGCCAAGGTTGACAAAAAAGCAGCTGCCCATTCAGAGCCAACAATGGTGGGTTTGGGGCCCTGGTGTTTGCTCTGTCCAGCAGCTACTGAATGAACAGCCATTAATTACAGCACATATTTGTGCCAGTGTTCTTCCCAGCTGGAATACAACTCAGTGCATTTCTCTTTGCAGAGAACACAATGGATTTTAATAGACTAAAGGGAAAGATAGAGTGAGAAATTGTAATTTACTTACAGTTCTCTGCCTTCTGCCTTTTTGTTTGAAAAAACATTCTGCAGGAAAAAGCCTGTAGAGTGCATATATTTCAGCAGACTCGTGATGGACTTCATCAGTCTTAATAAAACAGGGTAAAGTGAAACTATTACACAATCCCTACAAAAATCTGAGGACCTTGAAATGTCTTACTTTATATTTCACTCCCTAGTTCTCCTTCCAGTCTGTCCCATTCCCATTTGAAATTTGACATGCATATTTAAACTCAAGTCAGAATAGGAGAAAAAGTTATTCAGTATCTTTCCAGGAAGAAAGCAAATAACATGATTTTGGGACAGAGTTTGGGGGGTTTTCTTTGTTTTTCTCAGCTTTTTCCACTAGCATTTTCCCATTCACTGGGACAAGAAACCACCCACAAGCTACCACAATATGAACACTCAAAGGAGAAACTCCTTTGAGAACCCATGGAACCCCAAATATTCAAACATTCCTTTTGTCTATATTGCTCTGACTCTTATAGGAATGCCTGTTTAATCCGATTCCAAATCATAAAACTCCTTGTATTTCAGTGTTTTCAAACTTCTCTCACTGCAACCAGAGCCATGCTATGCTTGCTTTATCAGAAAAACAGGCTCTTCCTCTCAGCCAGGGATCAGCTCCCCCATCTCCGGCTGCCACTCAAACCCCTGCCCTCTGCAGCTCACGGCTCCTGTCATTCCAGCAACCTGGGGGGCAGAGCAGCCTCTCTGCTGCTCTCCTGACCCTTGCAAGGCCAGCAGCAGCGTTTGTCAGCAGGACAGGTTAACCTGCTCCTCCTGCTCCTCCCTGCCTCTGGCTGCAGCCGCCTCCTCATCCCGTCCGCGGCAGAAGGAATCGGCGGTCGCCGCAGAGCCGTGCCAGTCACCTGCGGGATGCCACCGCCTCCGCCCCGCAGCGCCAGGGGGTTTGGATCTGGGCTCGTTTTCACTCGAATTACCGAAATCACAGGGGACAAGCTTGGATATCCAACTTCACTCCCGCTTAGGCGTTCCCTGCAATAAGCTCAGCTCCCGAATCAACGACCTTGGCGCTCCTGGGGAATGAAATGGAGTTGCCACGGTCCCTGCCCGAGCAGGGAGCGCATCCTCCCACGCTGCGGAGTACAGGTGCATCTAGGTAGTAAATCGGGATGCTCTTCTCAAGTTATCAGCAATATTGTAATGAAAATGCCAATAGATCTATTGCCTAAGTTACAGCTGCCTTAAGTAGCGGGGAAGTGGTGGTAGGGAAAAAGCTAATTAAGCAAGTAGTGGAGGCATCTTTTACTGCCTCCTACATTAATGCTTCATTAACGACCTGGAACTGCACTTAGAGTGGAATGATAACAGCATCCACATGTTCAATAGAGCATAAATGAGAATATAAAGTGCAGGACAATACGAAACACAGCTTTAAATGATCATCAGCCTTAAACATAATCTAAAATTTGTACTTGGAATTCAAAATATAAATAGCAGGAAGAGAACACCCATATTTTCTTCATTAAAACAACCTACAGCCTTGAACAGAGAGGAGTTTTTTCCTCACACCATCCATAGGTGGGTGAAATGGAGCAAGACACTCGTGAATAACAGTTTTGCTTCCTTATGATTTTCACACACAGGCTCTGGCAGGATGGGTATACACATATTTGACATCCTACCAATGGTTTTCATTTTCTCCTGTAACAAATCCTTGACAAAAAACAGCCAAAGCAGCAGTGTTTTCACAGAAGGTGACTCAGTTATCATGGTAGCACGACAGCTTTCCATGAAAATGAAGGTTGAGTAAAGACAGGGTTGGGCTGTACCAGCCCACGAGACCTACTCCATGGGACTGTTGTCCTTCACGTTTGTCAGCTGCAAAGACTCGTGTGCCATTTGTTCACACTCCACTAAGCACTTCTAATTTTTCATGGCAAGGTGACTGCTTTGAACACAGAGGCTGACATTGCTGGGTGAGACAGACTGCACAGATCTCTGGTAGATGGACAGCTCCAAACTGTCATCAAACTCTGCTTTCTTATACAAGGAGTAAGAAAAGGACTTTCAGGCCTGATACACACCTGATGAGAAGTTCCAAGCACATTCAAGTCAAAAAAATGGCATTCACGTGTTTTGTGGAGGCTTGCAGATCAACCCTAGCCTGCCTGGAAATATTTCCTGCAGACTCTTGGCCAAAATTGAATCCAAAAGTTTCACTTACATATAAAATTCCCCATACTGAATATTTCCTTCTTGTTAATTCTCTATCATGAAAAAAAGTGTTAATCTATCAACTATGACCTAAATATTTCTATTAGATTCTGAAAGTCAGTAAATTCTCATATAAGACACCAAAAGAGATCTGCATTTTCCATAGAGAGCAGATAATGAAGGCTGTGGAAACTAAAGCTTTGAAGCCCTGGCATTTTTCATATTCATTAAAAACAATATAGGCACACGCCTGCTATAGCCCAAACCAAGGCAACATAACATGATCTTCTAGTTAGCAAGATTAGCATTCAAATCACAAGGCTGACACAAGAAATACTTTACAGCAAAAATGAAAATCCTGACCACTCCCCTGTCAATATAGGACAGATAAATTCTAAGCTGTCCTGCCATTTTTTTTCTCACGTAATTTCCATTTTCTTCCTCACAGAAGCAAATGGTTTCCAATGCGTAGACATAACAGTATAATTTTATACATTTGGTAAACATATGTGAATGTTAGGCTCTCTGCAACAAGTAAGGGAAAATATTGAAATGAAAGGCAGGTCTCTTACTCATGAACACATCCTGTTCAGGGATATTTATTGCAGGAAGGGGGACTGCCAAATCCAAACCTCTGTAATCAGTGTTTGGCACCTTCTGCAGTGCCAGGATGAGCTGTGTCTGCAGAGACAGCTGTCATTCAGCCCTTCCTGTGCTCCAGAGGAGGGGATGTCAGCAGGACATTTCTCCTCATTGATACATTTCAGACTACAGGATGTGGCCTGGAAGCTTTTACTAAATGCAAATGTAAAGCTCAGAAGCTTGGATTGCACCAGCGTGGATGCCAATAAAAATGCAAGCAATAAAAAGCCTTCTCTTTTCTCCTTTGATTACAAGATACGTGTTTAGCTCTCCCCTTTTGCTCCTGATGTCTCAGCTAAGCACTGAGCCAGCCATCATTATCCAACACTGCACACACTGAGCAGATTTGTCAATGTAAAGGCTCTCAGTTCCACCAAGTCAGGCTGGTTGCACTTTTGACGGAAAAGCCTGAGCAGATCGTGCTGTTCATGCTGTGCTGGTGATGAGGCCATGTGCTCCTCAACGAGGCAATTGGAAAGTTCATGCATGAGAATGTTATTTCCATTATTTAACACACTAGGTAGTATTTCCACCGGTTTTTATCCAAATTACAGCTGGGCAAAAAGAACTGGATGCATGTACTGAGAACATTTATGCTCTTGTTTCACTGTGCTACCCTGGACAATGTACACGTGGCAAAATTGGGTGTGTGTGCTCACACAGGGAGAAGCAGGATTGAAACTCCTTTAAAACATCAGTAGGGGGGAGTTTTTAAATACAGAACACAGGAATTAATGGGTAGAGAACCTACAATTCAGCCTTTCAAAGTGATAATAAAATTGGCATCACTGAATTCATTTTATATTAATAGAACATGTATGAAAACATCATGTTCAGGAGGGCTTTCCTTTCCTATGGGGCACTAAGGGTGTTTGAGAACACGAGTAAGAAACTGTTTCCTGAATTAGCAATATCCACTCCCTCTGGCATTACATGACAGAGAAACAGGTTCTTAAAACTTACTGGCTGTGATTGATTCCCTTAAATCGTGGTGGAGCCAAAAGTAACAAGGAGAGAATCACCTTCCATCCAATGTGCCACAGCAACATTGCTGGAGGAACTGAAACCAGCAGGAATGCTGCAAGGACAGGAAGGGCAGCAGCCTCGTTCCTTCAAGCCTGCTCTCTTACAGACAAGGAGACAGATATCACCTTTGTTCTGTTCTCTGTGGAAACAAATTAGTGCTCTCCAGAGCTGAACTTGCTAGCAAAGGGAAGGCCACTCACTAAATGACATGCAGGAGCTGAATCGCCTGCTGGTGCCAGGTGGGCTAGAAGCTGACAAAGAAAGCTCTGAATCTCTGCTCTAGTATTTTGTTAGAACATAAATTAGACAAAATTCCAATATAGAAAAATCTCTGACCTGCCAGCTCAAAGAGAAAACAGTGAAACCAGTGCCTCTGCTCGTGTCCTCCCTGGGCAAACCTCCTCCAGGCCTGCTCTCAGACTGAGCAGCTTTCAGAGCCACCTCTGGAGACAACAGCTCTGTGAGACATCACAGCTTCTCTGTAAAAAGCCTCTTTCCTTCCTGCACCCAGGGGTCTGACAGCATGTCTGCTTCTGACTCTCTCAGCAGTGTCCTGGCTTGCCCTTCTGCTTGGGGTCGGTGCAGAGTGAACGTGTCTCACTCCAGCTGTGTTAATGCACCAGAGTATTTCCCACCTGGAATCCTTCTTCTGCTCTCCTCTGCCTCAAAAGCAAACCCACCAACACATGAACAAACACGAGAAACCCTCGTGCTAGAAACAAACAGAGCGGGTGGTGTCTGCCAGAGCCCCTCACATCAGTACCGATGGCCAGCCAGGACCTTGAGGTTTCTGGTGCTCTGTGTTCTTGTCTGGGCTCTTCTCTTGCCAGCACAGTGAGTTTAATTGGCACAGGACTGCGTGCCAGGGGCCGTGCTGCCAATCCCAGGAACGTGGCAAAGGCACCAGGGTTCAGTTTTAACACTACAAGCAGCAGCTTTCATGCCTTAGATGACCTCAGCCGGTGTTGCCTGAGCAAAGGCTCATTCCTCACAGACCTGCAGCACAGTTCTGTTGCAGACATCCTCCTGGACTCAGCCACATATGTTCAGAGCAGTGCATGACTTAGAACAGACACGCACAAGGACAGGTCTTTAACACTGGGCAATTACATTACCCAGTTGTCTCTTATCACCATTATGAAATCCATCTGTAAAGACAGAGGCCCCTGTGGTTGTGGGAATCGTGCCACACAGATGCTGCTCTATGCTGTTTCAATCCTTTTGCTGGTCTGTAATGTGCCTTTGTTCCTCCACACGCTCCAGAAGAGAAATGAACAGCTGGTGATTGTCTCCAAGTTTATATCTAGCTTTTACTTAAAAACTTCACAGTGCCTCCACCCTTCCCCGAAGACTGAAACACAGAATGAAAACTCTTACTTACAATGTGCATCCCTCCTCTGATTCCCTACCAGGCATTCCAAGTGCAGGTTGCTGGATTCCCTCTCTCCAACTTTATTCCTCGGTGTCCTTGTTTTCTTGCGGGATGCACTTAGGAAGCATCCAACAGGACCACTAACAGATGGCCTGCTCTGACTTCAGACACTTGTAGAGCCAGGTGTTGCCATATTGAAGCCATTACAGATAATTCAGTCCATGCTATGATGCTTTTTGAGATGCTAATGCTTTTTCTGATTTAAAGTACAGCAGCATGAATTTTTTAAAAACCATATGCTATCACTGTTCTATAGATAAGGCCAACTATTCAAATTGGTTGGTCTAAATAGGCATAACCTCAAAGGAAAGCAGTAGAATAAGATGATTTGCATTAGTATGAACCCTGGTCTGCAGGTGGATTTTTTACACTGCAATTTATTCCTGATGAATTGAAAATTACTAACCTGTGGAAGTAGCTGCTCTTATGTCCTGAGATTTCATTTGACTACAAGAGAGACCCCCCAGCTGTTAGACAGCTCTTACAATGACATTAGTAGCCTCTAATAAGCAAACTCCAGCATTTAGAAGTTTACCTGGGATGAAAGGGGATTGAGGAAGAGAACTTGCTGCCTTTTCCTTCAGTCCTTCTCTGTCCATTTCCCTGGAAAGTTCCTGGAATTTACCATCCATGGGATTCTGCAAGGTCATAGGGAAAGCAAAAAGTTTATCCATGTCTAGTTTAGACCTCAGCAAGTGCAGCTGGTGCCCCACAATCCAACAGGAGCGAGAAGGAAATAGGACATTCAGTATAATTTTCTCTGCCATTCGGGCACAGACAAGTTTGCTACAAACCGCAATTTCTGCCACAAGGTTTGACAGTCGTGAGGTTTGACAGGAGGATTTACATGAGAAGCTGTCTCAGGAACACAGGGATGTGTTGCACTGCACACTGTGCTGCTTGGTGTTCAGTTCTCTGAACAAAATACCCAGCATTTAGATTTCCATTTGGGAGAGGATTTGAAAGCCAGCAGAGATGCCTGGGGCCAGCAGCATCTCCAGCAGGAGGTTTTAGCTGCAGCCAGTGCTCCTGACTGTGCCATATTTGCACTACAGCATTCCATGGCTCGCTGTCAGTGTATCAAACTGCTTCATTACGAGGCAATTACTGGCTGAGAAAACAAGGTGTTCCAGTTGGAACTCCATAGGCCCTGTCCTTGATGTTAACAAATACAGGAAAATGTTATTATTGTGTCACAGTGTGGAAGGCCAGAAGTGCAAAAGAAAAGCAGCCCTCTAAAATGCATGATGAAAATGAAAATGTATGACATTACTCGAAAAAACCACTCAGATTCCAGAGGGTCTATGGGATTCACATCTGTTTGTTTTGCTGTGGGATTTTTTTTCACCAGTCCTGCCCACTCCCACAAGTGCAGATTGTGACGGAGCAGCTTTTCCCAAGCCAGGACCCAGCTTTTCCCAGCCATGGATGTGGTACCAGGGAGGCCAGGCTGTCCCTGCTGCCAGGGAGCAGCACTGACAGGAGCAGGACCACAGCAATTCTCCACCACTTTGCTCCACAGGGACACGAAATGAGAACCTCTGTTGTCTCTCCCGTGCCTCTGTCTCCACTTCTCTCTCTGTTCCTGTTTGCCTTCAGCTGAACCTGCTCTGTAGGTGCAGGTTCTGGGACATTCTCCAAGTTCCCGTGCTTTGCAGGGAGACAATGCACTGAATCCATGGCATCTAACAGCTTCTCCCATCCACGTCCCATTCATCCCCATTATGAGAACCCTGAGCAGCCCCTTCAGGCCAGCCTTTGCCCGTTTAGCAACACTGAAATCACATCAAACAAGCGCCGAAAATTTGGCCCTTTAAAAATACTAATTCAGTTAGAGAAAGGCAATATTACAGAAAAATATTCCCAATTGTTAATTTTTGCTCTAGCTGTGTTATGTTAGCTCACTGAAATTTAATTGCTAAAGGGTTATAAGAGCCTAGGAACAGACCTAGCATCTGTCTTTTTTTAATGTCTCAGTTATCACCACAGTAATTTAATGGCACCATGTTAGAGAATTGCCATTGACATGCTAATGAATGGCACCATCTTCACTCACATTAACTCTATTTTTAAGAGGTTATAGGTTGAAGATAGACATTTTATGCTTCAGATATCACTAAGGCAAGCTATGTCACATTTATCTCATTTCACGTTCACGACTCAAATTACTTCTCTTAAAAATATTCACTGAACAGTGAACTGCAAATGGGTTAAACTGTGGTCAATTACAATTATGTACTTGCTTCTTTAGACCAAGATGAGTAACAAAAATCCTTTCAACCCATTTATTACTTAATTTGTATGTCAACATCTACTGTTGAAATTCTCTTCGGTTCATTTTGTGTTTTTCTTTTTTCCCACAAATAGATATGTCCTTTACTATCAGCTTTTTAATTGAACAGCCTTGCTTTATTATGTTTTACACTACTCTTCTCATTTTGCTGAACCAAATTTACCTATCAATATTTTCCTTTCATTTATTCCACAGAAACCCTGTTGCTAACTAGAGAGTCCCAAATCTATTGCATCTAAACGATCACAGCAATTTCCATAATAAGAGATGCAATGATGTACACTGAGATATTTATCTGCAAACGTTTCAGCATATTGTATATGAATTTCTACAGACAAGTAATAAGGGGTTTACTTCACAAACACAATGGAACAGCCTTCTGAGATCAGCTAAATGCTGGTGTTATCATCAGGATTGATTTTGCATGGAAAGCTGGGTCCTGACAATGATGTGAAAGGATTTTTCGCTTCAGCAAATATGCCACAAGGCTGGAGAGTAACGCTGTAATGTTTATTATTAACATATATTTAAGAAACTTTTAAAATCAATTTATTCTGTCATCGTGCACGTTTCCAACAGTTCCACTGCACGGCTCAGTTCTGCCGTGAAGAAGCAGGGAGGCCACGCTGCAAAGCAGCTTTAGGTGTAAGAACTCGCTGATTTCAGAACATCCCTCAGCTCCCCGGGCTTTTAGTCCTGCTCAGCTGGTGAGATACCCAGAGGAGGATGCTTCAAGGTTTATAATAAAAAATTAAGGTTTTTTTAAGTGTATTGTTGGCAACACAACCATTACGGAGTGTTTCGTTGCGAGACACCTCGCGGGATTGCTCTGCTCTGGAATTCCATGGAAAGGGGGGAATCGCATCCCGGGGTGCCCGGAGCCGCGGCCGGGGCCGTTCCGCCCTCTGGTGTCCGCAGCAGCTCCTGCACCTCCAAAAAGCTCATCCCTCTCTCCCCGACCTCCCTGACTCTGCTTAAAAAAAAATATTTCAATCACAGCAGGCTCCAATTCCGTGAGTGTTTTTCAGGTTTTCTCCCACGTGGTGTTTCATCCTTTCGTGTTAGGATTGTCCCCTCCATCCCTGAGGGAGAAGGAGAGAATCCAACCCTGGGCTTCTCAGCAGGGGTAAAGTCTATGGGGTCTGGGACAGGCAGCCAAATGCTGCTCTTCATTTCTCTGCCTCCCATCATCTCTCGCAGGAAAATACGACAATGTGCGGCTCCATTCTTCCCCTGCCTGGAATATTTCTCTGGCCAAGCTCCATGCTGTCCCTTTGTGGCTGGGCTGCTGCCTTTTAGGAAAGCTGCCACTAATTAGCTTTGTAATCACAGTGAGGGAAGCAATGAAGGTGGAGGGGGAAAATTGTCATTCCATGGAAAAAGTGGTCATTCCTTTAACTCTTTCTTATCTGAAACCACAGGAGCTTGTAAATTGTCTCTCAGTGACAATTATCAGTTATAAAGCGGATTAAATTCTGTCAGGCAACTTGCAACATCTATTTCCGTGGAAATCCTGCAGATGCTTCGTTTATCTCCCCATTTGCAGAAGAGCCTGTGCTCTGCCTGCACTTTGCCATTCTGACTAAGGGATCCAAGAAGGGATCCCAAGGGAATTGTGGCAGACACTTCCTCTCCTCTCTCACACTGCTTTTTGTTAGTCAAAGGACATAATTTGCAGAATAAATTACAGCTGTAAAATGAGGAAAAGGCTGCCTGGATCAGCTTAAGGCACAGCCCAGTGAATATTTTCTCCTTAGTACCCTGTTGATTGCTTGAAGGTGAGCTTGTAATGCACTCACTGTTCATAACCATGGCTTATATTTGTTCATGTTACTCTTTATTAACCCACTGCAACTGTGAGGAGCTTGAGTCTTCAAAGTTAGAGGGATTGCAGCCATCCTCGTGCAATTTAAACATGAAGGGTAATACATGGTCCTTAAAAGAAAAACTAATTATTGCAGGAGGAGCCCAATCTCTCTGTAGGTATCTGTAACTGGAGATTTTGAGAGACAGGGCAGACAATAGCAGTGAATTTAACTGTGATCCATGCAATGTTGATCTGAAAAATGCTGGATGACACAGCTGACTGCAACTTCTTTAAGAGTCTTCCCACTCATGTTTTGCAAGGTTAGATTGCATTGGTACTCATGAATATTCATTATATTCGCCTTCACAGTGGTCTGGAAAAAGATCCTCATACTGCTTAATTGATGTCAACATGCAGTTCTAACTAGAAAAGGAATTTTTCCACTCTAGGGGACTGATTGGGTTTTATATAGGTCAAGAGGAATTGAAAATCAACATGAGCATTTCAAATTTCAAGGAATAATCTCATGAACTAGAAGAAATAAATCACTAAGCAGTGTCTCGTTAAGTTCAAGGTCTCCTTAAACATTCAAGCATTGAAACCCAAACTAAACCCAAAGCACCAAAGCAGAGCAGTGATCCCCCCCGGCAGGTTGGCAGGGGCTGCAGTCCCAGGAGCTCTGCACAAGTTCCAGGACAGGAACCAGCAACCTCCTGCTTCAAGGGGAGCACCTCAGGGACTGCTCTGCTGGAAGCCAAATGCACTCAGCTGGAGCTCCACAGGTGGGTGGTTGCTGGGCCAGGCAGCACAAGACAGTTTTCAATGTCCATGAGTAGAAGCAACAGAAGTTTGGTCCTTCAAATACAAAAGGCTTCAAAAAATCCCCCATGGGTCTGAGGTGTCCAATTTTCTGCCAGGATCTTCTATTTATTTCACTGATAGGTTTTTATAAAGAAGACTTGTATAAGCACGTAGCACAAAACAAACACATATTTCTTACTGCTGCTTCTCTGCCGTTTTGAAGTGAATTTTGATACTTACAAGGGAATTTAGACCGTGTAAAAAGCAGAGTGCAGAAAGAGGTAATGAAGAGCACTACAAAGGAGGAACAATTAAGCATGATAAACACTCTCAAGTTCTGAGCACAAGTTCCAGGAACTTGAAAAGATTAGAATAAATTCAGCTCATTTAGTCCAATAATTTAGGCAGAGTCAAATTTAATCGTAAGAATAGGTTTGTAAATTTTATGCACTTGTTTTGTGTAGTGTTGAATACATTTAAAGATTAGCAGGGTGCAAGTTTGAAATCTTCAATTAAAATAAATTTGTTATAACTCCACCTCAAGAAGAAGTGAGGGTAGTTTTTGCAATGTTCTTGTGGACAAAGATTTGACTCTTGTGAGGAAAGATCTCAGACTGCCTTGAAGAAGACTATAGTCACTCTCTACTGTTTGTCCAGAGAGCTTTGGAAGAGAAAGTAAGGTCTGAAGTATGTCAAAATTTATATCTGAGAAATTCAATTTTAATTGACAGTGACATTAGTCACAGAGAAAGAACAAAACAAAACAAAAACCCAAGCCAGTCTGCTTCGGTGGTTAACTTTCTTTTTCCCTCTGCTGCAAGTGCTCTGTTAATGACGTTCTCCCTAAGCTTTTCCAAGCCTCTCCACAATAGAGCCATACCATGAATCCAATCATTCTGCTTCACTATGGAAGCAACCAGATATTCCATACAAGACTGAAATTATAAACCTTTTGCTCCTGTATTTGACAGTTTCACTATCCACATGAAAACTCTGTAACAGTCAAACTCCTGCCAGGGTGACCACAATAATTCATTCTTCCTGTGAAAAGGTGAATTTTCCTTGAGAAAAAACGTCCACAGTAATTTCTTACAGATAAACAAGCAGTCACTTTTTCTGTCCCTTCATTTGATGGTTATCTGTGGTCATGAACTATTTGATGCACACATATTCTCTGTTTAATGAGGACAACTTTGAAAACAATGCAACTTTTCTAACAGAGATGAGTTAAGAACAAAAATCTCATGACTAGAACATTCAGCCATCCAAATCCCAGAAACAAGCAAGCGTGGCTCAGACCTTTCACCATTCAAATTTGTTGAAAACATCACAGGAATCAGTGGAGTTAAACAGTGTTGAACTTCCCCCGGTGATGTCTCTTAATCAATCTGCAGGGCATGGCTTGTTGATGTGACATTTAGTTCACACCCATCTGATGGATAACAAGGAATATGAAGGATATTGCCCTATCAGTTCTGTTCCATTACACCGATTTTTTCACCCACACACAGTAATGTCAGGCAGGGCTGTCAGGAGCAGGTTTCAGCCATGCTGTCAGATCATGTCAGAAGTGGGTGCAGAATAAGGAAAGTGCTCAGGTTCAGTTCACATAAATGATGTACCACACCTCTATCAAGGGTGGGTGCAGATAAATGCTTGTGTTTCATTTGTTTCTTGAAAACTTCTATGAAACACAATATTTCTGTGAGGAATCCAGCGAATAGAAAAGTTGAACATAAAGTAACTATAAGAAAACAGCTGAACCCAGCTGATGCAAATTGGAATACAGACGTGCTCACCTAAATATACACAACTTGTCAATATCTTCAGATCAGAATGGAACTGGTTTATCTTTCACCAGGCAGTAGTGGGAAAGAGGCAAAATTCCTGTGGGTTATACTTAACACATTCTGCAGTCTGAACTAACAAATTTCACTCCCAGTATTCCAAGTATACTCGTTTGACTTAGCCTTGTAGTCTAATACCCCAGCCAGCTGTATCTCAGGTGAAACAAGCTGCCATTATGTATGTGAAGACAGGCTCATTCTGCACTAAAAGTTTTGAATTCTTGCGCTACGATTTCATCTTGGACCAGCTGATATTATTACAGAAACACAGGCACATTTTCAGGCACAAAAAATTATGGGCAAATCTGAAAAAGAAACAGCTATCCAAGCCGATGAAGGGTTTATGTGCCAAAAGACACCCCGCGTTTGTCAACCACATCACACGTTAAGGCTGGGAAAGATCTTCACCAAATCCATCCTTTGCCCAAACAGCCACGCCCACTAAAGCAGACCTTGAAGTGCCACATCCCTGGGCAGGCTGTTCCTACGCTCCACCACTCCTGCAGGGAAGAACTTTCCTTTGCAGTTCTTGCACCTGCAAGGACATGAACTCTTCTTCAACACCTCCTAATCCACCCACTGGTGACATTTCAAGTGACTGATTTATTGTTGCTCAGGTGGGATGCAGCAGCAGGTACAAACTGGCATCACTGGGGAACAGGGAATGTTCTTAAGCACTCGGAAAAGCATTAAGGTACTCCATGTACTAAAGGCAAGGGCCATCATTTTATTTTTTCTGACAAAGCAACGAAGCTTGAAATAATTACACCTAAACCATACTTCCTGGCTGGATATTGGGTTCAGATTTTTGCATGCAGGACTGCTTCTGTGGGGAGGAAAAGGTCTTTATAGTATGTTCTGGCATCCTGGTCTTTATTAATACAGTACACACTCCTAAAGGGCACAACACGTCTGAGGAATCCAAATAATTTAATCATTCAGCTCTGAGAAAAGCTTTCCCTCTAAGCTTTGTCTCTAATTAAACTAGATAATTCCCCCTTATGGAGAGAAAAATAAAAAAAATCTTTAAGATGTGACCTATATATAATGAAAACAAAATTACCACTGGTAAGATGATACTAAGCTGAAGTTTAAAAAAAATTATATTTTTAGACGTTAGCCACAATAATTAAAAAAAAAACCCTGAAAATAATACAAACTACCCCAAAAAAAAGTCACCAAAACCCCCAACCAAACTCAAATGCAAACAAAAACAAACAAAAAACCCCCCAACAACCAAACCCAAAGTTTCTGGAAATGAAGAAATAAAAGTCTGTAGCTCAAGTTGTATAAAGCATCATGTGTTTGCCATATTCTAATCTAGAAAATACCTGCTTCTTATGTAATTAAATGCTTCTTTAAGCTCTTCAAAAGCAAAAGTTGGCATGTGCAAACTGAGCCATATGGGGGACATGATCTCTTGCCTAAGGTTCACCACGCATATTGGAGACAGAACTTTGGACTGTGTCCAGGTTTGCCCCATCATCCAGTTCAGTGTTCTTTCCACGAAGCTACGTTGCTCACTGTCCATTACAAACATTGCATCAGTTCCTGGAAATTCATCAGTGTGAATTGTCCAGTAAAAGGCATGTTTCACAAAACCAGGTGTTGTGCACAGAGCAGCTACCTTTGACTGGCACACTGCTGCAGCTGGGGGATGCTGTTTGAGCTCCACATGAACCCCTTGTAGCTCTGCTTAAACGGAATAGAGGTTGCTCTGTCAACAACAGCAAGATCAGGCTCCTGTAGCTCTCTAATTAGTGTTAATTTCTGCATACTAATTGGGTGAATGCCAGTAAAGAATCAGTAAACCTACTCTGGTAGAGAGTCGGTAAAATACTGCAGAGGAAAACTGGAGCTGTGCCTTGTTGAAATCAGTTAAAATTTGTTGCTAGAGTTTTCATTTTACTCAATAGTGAATAGCAAAGCAGTAAATGGTATCTTAATATGAATTCACAGAGGCCTTCGTCCTCTGAAATACTCTCAGTTGAGGAGCCTTTTAAGGGGTCTAGGTCTGGTGATCAGACATACAGAGGTACATCAGTCTCAGCTTCTGGCCAAGGACAGCTTGCCAAAGCCACTGTTTCATGCCTGCTGTATGGCTCATGCAGCAGGAAATTACTGCATGGCTTCAGAGGATACTGAATGTTCAAAATCTAAAATAAACCATGTTAAATACATAAATACAACTGAGCAGTAGACTAAATTTAGATTAGCAGAGTAAAAACTCGGCTGGAGGATGAGCAGATCAAGAGCAGCCCTGCTGAGAAAGACTTGTGGGTGTTGGTGGATGAGAGGCTGGACATGTCCCAGCCATGGGCACTCACAGCCCAGAAAGCCAAGTGTGTCCTGAGCTGCAGCAAAAGCCCTGTGAGCAGCAGGGGAGGGAGGGGATTCTGCCTGACTGAGGGGATTCTGTCTCAGTACTCTGCTGAGACTCCACCTGCAGTGCTGCATCCATCTCTGGTGTCCCAGCACAGGAAGGACATGGACCTGTGAGAGCGAGTCCAGGCCACAAAGGTGATCAGGGGTGACCTCACTGTGGCCTTCCAGCACCTAAAGGGAGCCCACAAGAAAGATGGAGAGAGACTATTTACAAGAATACGTAGTGCCAGGACAAGGTGGAATGGTTTAAAACTTTCAGAAGGCAGGTTTAGATTAGATATTAGGAAGAAATTCTTCCCTGTGAGGGTGGTGAGGCACTGGAACAAGTTTCCCAGGGAAACTGTGGCTGTCCCATCCCTGGAAGTGTTCAAGGCCAGGCTTGGAGCAACCTGATCCAGTGGAAGGTGTCCCTGCCCATGGCAGGGGCATTGGAACAAGATGATCTTCAATGTCCTTTCCAACCCAAGCCATTCTCTGATTCTATTTCACACTCATTCCAGACTGGTTGGGTTTCAGCTTTAACCCAATCTGTGTGCACTGGGATGGGAACAAGGATCTCATGCAGATGTACACATCAGCAGATAACATAAACATCCAACACCTCTGGTGTCTTTTTCCAAAGAATGGAGCTGACATACACTTCACAAATGCCTCTGCTTTTCCCTGTCTTCATGCAAACCCACCAAATGCTCCTAAGGAAAGGGAAGAAGAGCTGAGAAAGTGGTGGGTTTACTCATCTCTCATTGTCAATGGTCTGGTACAAATAGAGCTGAGGTGTCTGCCCATCCATTCCCCCATTCCTGCACTGTTCTGTACTATTCCCCTTTGCCTCTGTGCCACTGCTTATGCTCAAGGAAGAAAATTCAGAGGAATTCCCTGTTCCATTACATGGATGCAGAGTAAGAGAAGCTCTCTACAGGAGGTAACAGCTGTTCCTTCTTGCCTGCTCCACAAGAATGGCTTTCAGATAGCCCCAATAAACAATGTTGTTCACTCTTGTTCCTGTTGAAGCTCACGCTGCACAAACATTTGTTGTATTGATGGGAGCTGACATAACCGTTCAAGTCAAACTACAACAGCAAATCTTTCAGTGCTTCTGGGTTCAGCAATTGGTGAGCATAAATCTAGAGCTTTTGGTGCAAATCTCTCTTAGGCATCTGTTCTGTAAGGGCAGACTCAAATTCACAGAGACAGGCAAAGTACATATGGTGAAAACAAGGGAGTAAAAGCAGGACTTCACCATTTCACAAACATCCGTAAATATTTCTCCCTTTTAAATTTTGTACTTCACACGTTTTTTGAGCTAACACAAGAAAACTTTTGACTGTATCTCTGTTGGTTGCTTTCTTGATTTGGTTGTCTTTATCTAATGTAGAAACAGAAAATAAACTGAATGTGCTTATCTTGTTGACATTTAGTCTACATCAGAGCAAATCTTATGTGATAGCAATCTTGCCAACCCTATAGATGCTGTCTATAGCTATCTGCAGGCTTAACAGAAATAATCTGAAGTAACAAAGACAACCAACAGTCACAGTAGCACTGGACAATTACTCCACAGTGAATGCTTCATTCAATACATCTTTTGCAGTTTATATTTTCTGTTTCTATTTGCGTCCAGGAAACATTTTTCCTTCAAGTATCCGGCATTTGTCCTTTCTGTGAGTATCAATTTCCATGGCTGGCTGGCAGCATTTCTTCCAGCATGCCTTTGTGAAGCTTTGGACCCAAAATGGGGTCGCATGAATTCCCCTTTACAAGCCACCTCTTTTTACTCCGCTTTACCTGCTACGCACCATTTGTTTGAAGTGACTCTTGGCTAAAGGTTTATTCCCAATTTCATACACTTCTGATCCTGTGTGCAATGCAACTTCTATGCACTTATCTATCTTTTCTGGTTTTGATCATAAAAGATCAAAGTGAAATAATAAAAAGAGAGGGAAAAAAAGCTTTGGCTGATCATACACAAAATCACGTGGAGAGCCGAGTGGTAAAATGATCGTGTTTAGTTCCATTAATCCTGGTGAAAAGTCAAAGCAGGAAACTGCCACACAGAAATAAATGAAAGAAACTCTTTGCACTCTTTCCTCACCTCTTTTTCACTGTATATCCATGAAAGCCATTAGAATATTTAAAGTACTGTACAAACTACACTTTTGGCTGAGACTTTGCTTAAGAGAGGCCAGGCTCTCGGGCTGGGTACCTGAGGTACATTCTGCACATCAGATACAGGAGAAGTTCCCTTCTTTTTCACCACAGGGAGTGTCCCAGCTCTGTCTTTTATCGTGGTACCTTCAGAAGCTACATGTGATTTTGCAGTGTCTCAGTGCCACTTAAATTCTGAGATTTAAAAGCTATTTCATTTTCTAAGAGACATGAAGATATCTACTCTGCTCAGATTCTGCTCATTGGAAAAAACAATGGCTCTTTGAACATGGATCATTCCAAAAATAAAATAAAAAAACCCCAAGCACATAAACACAAATATGCTGTGCAAATAATTAGAAAACAGAAATGTACCTTTGTTCAATAATCTCTTTCTTGCTTTCAGGAATCCTGTTACATGGAAGTTGCTTTATTGATGTGATTTGTGGTGATGGAACAGATTCCAGCAACGTGAAATGACTGTCATGTAGCAGCACAATCTCAGCTCTAGAAAAGAAAAGCCTCCTTATTTCCTAAGCTGTCTATTCAACACCTTTTTGTAACTTGGCCTTTATTTTGTAATAAGAGCAGTAGCAATCTTGGCAGTCTTGCCCTGTTCCTAAAATAATAATTAAACATTCCCTTATTCTTTTATAAAATGTCATGAACTTTTCACTTTAATTTTCAAAACTACCCCAGAGCACCAAATGACAGCTACAACTAAATTAAACCAATGCACACATCAAAATGGCAGATCTGCATTTCTCTCTTTACAGGATGAACAATAAACCCACACACCTCCATTGTGTGTGTTTGTGGGGGTGGAGGGAGACAGAGAGAGTGCAGATGTATTTACAAACACACACACCAAGGCAGATACACATGCACAGCACACTGAAGATTGAAGTGATGCCTCCATTTTACTTAGAAAGATATATTTACATGCAGCAATATATAAAAAGTAGAAATAACTGACTTATCCATTTTGAAATACAGCTAAGTTTTGAGGTTACCAGTCTGGTAAGCATCTATTCTACATGCAAAGAAGTTTTGTCTAAGGTTTCCTGGGATGTATCTATCTGAAAATTACCTTTTGTATTCAGCCCCTCAGCACAGTAGCTTAGATTTCAGCAGAGGACAACCGGAGGACATCACAGCAGAAATTATTCTATTATGTCAGCTGCTGAAACAAATGGAAACACTGAATCACAGTACAGAGTACCAAAAAGGAATATTTTACTAGCATACACTTGTCTAATAGAATTTTGTGAATATCAACAAGGACACGGAAAACAAAGGGATTTAACAACGTTTTACATGGCGAGCAGTGAAACACAGAAATGTTACATTCTTATCTGCTCAAGTGAAATATCTTTCCTACATGGTCCTTTTATTCTGCCAGCTCCTGCTGTCACATTGTCAGAACCATGTGAGCTGAACCTGTCTGGCTGCTCAGGCCAGCTCACGGAGCTGGGTATCCCAATGGTCCTTCTGGCAGTGTGGGATGGACAGCACACAGAGGGCACAGAGCACTGAAGTCAACCAGAGCAGCTATCTCTGTCCCTTTGAGAGTCTGGGGGAAATGACTTTCAACCTTTCCATCCTTTCCTCCTCAAACAGTGGTGACCTCATCCTGCAGTGCCTCCCTCGAGGAAAGTGTTTCAGCAGGTTTGCAGTGCTGACTACCTCGCCTCGAACAGACAGGCTGCTTCTATTGGTTCAGGCAAAAATATAGTGAATTTAGCAGCTACTTTCCCTTGCCTCCACCCACGTGTGGGATCACACTTCTGCAACCTGACCTCGCAATGATTTTCGGTTGTGTTGGATCTTCTTTCACGGATTTCCAGAAGTTCTTAATTTCTTTGCACTTCAGCACAAAAAGCCCAAGATACCTCTGTGTCAGAATCCTGGCAGTGCAATGGGATGTACAAAATGCAAAACTTGAAGACACAGAAGAGGCAATACAGAGAATATAATTATTAATGATGTGAAAAAAAATCCTCTTTGATTAATTTTGTTGTAGGTGATGCAAAGACAGAAAGGGGATATTAAGCAAGATTTCAAAATTCCTGTGTTTTAATGAATCACAAATTGAGATATAACAGCCTTTTTCCAGACCTAAATTATCCCCTGAGTTCTGCAGAAGTTTGACTATTAGGACATCCTGTCCAATTAGTCAGATTGGATACATGTAAATGAAGCCTAACAAAATTAAACCTTGATGAAGGGGAAATATACGTGGTAGAATATCTTAAATTATCAGAAAATTACATGATTTCACCGGCTGACAGGAAACTGAACTTTGAGGGGTGTGTTACAGAGTTATTTTCAACAAAGTGATTAAATACTTATTAATATAAAATAGTATATAGACATGTATAAATGCTTTTTATTTAGTGGAAAATTGCTAACCACAAGAAAAATCTGTCTAGACAGTATATTTCAGCCAGATAACAGCAAATGTTATTCATGTTTCAAAAAGCCCATAGTTCCATTAACCCAACACTGAGATAATATTTGTTGTCTCTCAGCAGGAATGGAATGACCTGAGGTAAAGGACCTGCATGTAAAAATCCAAGCATTTATCAGGGGAATTACAATTTGAGCAAAGAAAGATCTGCCTTCCTTTTACACACCCATTTTGCTATTGGAATCTCAAAGGTAGTTTCCTGATCTGCTTTATTTTTCATGGATGTCTAAGGCACACTGAATCTTTCAATCAAAGAGATTTCCAAGCTCATGATACTCTGAAGCTCTGCCACGTAGCAGAGCAATTCCTGGTGCCTTGGTTTTACTGCACATATATTACAGCTTGTAAGAGGCTCATGCATCTTTTCTGATGAAGTCAGCAGTGCAGTCCAGTTATAAATCTCTAGCCCTTGCAGAGCTTTTGTTGAGACAACAGTTAGTAAAGACTCGCCCTCTGAGATGAAGATTCTCTCGGTGTGCATTTCCCCTTGTCCCATAAAACAAACTGTGGATCCGAGGTGGACAGCTGGATGCCTGCCACCCAGGAATGGGAAAGGTCAGCTAACTTAGGGCTTACAGGAGGGACAGAAACAGAGCGAGAGCAGAGCTTTTTTCTACAATTTTCAGCACACATTTTGCAAAATCAGCTGGAGGAAGCTGGGGCACGGGTCTAGCATGCAGAGGTCATTTTAGCTCCTTGTAATCATTAGGATGTGCATTATGTGCACAGCAATCTGACACCTTTGCTAAGAAATTTCCTCCTTTACTAATTGCTGCAAATCTGCTAATTGCAGATCCAGTAGTGGATTCAAGTCACCTGAGCTGGTTATAGTTTTATGTCTGTTGTAGGTGCTCAGACTAAGGTGTAGTAAATCCTGTTCGGCACTGAGGTATCTTTTATAGAGAGAGTTAAACTCTTTGAACAACATCCAAAACCCAAAAGTTGGAAACTGCTGGATTCCAGCAAATAAAGAAAGGCTTTTGACAGAAGTGATTGCACAGAGGGTAAGAGGCAGGAGAGGGAAGCCTTTACTCAGTGCTATGAGAAATTACACCTTCTCCTTGGAACCTCTTCCTTTCCTGCCCTGTGGACAGGAGCAGACATTTTTCTTTTAAAATATCACACAAACTGTACTTAATGTAGCTCTGTCCTGAGAAGCCATGGCTTTAAATCCTTCTGGCAGACAAGGAAAACCAATTCAGATCTCCCATTTCCTGCACAAATCCTCTGGCCACTACATTAGTATATGGAAGGAGGGTAGTAGTTCTTCCTTAGGGTGCAAATTAAAGAATGAGCAGTTGGAACTTGTCTGTGATGCTTTACTGGGTACACCCTGAGAATCTCCACTGGGAAACCTCCACAGGGATTTAAGCAGGACACTGACTGAATTTGCATCTAATCATCCCCAAGGAATGTGAAGTAGTTCTTGGCATGACTGCAGATGTAAGAAGAACCTCATGGGGAGATGTCTGCAGGGTCAGTCGTGTCACAGTGTGCAGGGTCTTGTCTTTGAAATTAAGGACATTGATCCTGCCATGTCTCATGGATCTGGCTTGGCTTCTGAGTCCCTCTTCCATGAAATAATACACATGTTGCCATACCGGCTAGAGTACTGAAGTGGCGTATTTTAGCAGACTAACATTTTTATTCAGAAAACTGTGACTTTTGACGATAGTGCATGAAAAAAATGAATTGTAAAATGTGTCTAATTAATACCATTGGGTTAAATGTAACAGTTAGAATAATTAGCCCATTGTTTACCATGACTGATTATAAACTTAACTACTTTCCACAATCCATACCAGTGTTTCAGTTGCTCATAAGACACAGTCAGGTCGGCTAATTTGACACCACCTTTGCTGTTTTGTTTCCCTCACAGTAATTAACCTTTCAACATCTGTAGCTGTTTCCTCCTGTGTGGTTCATGTACATCTAAAGTGTCCAACGTGCACCATTTCCCCATAGTGCTATATTATTTCATCTTGGCCTCCAGCCAACCTTTTAATATCCATCCTTACTTTTGTCTTAGTTTTTCCAACTTCTGCTGCAAGAGAGCAAAGGTAGTAAGCAACTCCACCTGGGAGAACAAAAAATAAAAGACACTGCGTAGTCCCCATATGGGTATTTGCAAATGTGTTAAAAAATGCCCAGGGAAAATCTGGCCCAGCAAAACCTCTGAATATCTTGACCTTTGATGATCTTTAGGAATCACTATTACATTATTTTAGTTCTTATCTTCAATGCTATATAAAAAAAAGATTGTCTATTCTTCAGATAAAATACTTTATTTCTCCAAAAAGGTCTAATCCAAAACCCACATGAAGACTAAGGGAAGCATTTTTAATTATTTCACTATTCTTTGGATCAAGCTTACTTACTCTCAGGAGGATTTTAAAACTGAAATATATTATTTGTCTTTGCCCAGGGGTTAGGTTACATGAGGATGAAGCATGGCATGATAAGTGATTACTAGAACAGTCTAGGAGTGAAATAGGAAGTGTTAGCTGGATTATTTGATGAGTTCTTTATTGCTTCTTTTTTATATGATTGAAAAAAAAACTCTGTAAGATTATATCCAGTTAGATACTACAAATGATAATGATGACAAAACTTTTCAGTGATCTGGGATGCCTTAATCATCTCCTGATTACTCAGGGATTATTTATGTTAAATAAAATAATCTAGCAATAAAAGAGCAGCCTTCCATTCCTCTCAGACTCTCTCCTTGCTACCACACAAGCTTTGCTTCCATTTTCAGAGTCAGGGGAGAAAGACAGAGTCTGCTGATTCTTCTAAAAGCTGAAGGGCTTCCCTGTTGCAGAGTTTGAGAAGAGGACTCAGTTCCTGCTGAAGCTCTCAGAATTTAAACATTTGAGCAGTGATTTAGCATTCTGCTCAGAGCTTTCACTCACATCCCCAGTGTATCACAGCATCATCTCAGGGAGATGCAATTTGACAGGCAGCTCTGTGGGGTCTTTGCTACACCAGTCTTGGTGCACAATGACACCAGAAAACAGGATCTAAATAACTCTGCATTCCTGTCCAAGAGTCAGTGTTGATGCACAGTAACAAGGACACACACAGGAAGAAATGAGCTTGTAAACCCAACATTCACAAGTGGCACACTTTGCTTACAGATCATACACCTTTTTCAAAATTATGCCTACCACCTTCCCAAGTAAAAGCAGGAATTCTGTAAAGAGACTCGTGCACAAACTCTTTACACTTCAATCCAGTGTCAGTCCCACTGGCACTGAGTGCAAAGTTGGCATAAATTTAATTAGCACAGGTCCATAACAGATGAGCTAACCACTATCAAACATAAGCAAGTGAAGAAGTGGCAAGTCCTATCAATAAAACACGCAGAATTTTAGGCATGAAACATATAAACTCTCAGAAGCTACTTCCATTCAAGAAATTGACAGTTTTGAGAAAAACAGGGAGGTTTTGAAGATCTGCACGAGCTGGAATACCATCTGTTGCACAACTTTCCCCTCCATCCTGCACAAATTTGTCAATGGATTAACTTCCAGGAGCAGTGACCATGATAAACATTCATCAAAGACTACACAGTGCTATAGATTTTAAGGAACTCATAAATTCAAGGCCACGTGGGACTACTATTGTTAGTATTTGACTTCTTACTTAATAGACCATTTAATGTCACCTAGCTATCCCTGCACTGAAAAAAATTCTCTGCAATATGTAGTTGAAGCTGGAGACCTTAAAAGCTAAACCCAAGTTCCTCATGTTGAAATTTTTATACCATGTGAACATTCCACAATTTTCAGCATTTGGTTTCATTTTTCACGCAAGAACAGATTAAATTTGAGAGGAAAATCTGCAAACGTACCCCTGGAGCAACAATTAAGAACAACCTTATGTTCTATTATGTGGTAAAGGACAGAGATACCAGAATTTCATTCCACAGCAAAATACAGTGTGGGGTTGTTGCAAATAAGGATTCTCAAAAATCAATTTTAGATGAATCTAGGTTTTTTAGGCGTAAGTAATGGACTTATTTTGCATTATTTGTAATTGCTATGAAAAAGCTGCGCCGCAGTTACTTTCCCTCCTCATTCTTGTTTCTTTCCTCAAAGAGAATTTTAGGTGTTTTTAAGGCAAAAATAGGAGCTCCTGCCAGATCTGTCATCCTGTTATGCCCCCACAGGAACACATCCATACATCCTTCAATATGTCACTAATCATAAATCTGAGTAGCTGAAGATCAGATTGCTCTGACAGAAAGCATTGAAGGGGCATTTCTGGGGGTTGTAGTGTATATATACACACCTAAATATATATATATAGGTATACACATAGAGAGAGAGGTATGGTCACAGGCAGTTTTACATACAAAATATTCATCCTCTGAGAAGGGATAAATTTGAGTATGACCTTTCATTTTCATCTGACCTTTCAAAAGACATGATTAAACTCTATCTCCTGGCACTGCAATTGATTTTCCCCAAAGGGCCATTTATCAGAGAATAAACTGGGTTTGTACCTTGAAGTGTATATTCTGTGGCTTTTTACATATCAATTGGTATTTTAAAAGAAGCTCTCCATTCCGAAGGCACTTCTGAGAATACCAGGAAAAAAAATTAAAAATAACTCAGGCAGAGTCCCTGACTTTTTGTCAATATATCACTCCAGTAAATCTTGTCAGTTAAAAGACTAACTTTTGAGAAGATCTGTATTGAAATAACAAACAGAATTAGATGTGACTAGCAAGATGTTTCAGCAAAGAAGGGGCCCAAGAAAAACTTGCTTAAACCCCTAGGCAGGGACATGACAATTCATGTGAAGTTTGGGCATTAATAACAAAGGTACAAAACTTCTTCCACCTCTGTCAGAGGTGGTGGAACACACAAGGAATTCATTCCCTGCTTCCCATGGCAGGCTGGTGCTCAGCCATCCCCAGGCCTGCAGGGCTCCATCACACAGAACACTGACTGGGGAAGACAAACACCATCACTCCAAACATCTCCCCTTTCTCCTTCTCCCAAGCTTTATATGCTGAGCATGATGCCATATGGTCTGGGATGTCCCTTGGGTCAGTTGGGGTCAGCTGTCCTGGCTCTGTCCCCTCCCAGCTCCTTGTGCACCCCCAGCCTCTCCATGGTGGGGAGGGGTGAGCAGCAGGAAAGGCCTTGGCTCTGGGTGAGAACTGCTCAGAAGTAACTGAAACATCTCTGTATCATCAACACTGTTTTTAACAAAAATCCAAAACACAGCCCCATACCAGCTACTGTGAAGAAAATGAACCATATCCCAGTCAAAATCAGCACACACCATAAGGATCAAGTGTTGGATTTTAACTGATATCTGGAGGTTACAATGCTCAACAACCTGGTGATGCAGACACCTACACCTGCTCTTAGCTCAGTGTGAGGAACACCTCAACTGCTGTGAGATTCCTTGTGTTTAGACTTATAACAGTTCCTGTTTAGGAACTGGCAAAAATGTTCATAGATTCCAATCCTGAGTCAGAATTCCTTAACTCTGAGTGTTTTAATCCATATATTTTGACACTGTTTTTAAACAGAGCATCTACAGCAGAGGGAATCACATCATTTTCATAAGCTGTTCAATGCTAGAATTTACAGAATCAGACACAGGATTCACTAGTCCTACAAACAAGATTTAGTACTCCAGGTGAATTAAAAATAATTTCATCCTTGCAACTACAAAGAAATTTAAGTTAACCAGAAAGTAATTACCTGTGTGGTGCAGCAGAGGTAAAGTGATATCTAGATCTAACATTAATGTTAATTGAATTATACATCTGCTGTGGGAAAAAAATAACTTGCTTAAAACTCACATTATGTTCTCTCAAATGTGATTATACATAACAGGTTTGCTATTCTCAGACAATCATAAAGCAAATATTATTTCATCAGAAGGCAGAGTTATTAGGAATATTTACTGTAATGAAATATAAGAACAAACAGATAAACAAGACATTGAGGGACAAACATTAACCCTCTGTACTGACCTTTACTTGAGTCCAAGACTAACAGAAGGACTTGGGAATTGAGCCAACACAGCATTTGAGCACATCCTTGGCCCTGAGTTCTGTCATTCAGACGTTACACAAACTGTAGATTTTCCTGGAGATAAGTGATATGAAGGTGTCAGTTTGATAAACCATTTAACAACCTCTCAGGGTAATAATAAATACGCCTTTGGTGTGTGATCCTTTATTTTGGAGGGGGTTGCTTAAGTCCATTGACTTTTGGCATGTCAGGACTCCAGATCAGCACTGAGGGCTGCCTGTCAGGAGCTTCTTGCCATCCTCTGGGATTCAGAAATACAACAGCAGAGTGTAGAAGGAAAGACACAATACAGAAGGATTTGAGGAGATGTGTGGCACTCAGTTGTTAAATAAAACTTCAGTTTTTCTCCAGGAGCTCTCGCAGCAGTATCAGCTCTGGCACTCTCATTAACAGAAGGAGCAGGCAGGTTGCTGGAGCACAAGTGACCTGCTCAGGGTTATCCTGCAGGCTTGGGACAAACACTGGGGCAGGGCCTGTGTAACAGTGCAATAAACTGCACTGGATCTCTGACAAGCACATTAAAAGGGGGAAGGTTAAAAACCGAGGAGAAAATCTCAGAAGACTCTGCTTACAGCACAGCACTAGTCTGAGGCAGATTAGTTTTTAAACCACATCGCAACTGAGATGAAAAACACACTTTAAAACTTGCCTTGCTTTCCAAATGAGTGATGGGCATAATTTCCTGTTCAAATGCACACGGGAAGGGATTACTTTATTGGGTACACTGGCCTGCCACGTCTGCACTGCACTCATAGGGGCCCTGAGGCACCGTCCAGGGCTGGGCACAGCTCTGATTTAGCAGCCACCAACCTGGGACAGCTGTACCAGGGCTGAGTATCAAGCACAAATGCTTGTTGAGCTAATTGAGGTTAACTTCTTCTAAGTCAATATGCGAAAAAGCTCTATCTTGGCTGGCTTCAGCCAGGGCATATGATGACAACAGCCCAGTGTACTGGGAAAGATGGCACAGAAATCAAGCAAGACAAATGACTTGGCTGGAAGACAGGATGACAAAATGATTTAATCCCTAGAGTTGAACAAATATATTTGAACAAATGTTAAAAAAATATTGATTTGAAGGGAATGTGTTTAAGGAGCCCTTTGTCCTAATAAACTCAAACCTTAACTCTGTTCTTCTGTCTGGCGTGGTAATTTACAGGGTGATTTAAGAATTAATGTGCAGATTTTAGACCATTTAGAAAAGTCAACATTTTGACATCAAGTAACTATAGGAGAATTGAATTTCTAATATAATTTAGTGTCTCTGGTCAAAGGAAGACATAAACCAACATTTCCAAAGTCATAATAATAAGAGGTTATCAGTAATATCCTCCATACCTTTCTAGTTTGAATAAGAACAGCAGTTTTGTCTAGCTGCTCTGGAGCAGAAAACAATGTGACATCAACTATTCATCCAAACAAAGAAGTGCTCCTTAAACCACTGCTGTTTTCACTATTCACACTCACCAAAACAGAATTTGAAATCACTTCCAGAAAATGAAAAATTACCATAGAATTACGAGGAAGGCAGTGGCAAGATACAACACTGTGAATCTCTCATTGGGTGTGCAGTAAGGAACCCAGAAGAAATAGGAGGTAATAACAATTCTGTATTGATACTCCTTATGAAGGAAAGGAGGTTGCTCATTCTAACAAGCGTGCTAAATTCAGTGAGTACCAGTGTGCAAAACTGTACCACATCTTAGAGGAAAAATTAACCAAATTCCCCATCTGATGGGAGAGAGCAATATCTGAGACCACACATTGAGCTGGTTCGAGTTAGTGGAGTCCTGACAGAGCCAGTGCAGCTGCCCTGGTTTATACAGCTGAGCACGAGGCTAGCACATCGTCTAAAGCAGCACAGGGAATCTTTGCTGAGAGCCAGCAGCATTCCAGTCAGACTGATGAGATCCTCTCCACACCTCAAAAGTGGGATCCTGAGAGGATAAGCACCAGATGATACCAGAGGCCTTGGAGATACAAGGCACAGGATGAAGCCAAAGGCCTCCAGCATCTAAATACTGTCAATTACTACGGGAATGTAACCTTGAGAGTTTGCTAGAACTGGTATTAGGGCACAACAAAGAGAAAAAAGAAGCAATATGGTATGTAAAATTACTTCTATTGTAAAATCACAGAGCTGATGAAAAAAAGGTATAAATGTGAGTAACAATCTCTGTACAAATAGAAGTATACCAGCATCATCCCCACGACTTTGGTGGTGAAACTGCTGCTGTTTTAGTTTTCCAATCACCATATTTTCCTGCTTCAGTTTTTCACATGCAATGTATTATATTTATTAAATTATTGTGTAGAGTAAATTAGAATTTTAGAGAGCAGCATGTATATAGATATGTGTGTTTTCTGCTCCAACCTTATCACACGACAGTGTGATTAATATCGGCACACCAAATCAGAGTAAACCTTATAAATATTTCATCTTTTTCCTTATAAATGCATTAATAAAATAGCAGTAATAGATGTAAGAATGCTACAAAACTGAACCTCTCTGCTATTTTTATTTTAGATTTTTTTTTTTTTGTAAAATCGTGTATTGCATAAAATATTTTTCAGTTGTAAAGAGAGCAAATAATGCTAAATAAAATCTGGGAAAATTCAGAGCAACTAGCAGCAAAATCATGATCTTGTAGGATTCCCCCGAACCAAAGGGCAGGAACCTGAATTCAATTATTTGTAAAATTCTGGATATGCAGACAATCTTTTATAAAATTAGAATTCCTGTTTAAACTTCCTTTTTATGATCCTTCACAGAGTTTTATTTCCACTCTTAATTAGTATGCTGCTGTTTGACATGTAAGCAAGGATGTTTATCTGGTGGGCTAAGGTGAGAAATCACTGCCACCACCAAAAGAACCCTGGGCCACAGTGAGAAAAATGGGGTCCAGTAACTGAAGTGCAAAGATGTAGAGCCAACATCCTCAGCAGCATTTTGACCTGTAACTCCTTTGAGCTGCCGTCAAAGCCAGTTGTGCTTCTAAATATCTCATCCCACAGACAAACTGACAGAAAAACCTTTTCTGACTTTGCTCCTAAGTGGTTCACTGCAGCCATTCCGTACATGAGAAAACCTCCTATCCTTTCAAACACAAAAACACACTACCTTTTGCTACCCTATTATCATTTGGCATTGTCATATTCCAGTGCAATTGGTTCGGTCTCACAGAGGCTGATGGGACATAGTGAGCCTGTTGCTTACAGTGCCAGCAGGTCGATGGCAGCAATACAAGCATGATGAATGTCCCAAAAAGTTCTTTGGTGCTTGTTCCAGACATTAACAAGTGGTGTGAGTTAGCTGTTCACTGCAGCAATACAGCATTTGATTTTTCAAAAAAAAAAATATTCTTGTTCTGCGTCAGACTTTCTTCTCAGGAGAAACACACAGGGGAAAAAGCCCTGCACGCTTTGATACGAAGCAGTAGCAAGGACGGTTCAGCTGCTCACACTGCTCATTTGGTTTCACATTCCTGCACTCGTTTCCCTCCAAAGAGAAAGAGATTCTTCAGTGCTAGAGGATTTGGTAGGTGGTTCTGCACTGCTGCTCTCTGGATGGAGAGGAATGCTTTAAAACTATCAGCTAATGTCCTTAGGCAGCTGGGGAGCCATCCTTCCCTTTAGAGAGTCCTTGCACACAGATCCCATTTGGAGATGTGTGGCACAACCCTCAAGGCTGCCAGTGTGCATAACCCCCCTGTGACGTATCATCAAAGCACCAGTGTCCCTCAGCAGATATTATACACTGCCTGAGCATTCCAGGCTCTGAAATTCAGCTTTAACTGTGACATCTACTCTCCCCTGAGCTGACTTGATACAGCACTTGGGTCACACAGAGGCAGACAAAATGGCTTTGTGAATAAAATTCTGCTATGCAAACTTTCTAGTTAGAAAAACTCCATGCCATTTGCCTTCCAACCCAAACATTACTCTGTGATTTCCCATTGAGGCTGAACATGCACTCAAAGCTCTTGCCCAGGAGGCAGATTGATCTGCACAAAATTAGTGGGGCAGGGCAGGGAGCTGCCTTTGGGTGCTAGTGGTTCCTCTGGCACCAGAAAGCAGCAGATGAGGAGATTCTCCTTCTGACCTCGAGAACTTTGTTCCTTGCCTTATCCTGCCTTCATTCTGTTTGCCACAAAATGACTATCCTCACTTTTGCTGAATCAAACAATAATTCCAGTAGGCAAAGTGACTGTATTGTCCTTCTGCAAAATAAGAGTTAAACGCATTCCCTAAGATGTGAAAAGCAGGAAGGCAGGCGATATTCATAGCATTAGACACAACAAATAGTGCATTTTTAGAGGATTAAGTCTATTCTTTGGGTATGTGTCACATGGGAGTGAAGGTCAAGTACGTACAGCCACCTGAGCGGTGAAATAATCCTCCAGAAGTACCTTGCCTGCAGAGACTTCTTATTATTCTGAAACAGAAATTATTAAGGGAAAAAAGGGAAAAAAAATCCAGAAGCCTAACTTTTTCAGGGATTAGCTCTATAAATATAACATCATTCAAAGCCAATCAGAAACAAAATATTTCAGCTATTCTGAACATATTCTATTTCTGGATTTCAGGTATTATTCATATCACTAGAGTAGCACTGTGGATTTGTTTTAGCTGATTATATCAAATCAATGTTGTTTAAAAATTCAAAAGACTGTAAAAGCCTGCACGTGCCTACAGCCTGTTTGAAGGAGTTTGCAGTCACGACAGTGGAATGACTGCTGAAGCTGACAGCTCTGTCTGGAAACTGCAGATGCTGTGCCATGGCCTGCCTTTCACATCCTGGAGGGACACACTGCAAAGCAGACTTGGTGCAAGTTCAGGAAATGAGGGATCATTCTGTGTATGTGAATCTTGTTCTTGCAAGACCCCTTCTGCATGTCCAAGTTACTACAGTGAAAAACTCTGCTTAGGTGAACTTCCGTGGCACTGCAGCTGCACACAGGATGGAATGGTCCTTCAGGGCAGCTCCCAGTCAGGAGCAACCCAAGCTGTCCTAGAATACCAAGACTTGGCAGAGAAACAATTCAGCTTCTAATCAAACCCCCTGTGCAAGTATTAGGTAAATCAAAGAGGATGGATTTCTCAATGCTTGATACAAAAATTCCTGCATAATTGCTGTCAGAGCCCCATCATTATCAATTAAATTGCTAAACCACCACCAAGATCAAAAGCACTTGAAAAATTGTGAAGGATGCAACATTCATCTGATACATTTCTTACAGTTCTTATAAGGCTTTTTTTCCCCTCAGATCACAAATCAAATAAAGGGGCCACTGAAGTTCAAGAACATTCGCTTGATTTTCTGATTCCCTAAGAACAGCAATTGACAAGCAAAGTGGCTGCATCACCCCCTTTGAAGCAGGGCAATGGAAAACTCTGTTTCACATTCCCTGATTTTCTCCAGGACTTACATATGGCCCAATATGGAGAAGAGAAAGCAAATAGAGAAAGGGGATATTTGAGCAACTGTTTTCAGCAAATCCTCACTGCATTTGTTGAAGAAACCCTTTCAATTACTAGGAGCACAAGTACATCAGAAGATATGGCAATATCTATATAAAATGACACACTGCAAAGTCTAAACAAGGTGATTCAGCTTGAATGGGTTTACATTAACAAAAAACTGGCACCAGCTGATGATCAAGTTTAGAATCCTGACATAGAGTCAATAAAGAAATCAGATTGGAAATTACCGTAATTTTATGAACCCTCTTTAAGACCTCATCAAGTATGCCAAACAGCAATCCAACTTCCAGAAATATTCTTTTTTGTATCTCTGTATTCCAGGAATATTACACAGGCAATGCCTGCCATCACAAATGGAATCCTCTTCAGCAAGAGCCTCTGCCATCACTACAAACCAAACCACTCCCAGCTCAGGCAGGTATGACCTTTTAAAAGGGTACCTGCACGTCACCTCACCATTAACTACTGCACCCATAATCTGCCCACCGTTCTGCAATCTAAAAATATTGCCTAAGGCCTTTGTTTCCTTTTCTAGTCTCATAATTGCAGTCAGTTTCTGCAGCAGATTCTGACATTCTCTTGTGTGCTGGCTGAACTCATTCTGTCATGAAAGGTCAGGAAGTAAACAGCTTCAGAATGTCAATAGGTGTTTAAAGTATTCCATCTCAGCCCGAATTTCTTATGTGCTAAACCATCAAGTGTTGATTCAGAGGTCATTAACTTTAAGGTAGGCAACATAAGCCCATAAAAGGAAAATTTTCTCTTTACTTACCTTCTTCAATAAAAATTTGAGTCCAGGTCACATTGACCATTAGCAGCTATTCAGAGTAAGATGAAGACTATTTCTCTTCTTTAATCCTCCTGAAGAGTTCCATGATGTGTGTTTAATGACAGTGGCATTTAATGTATTTACATTTTGGGAGGCTGGCTTGCTCAAGAAAATAGGATGTTGTGCTGCAGATCCATTTAATCAGACTCCCCATGATTGACCATAGTCCTTTAAAAGAACTCTATTACAAGCCAAAATAAATCATACCTAATGCCATATAACATTTTTTCATGTGTGAATTTCAAAGGCACTTTACAAAAGCAGTTTAGGGTCGTTATCTCTGGTAAAAAGAAAAACTTGTCGAAAGCTGGCCAGTTTGCAAGTGCCAAAGGCAGGAATAGCATGCAGGTCCCCTTCATGGAGTTAAACAGACTCAGTTGCCCAAGAGTAGACTAATACAGGTCAATGTGATTAATTTCATCATTTGATATAATAAAAATTAAAAGGAAAATTAATATTACATTTAGACCATAATTGAAACATATTAAACTATACCCTGTGTTCCCCAAATTTAAATTCTTTGTTGACCAAGATTTTTGTTTGCATTTTCCATTAGGATTCCTTTCTTCCTTTAAAAAGAGAAGAACAATGAGAAGCAATGTTATTTTTCCCATAGTTTTAGACTGGTTTTAGTATTGTCTTTAACACTTCTTTAAAGTTCAATAACCTTTGATGAAATTGAGTTTTAAGAGCTCATTTTCGATCTACTTTACTTGTCAAAACAGCTGCAAAAAGCTTATGCCATATACCAGATCACCTATAAACCCCATACATTTTAAAATTCAGTTTGAAAAAAGAAGCCTACCGGAAAAATCCCACTGAGAGTACCATGAGACAGTGGGAGAACTGACTACATATTGTTTTAAAGCTTGTGAGCTTATTTTCTCTAAAAAGAGTGATATCTCTACATTGTTTCTCTTTTTTTCCCAGAATAAAAGAATAACAAAATGAAACATTTATTTTTCTGTTCTTAATCAGTTAGTGCATGCTTGTTTTTAAACACTACCTTCAAACAGGCTGAGTAAGACCCAGATTTGCACAAACAAGGACCAAAATGTTACGATCAAATGCAGGGCACTTCAAGTCAAAAGGACTTCTTGTTTGCAAAGTGAGGAGCAACTGAAAATGGAGTTTACAGTGAGGCTGCATTTCAAGCACAACTTTCTGTTTGATAGATAAATGATAGATCTCTCAATGTACACTACAGAAGTTTAATTGAAAACAAACAAAAAAGCCAGCTAGCCCCTGAAAAACAAATCAGAGATTGAATAATGAAGTAATCTCTGCACACTGCCCCAGTTTGCCAGGCTGTGTCTGCTGCTTTTATCCACAGCATGCAATTTAAACATTTTTGCTTATTTCTTGTTTCTTTTCTTTGCAAGAACAGACAGACAGAACTGAGTAGTAGCCTCCTCTATTAATATGCCATATGCGTGCTCTGCTCCAGCTGCCATGTTAAAAATACATAAGGCTAAATTAAAAACTGTTGCAAAGCCTTTTGGTGGCAATCAGATAACTCTCTATGTAAAATATGATTTAAAATGATAATATTTTCCAGACACTTTATATCAGTACTATAGCTGAAGGATAAAGGAAGAACACATTTTGATAATTATGCTTTATGGACATTCTGTGTCAATGCTATAAATAAACTGTATTTCTAAATATCATTTAAAAGTGCAAGTACTGAGTCATAGATTCAGCTGGTACAAACAGTAGTGAATCCAGCAATTTTCACCAGTTTTGAGTGTCATGATCAAATGAACAACTTTTCTCTTTGGAGGGAAAATAAACCCTTGAAAAGTAGTTATCAAACTACTCAATAAATGCAGTGAACTGAACTACGGTGTTCAGCCAAATCCGTAGAAACTGCGAAATAAAACCCTCAGTAGTTTCTGGGAGATAATGATGCCAGGGTACAGCGTTGCTTTGGTCACAAGACAGGAAAGCAGAAGGAAATGGAGCTGGCAAATTTAAAGTGTGCATTGTACTTGTTACAGCCGTGAACTCCACAAAGTTCTGTCTGAGAGCGAGCAGGGCTTTGGGAAGCTGGTTGACCTCAGAGGGAAGATGAATCTCACAGCTCAGGTGATATAACAAGACCCTCCTAATGTGTTGCACTCTGGGGAAATGCACTTTAACCTCCTTAGTGACCACCTTGCCCAGCCTTGTGCCCACAGCAGGGGGACAGTGAAAAAAACTTGTCCTGCTTCTGGACTCCTTTGTCCATATCTCCCCCATGTCCCAGGGAGGCCATGCATGGCTGCCTCCCTTGCTGCATGTGGCCCTGTCAGAAATACCCCAGTGCTGGTCCTCAGCTTCCCTGGGATGCTCTTGGGAATGTCCTGCCAGCAGTGCTGGGGGCACTTGAGATTATTTTTGTCGGAAACAGAAGTCTCGGAGCTGCATCCCTCTTCCACAGGCAGCAATGCCAGTTTTCCAAGCAGCACCATGCCCTGCTGCTGCAAAAGCAGGAAAGAACAGCCCCAAGGCTCAGGTCCAGTGCAACCAGAGCCACCCCTGGCCCCAGCCGTGGCTCAAGCACTGGGAGCTGCCCAGAGCTGGGATCCCCTCACTGTCCAGGGCTTTGTCCTCAGGAATCTGCAGACACAGAATGCTCCAAATCCAATAACACCGTTATTGGATCCCTAAAGTCCAATGCTGAACTTGGGACAGCAGATCTCATAAAATAGTGCTCTGTGAGGGATTTAGAAAATCCTTGCTTTGCAGGTAAGGGGACTATAACCTAATCCATCATCCCAGTGTTTCTTAGGCTTTGTTTTTACACAAGGGAAAGAAACCCATCGAAACTACTGTACAGCTGTACAGATCTATTTTTTAAAGCAAAAAGTTATTGTTATGGACCTTCAGTATATCTGCACAAAGGTTAATAATTGCCAAATCAGAAAATAATGGGCACATCTAGATAATAATTTTAATAAGAAAAAACATATTGGCCTAACTGCATAGTAAAGTCTACCAATTCTTCACTCCAACTACAGGAAGTAAATTTTTAAATATGTGATATTCCATTTATAATAAGAAAAGTATTGTGGATCAAGCAGCTGTCAGAAATAGATTAGAATAAAGAAAGTCCTGTGCCATACCTCATGAAACATTACTATGTAATTTTTAAAATACATATGAAATTAATTTTATATTGAGTATTGGGATAGCTTCATCATGCACTTAATAGTAACAGATATTAAAACGTCTTGTTTACAAGCTGTAGTTTCAGACTCAGGAAAATAGTTTGCATCAACCACACATATATAATAATACAAATAGAAACTGAATCATAGGTGTTTTTTAACTATGAGAGTGTAATAAAGGAGTGCTGGAATATTAATCTCTTCTGAGATTCAAAGGCACTGATAATGCAAAACTTCTCTCCGTCTCTGAAATTATTCACACCAGAAATCTGCACCGAGACAGATTTCACCAATGCAAGAAAAATTGTTGTTAGACTTTCCCTGACAATTAAAACGTGTGGTATTTCAGCAATACAAGAGCTATTTTCTATTGTCATGGCACATCTAACCCAGGGTACAGCACTGGTGCAATGGACTGAACGGAGCAATGCTCTGCAAAGAAAAATCTATAAAATACCCTTATTGCACATAATACTGTGGGAATTAGGTTATTGCTGTCCAGTGCTGCCATAAATAGGATAAGCCCTAAACATATCCAATTTAAAACAAGGGATCCATGGGTCCTTCTGCCTGTCCACTCTTCCCAGGCAACATACAATTCAGAGTTACATGAGCTTCCTCAGCATCTACTTCTCCTTTTTGAATAGAACCCTATGATCAAAAATGAAATTTTAAACCCTTTTACTTAAATGCCTTGATTCAACACGTGGTGATAAGTCCCACAAGCCTCGAGCTGAGCCTTCAGTGCCAATGCAGATTGAACACATTCAGTATGGATGGATGGATGGATGGATGGATGGATGGATGGATGGCATACCTGAGGAACGCAGCTAATGTGCTGTGAAATTGCACAGCAAATGCAGATGTGAACAACACACATCCTCAATGGCCATTTAGCAAAGCCTTCAAGACTTCTCAAAAATCACTGGCTCAGCACTGAAGGCCATATATTACCTCCCTATTGCTAAATCATTAAACATGGTGGGTTAATGGATCTGTAATGAAATAGATCAGCATTTTATAATAAGCGTAAAACATTTAAATTTGCCTTGAAAGCAACAGAGAGGAGTATGTGGCACAGAAAATGAGTGCTTCACAGTAATTTTAACCCAAGCAATTGATCTGGACAAACACAACTCCAACACTCAGACTTGAAAAATTCAAATTGGTCAGACAGTCTCTTATTTCATCTATTAGATTAACCCTGCTAAGTGTTTGAAGGAAATATTATGTATCTATTATGCAGGACAAACTTGCTTCTAAATTATGTCAAAAATAAGTCTGTCATTTTCTTGACAAGACTGACTTTGGCAGCTTTTTTCAGGGGAAAGACCAATTCAGAGAAGTCTCCTGAGTGAGGGAGCACAGCTGCTTTGTGCAAAAGGAACTCGGCTGGAATGGGAACACAGCATCAATCTTTCAAGCAAACGTGGCCCTTTCACATCAGTGGCTGACATGCCAATTTCTAGGTCTTGAGGGAGCCTGTAATTTGCTCCCTTGTAGACTGGTGATTGTTTCAGTTTTGGGTGGGTTGAGGGGTTTTTTTTGGCAATTTCAATTTACTAGAAAATTACATCAACCATTGCAATAATATGTTTCTCTTTTCACTGGGTGCACACCTGTTTCTCTCTGCAATATGTCCTAGAATTATCCTATTATTGCATTTCTAAAGGAAGTTTTGCTTTCTTAGTCACCTGCATCATATAACATGCAGCACAACACAGCCACCTCCCTTGTACATCTCAGAGAACTCTCAGGGAGAGCCCTGAAATAGCCTAGGTCAGGTAAATTTGCCCAGCTACTCAGCCAGGTCCTACACTGTGTGTGGTCCCTCAGCTTGTTGTTCACGTGGGAACAAAGCTCAAACTTCTTATTTCGGATCCATCAATATTTTATGACTTTTCTCATTGCACAGAAAGGAAAAAATGGGAATTCTAAGAACGGTTCCCTTTTCCTCCTCAACCAGGAATCCACATTTGGCAGGATGACAAGAAGGAGCTGGCAGCTGCTGTGTTCTTGGTGGTCAGTCAAGGCACCTACATCACCACAAGCTGCCTTTTCTTATAGGGAGCAAGGAGGAATTACCTTAAACCAAAATATCAGCAGAAAGAAAAAACTTCAGAATGAATCAATAAAACAATCTGTAACAAATTCCTTTTCCTTATTCAGCAGTTCTGTCTGTTTTCTGAGCTCTCCTGAATTCACTGAAGTTTCTACATATGGGGACTACCTTTCACTTTAGTTTCCCTTTACACTCAGGAACTCTTCTTTCTAATAAACATCAGACCTTTTTCCTGACTCCTGTCATTCTCTCTGATGCATATTAACTTATTTCACTCTCTGAAACTGTTATTCTCAGCCCTCAATTAATTATATAAAGAGCAGATGCAACTATTTTATTTGTTTTGCTTGAAAAGACAAATCGTGGAATATAACGATGCTGATTTATCTTTTTTAATTAAAAATAAGAAGCTTGGGAGGGAGTGCAGGATTGAAAAATGTAAGTAATTTAATTTTTCCTATGTTTTTTCTACTGCTGTTGCAGAGGTACTCTTTCCAGCCATCAGCTCTCATATCTAAATTTTAATATCAGTGGCATAATTGGAAGTCACAGAAATGCAGCTGAATTACTTCCTCTCTAGGAAAAGATAAGTAATGTGAATCCATTGTATCTATGTGTGATTATTAAGCAAATAGTTGCATGGTGTAAGACCAAGAACCATAAAATTACCCAAAGTATCTCATTATGCAGCATAATTTCTCCAGATGCCCAATTCAAAGTCCATAAAATGTCCATTTTCTAAGTCTTAGAATATGTTTCATATTCAAATTTCTATTAATTGAATAAACAACATTAGCTGTGTTGCATCTTCAGTGCCTTTGTGATTTTAGATGCAAACTTATTAATATACTCCTTTTCACCTCTAAAAACTGTGCTTTGTTGAATGAAGACTCATTTTGCAGATTTTCTTTGCATCTTGCTTTTTTGCAATATATCAGAGGATTGCAAGTAAATCAGTAGCTCTACTGCTTTTTTAAAATTTGGGCAACACACATAATATTTGCACTTCAATATAACTTGATGAAATAAGATTTCTGAAAGATCTTGCACAGTTTTATGCCAGAACTTCACGAAAAAGTTATATATGGATTGCATACATTATAGGAAATACAGGGAATCATTGCATAGTTTGCAAACAAATTAAAATACATTCTACATGGCTTAAACTGGAAACAATGAGACAGAAATAAATACTTTGCATTTCACAAACCTCTTCCATTACAGGGAGTTTCATATTTACTAAATAGACACAAAATAAACAAATACTATATTCAAATATTTAAGAAAAACATTTTTTATAGGAAGTATAGGGTGTATTGGAAGAAAAACTGAAAAAAAAATATTAACTATGTAAAATATAAATGGCAGATTGAAATTAAAGGGTCTTGTGGACATCACATACTTTGTATTGGGGAACAGGGAATAAGATGGTAAATAACAAACAGAAAAGTATATTTTTAAAATTAGCGTTATCAAACATCAGATATGGAACAAAATGTTTGATTTTGAGGTTCTATTTTATAGGATTCTTCATAATGACAAAAATATAGGACAGACTGTAAAATATTCCTGGAATGCTTAGGTTTCTCAGCGTCAAAAAGATGTGAAACTGAACAGTCACATATCAACACATCAATAATCATGTTATCCATGAGATATTGGTGAGTGCATCTGCTGTTAAAGGTTACATGTTTTAAATTTGTTGGTAGTGAATTATTTACATTTATTGTTATTAATGTCTCTTGTTAATTCATAGTTCTGGCAAAGATTTCTTTAGTAAACTTGTGAATTTGACTGTCCTGACATAAACAAAATACAGGAAGAAAACCAAACAACTGGAACACATAAATAATTACGATGGAGGAAAATATTTCATCCATTTCCAGCATGCTTGAGTTACAGTTTTGGTGCTCCGCATGTGTTATTAAAACATGGGATTTAACAATTCAATGAGATAAAAGAGCAATTTACAGTTCCTAGAGCTACCTCCATTATAAAACACCACTACCCCACTTATTTCTGAACATTATCTCTTCTTAAGGTTGGCTACCAACATGAGAGGTATTTATGTCTTCATGTAGACAGATAATACTCAGCTGACAAAAGCACGAAGTATTGCTGAGAGTTTCCTCATAAGCAGCTATAATTCTGGTAAATGGGTCTGATGGCTCTCGTGGACAGCCCAATAATTCTAATATTTGTCTTATTACCAGTTGCTCCTTGCCTTCACACTGCCTGGATCACTAACATTCATTTTCAGTCTTCAGAAGTGACAGAGAGGAAAGTTTCTATTGACAACTCACAGAAATGAACATGATAATAAAGGTAAATTAATGTACCAGCTGAAATAAGAGCACTGCTGCTATTCATAGGATACACTTTGTTACTTTAAATAATAAGACAGAGACCATCCTGAGAGCACTGTGAGCATCCAGAACACTGATAAGTACAGGCAGGAAGTTTCAGGGTTCTGACATTTTCATTTATAACTATTTCATGGACTGACATTAGATTTGGTTACAGTCATTCACAATCTTATTTGAAAACAGTCCTATTCTCAAGAAAGAGCAGGATAATTTACACAGCAGAAGGGGAAAATGTAGGATTTGAATTGAGATTGAACAAACCTTGGGATGTCAGATGTATCAATTGCCTTGACCTATTAAATGCTAAGCCTAAAGTTGATTTAAGCCAAAAAAAATATAGAGGCAGTGAGTATGCAGACAGCATTCCAACAGGAAAGGAAACAAGAAAAGCTTTACACCATCCTGTAGAGAAGTGCTGGCAAGTTTTGAGTATAATGATAAATAAAAAAGAGTCACTAGATGAGGAATTGCTTCATACAGGCAAGAATTTTAGATGGGATACATTGGAAACACAGCAAAGAGGGAAATCATGGCCTGGAAGCCATCCCCAGTACACTGAAAGGTGACACTAAAATCAGCTCTCCCTGTAGCTGTCAGCACCATGGGGTCCTCACCCAAGGCAGTCTGTGTGTATCTTTGATGACAAAAAAATTTTTTCTGAAGAGGCCCCATCCACAACCATGTGATGCCAGCAGAAAATTTCCAGTTAACTTCAGAAAGTTTCAGACCCAGCCCTGTCTGTAGAGTTCTCCCAAATACACTGAGACTCATTGTGATTATTCTTTATTTTACCAAGGCTTCGGTTTCCCTATAATGGGCTCAAGAAGGCCTTAAAGTTAACTTTAACAGGCCAAATCCCCTTTCTTTTGGGAACAGTAAGAAAAAAAAGCACCAACAGCTACAACTGGCTTGCACCTCTCCTCCCGCTGATGGCAACAATCTCAGCAGCTGAGGGATCTTTTCCTCATGTCATGCTGCTGCTTAGAGCACATGCATAATGTTTTCTTTTGTTTTGGTTAATGCTTATTACTAATGTATGTAACATGTGCTAGCCTGTTATAAGTTTAATTAAATGTTAATGTAAACATCTGCTTGACTTCATTTGTGTACTGGTATATCAGGCCAAGAACTAAAATTTTTAGCCTGTGAGTTGCTTTTACATTATGTGCCCATCCAAGGAGAAAGAGACAAGGGAAAAGAACCTGTTAAATTGACACTGGGCAGCTACAAACTTCTCTGAGACATTGACACTACAAAAGATATCTGTATCAAAGCAAGTGAGATTAAAGGTACAGCAGTTAAAATATTTCTTGCAGGAGTGCCAGGGACTATTAAAGCATAAATAATAACCTCAAAGAGAGTGGAATGGGAAATATCACAGTGTTTGGAAACAGGAGAGTGAAGCCACTTGTACAGGCAGGAATAGCTACACTCACTGGACATGTTCAACCTGTCAAAAAATGATATAATTCTCAGACACAATCGCAGGTCACTCATAGAACAGTCACCCTGAGAAAGCAGCATCTAGGAAGGGCACATAAATAATAGTTTCAGCTGTTACACATCATATAAGAAGAAACAGAGATGGCCTAACATGCAACAGCAACCTTGGAACGTGAACCGTTATTAAATACATCCCTTAATTTGAGAAAAGCTAGGAATCATTAGAGAAAATGTGCTCTGCTCTATCATGCAACAAAGCAATTATCACCTTCCTCTTAATGTAATTTCAAAGCTTGATTTCAGACAAACCATCTCAAAATTAAACAGAACTTCAGGAAGCAGAAAAATATTCACACGGACTAGTCACGCAGGGATGACGAGAATACCATCAGTCACATCAAACACAAGAGCCACCCACAAGTACCTGGCATGCTGGACAGCAAGAAGGTTTTCCACTACTTTGTGCAGTCTGAGAAAGCAACAAGTTGAATGTTGAATCACTGACAGATGCATTCATATGTTCTGACTTACAGGAAAACACCTCTGTGACACTGCAGTGAATCACCAGCGCACCCCAGCAGCATTTGACCCACAGGCACTGTAACACTCTGTGGAACTCCTCAGCTCCACAAGTCTCACTATCAAAAAAATTATGTGTGTGAGGTTTGGTGCTCCTCTCCACCTTAGTAAGCAGCTGGAAGATCTGGCAATAAAAGTCAGCTCAGAGGATCAATCCTACCTTTCTTCTCCTTCTCCAGTACTGTGCCTTTTTGATTGGCAATCTCAACTAGAAAGGGTGCCATGCAACACTATTAATTATTGTCCTGCCTAATTCTTATTAAGTCTGAAGGAAGTTAAGACTGGAGAGAAGCTGGTGAATCAAAAGAACCTGTGGGTTGTTATGATACCTGCTGCCTTATCAGCACTGTGACGTGGAGACTAACAAGAAAAACCAGGTCAGGATGGATAGTCAACTAATGGTAATGGGCCACACTAAAATAAACACTTTAAGTTTTGTGGGTTATAACATTTAGAACAGTATTTTAACTGCACTAATTGTCTCACTCTTGGGAAGCAAAAATGGAGCATCAGTGGTCTCTAATGGCAATGCTACGGAGGTTGGTGAAAATGTTGGGGGAATGTCTTGAGGACTTTGAAACTAATTGGATTAGTGCTTACATAATTAATAGGATTACTCTGACTCTGCACATTAATAGGATTTTTCCTTATCAATTCCAAGCTTAAATGTTATGAAACTGCATGTGTCTATGTACCTCCCCCAAGAACTCTGTGGATCACGACTGCTCCCAGTCTCATAAGTTCGAAGCAGTTCTTCTGGAAGCTCCCCTCTGAATATATTCATCTGGGGTGTGCAACATCTTCTGAATAAAAATAGACATTCAACCACACAAATGTTTTCTAATGTCTTCTGTACAACTTTCCCTGTTCTAAACTGAACTTTCCAAGCACATACATGCTTCTCTGAAACAGGGTTTTCACTGAACTCATAGTACCATGTTCTCTCCAAGCCTACTTTTAAGATTACACTTTTTTCCCCCCCCTTCAACCGATTTCCAATCCATTAAGCAGCTCTACTTTTCTCTTTTCAGCAACTATTTAACTTGGACATTAACCTTTGTGGCTGGCCACAGCCTCTTATACACTTTGCTTTGCAATATACTTTCCTAGATTGTCAGTAATATTTTCTGTAGAGAAATATGAAGGGGACTCTATTAAACCTTACTTAGTGTGGTATTTTTGCTGCCATTTTTAGCTTTTAACCTCCCAGGAAGCTTTCATATGAAAGCTCTGAGAAACAAAACATTTTGGACAAAGTACAGTATTAAATCAGTGGAAATGGATCCACATCAGTATTTACAGCACCTATTTAGTTGGAAATTTGTACAGACCAACCAGATCAACACACACATCCTTGACATGGTACAGTAACAAACCCTGCCTCTATTTCCTCAACATAACCATCATCTTCGTGATAAAGCTTCATGAATTACTCTGGGAGTTTGAAATTTGAGAATGAATGAACTCACAGACTGTGCAAAACCCATAAAAGTTAAGAAAGGATTAAGAGTGTGCTACCGCTCTTTGTGGTAAAAGGAGGGAGTAGAAATTATTTCTTAAAGGCTGCTTGACCTCAGCAAAAAGACCACAGTAGAAATTGAAGTTAGCTTGCTGGCAGAGCTGAGTGGCACAAGACAATATTTGCTAAGCACAGGGTGTTTATAAGTCTTGCACTGGGAAGAGGGTTTTTTTTCATTACAGAGTATCTGGATGAGTCACAAGAGCCGCCAGTTAGAGAAACACACTCCCCACAGAAAAGCATAAAGCAAAAAGGTAATACTTTATTCCTCCCTGGGAAGATGAGCTGATGGCCCAAAATTTCAGAAAGAAAATATAAAATCCACTCTAGGGGGAAACTTCAGAACTTGTTTCTTTGCAGATGAGCAGGATTACAGTGCACAGCCAATACAAAGAAGAAAACCATTGAATTGCACCTCCTATCACTTAAGAGTGACACAAATTGCCCAGTGAAATCCATGAAGGACCTGGGTTGGAAGGTAACCTGTACCACTCACGGGCAGGGCAAAGCCCTTTCTAGAGGCTGCTCCTGTTTTTCAGCCATTCTCCATTTCTCAGTGAGTGAAAAAAGTCCCATTCTAGCAAGGCAAAAGAGTGTGCAAGTGTGGGAGAGCACAAATGAAAGTGCCTGCAGGAAGATGCTCACCCTCTCCCTATGCCCACAATCAACTCCTTATCTCAAATCTGCTCATAATTTTACAGTCAGGGTAAAAGTAACTTTTTCAGGCCACACTGTACAAAAGGAGGATATCACTGAGAGGATGCATTCAAAGACAGGCATGACTCTCGTGTACAAGAGAAGGCCAGGAGAGCCACATGTGTATTTGCCCCTTAGATTTTTTGTTTTCTCAATGTGCATTTCAATCCTTCTCTCTAGCCACAGGTAAAACACACCCTGCCTGGATGTGCTTGGTAAAAAAAAAAAAAGCCACTTTTATTTTTCTTTTTGATGTATATTTTATTACATTTCTGTAAATAAAGTAATTTTAAAATTCATTTATTGTTCTTCTCGTGTGTTTCTGATTGAAAAATCTGACTTGAAAACTGAGTTTTCCTGTTCATGTTTCACTAGATCCAAAGTAACTCAGTATTGTTTCATGTATTTTATCTACTGAGAAATTGATTTGACTTGAGGAGAACCATATTAAAAAAAACACGAGAAGATTACAGGAAAAGAGAAGAAAATGGTGTGATAATTACCACAGATATATACTGACCTTAATATTGATCTTTGATGTTACCCACAAGACTGAGTTGCAATCTCCTTAGGAATAACCTAACCTTATTTCTGTTTGTAACAATTATTTTGCAATTGTTTGCAGCAAAGGCATGACAAAAACATGGGATTTTTACATCTGTCCTATGGTTTAGCTGATTAAATCTGGGAAGACACTAAACACAGATAGATTAGAAACAGTTATAAAAATAAATATTTGATCTTGTATTAAAATGAAGGTTCTAAAATTTGAACCTCAAGTGCTAATTACATATTTCATCTCAATACAGGGTGGAAACAAACCAAAGTATCATCTGGAAAAAATCTGTGCCTTGTAAGTTTGCATAAAATTCTGGTTTCATTTCTATTAATTCTGGTGCTGCTTCACAGATAAAGGTAAAAATGTTTTGTAATAGCAGTAAAGTCTTTGGCAAAAAATTATCACCTCAATCATATCTCAACTCCTTGCCTTGTTCCTGACAGAATCCAGTTTCTTCCAAGTTTCTGTTGGAGCACTGAAACATTGGAGAATTTCACCAAATAACAGATTCCATTAACAAGGAAAACAATACATGAAATTCAATAGAGAAACTTCTTGTTTCAAACTAGCTATTTTAAAATGTTCCTTGGACACTCCCTAAGGCAAACTGAGCATACAGTTTAAACCTCTCCACTGCTGATTTTTATATAGATTACAACATCCATCTTGTAACCACCACAGGTCACTGGTGTGGTCACAATTTCTATTTTAAATAATCATATTAAATCCTATTGCTCAGATTAATTAGTTTGGCTAACTTGTACTATCTCCAGCTATAAAAGATTCACAGATCCATAATTCTATCTAATTATGCTGAAAATTAGGTGTGAAAATATTGCAACTGAAACACTCGCAAACAAATGTCTCTTTTCAATTGACAATAACTTATTTTAAGGAGAGCACACTGAAAGTGAACTGTTTCTCCTGGACTGAATATCCGAGGAGTATCCCCCAGAAATACACTTGAGGTGAAAAGAAATGTTATACATTATTAAATTAAAAAAAAAAAAAAATCTATATATTTGAGGGGAGCCATCTTTTAAAATTTAAGTAAACATATTTTTCAGAGTTTTTCTGTCGTAGAGAAGAGTTCCTGATTCTAAATCTGTGCAGGAAGAAACAGTGTTGCGTTACTGGGAACCATTTAGAAGAGGTTTGCTGCAAACTGACATAACAGTGAGAAAGCAGCAGTATTGTAGAACTAAATAAATGCAATAAAAATATAAAATGCATAAATATGTGTATTATAGCACCCTCATTCCCCATATATTGAGGCAATCCAGACATATTTACACAGCAGTGTGGGATATCTGAGTAAAGACTAGAAGCGAAAATATTTTTAAAACTACACTTCTACAAAATAGCAGAGATCATCTGCAACAGCTGGCTTTAATTTTTCTCCCTTAATCCCTACAAAACAGCGTGTTCTTGCCACCACTTAAAATCAAAAACATCGTGTGCAGACTCGACTCTTTTGAAAACATCTCTGAGAGAGCACAAATGAAAAGATTCCGCGTCTTGTGTTCTGCACAAACGAGAGCGCTCCGGAGCCCAGGGGAGCAGGGTTAAAAGCAGCACAAGGGCGCTGCTGGAGCCCTGAGCAACACAAGGACGTGCAGCGCAGCCCTCGTGCACACCAACTGTTTGCACAGGGCAGAAAGGGAAAGCCGCCAGAAAAAAATTCCTTTCATATTCCTCGGTGCTTTTCTTAACCATTTCTCACCCGGTTTTGGTCCTGTACAAACCTCTCCATCCTTGGCAAGGAGTAGCAGATGATAATTTGAAGCTCTGCCATATAATCTGCCATAGTAAAAACCTAATTATTCTCTTTTAGTTTCTAATTGTCAATTTGCCCCTCAGGCCTCCAGGATTACATTTTACTCTAAACTTCATAATAGTTTTTAACACAATTTCATATTACTTTTTTTCCTTCAATTAAATTCAACAGCATTTTAATTAACTTCTCCGAACATAATTTTTTTTTTTTAAAAGCTATGTACTTTCCTAGCTGGTCATTCATACTTTAATAATGAACAAACATCAGGTGTGATATATTTTTTGTTTAACTTCTATTATTTTAATCTTTTCTTCAAAAACTAAAATGCTTTTCAAAATTACGGTTGCTGTATTTTAATTCCACTTGCAGAAAATATTGATGTCAATTTTTTTCATGCCGAAGATACTTTCTGTGACTACCTGCACATGGAAAGAGAAAGAAAGCTCTTCAAAGTGAAAAGTAATTGCACATACAGATTGTGTTCTGCTCTTCAAAAATCTCTGGACCGGCTGTCTCAGCAGTCGTGTCTTTACTCATTTCCTTTTTTCCTGGAAGAATTTAGTGACCTCATACAGAAAGTTTATGTGGCATTTATGAACTAAGTTTCTTTCCAAGCACTGAAGGGCAGTTATTCACCGGATCAGCTACATTCAACGTCATGTAATCAATCTGTGATGTATTTAATTGCAAAATTACCTAACAGAGGACAGTACCCCAGCTGCTCAAGGACAGGTATGGTTTTTGGATCCTTGCATGGAAGTTTTTTTCTCTGCATGGGTAGACTTTCCCATTGGCTGATAGCCCACTCAGATTTCAGCAGAGCATGAAGTGTCTGGAGGTAAAAAATACCCAACATTCCCTCTCCAAAACTCAAGGCTCAAAACATGGAAATCATAAATATTTTCCTGTCCTGGAATCCTCACGATGAAGGCCAACTTTCAAACATTTGCTGTCTGGGGGACAGGGTGGAAAATGAATTTGGCATAAGGTGCTCCAGGTTGTATTGTATTCAGAGCGTTAAATACTTTGGAATGTCCCCAGGAAGGCTTTAGCAGAGAAGGCAAGATATACTGGGACATAGGAGTGGTGCTGGAAAAGGAAATCCTGACAAACTCTGAACTTCAACAAGCTCTTGGTGCTGAGGGGCCACGAGAATCACCTCCAGCTAGACCAGAGTGCAACACCACTGGCTACAGAAGGGGAATGGGGGGGCTGCTGTTGACACATCCCCACCTCCTTCAGAATGAAGTCAGTGCACCAGAGGAGACTAAGAAAAGCTCAGGTTTCAATTTCCATAACCTGTGAACTCACCAAGTGTGATTAAATCTTTTCATTTGCAGCTGTTTTCTGTGACAATTGAATCATTTTTCCTCGAAATGGTTATGAGATTTTGAGCAGCACCCAGGTTAGTAGGAAATCCAGGTCTGTTTCAGATAAAATTGTGTTGGTTCATGAACTCCAGGACATATAAGACAGTATTATGCCTTGGGATTTTTATTTACAGAACCAAATTTTCTTGCTTTCCTTAAATTGTATTTTAAGCTATCATTCTTCAAACCATATAGAAACACCTGTGTTTACAAGAGCAGAGCTGTAGCCTGAGGATTTGTTATACATTTACCTCAGCACAGGATAATGCTGTCAAGTAAGTCAGTATATTCAATGTAATCTATTCAAGGAGAATAGCTAATCTGAGCAGTGTTTTTCACCAAGTAAAACCCAGTATTTATCATCAGAAATAGAATGTGTTTAGTCTGGACATTTCCACGCACACCTACACCAGTCGAGCTCCCTTTATCATGACAATCAATACCTACTGAATGCTGCAGTCTACTAGAAAGATCTGTCTCCTCCTCACGGCTGTTGGACACCCACTACCTTTAAGAGCGTGTCTATTATGAAATTCAAAGGCAAAGTTATAATTTATGTAGACTTAACTGGTGTTGTTTTTAAATCATCTGCCTTTGCTGCAGATGGGAGCGTTGCTATGGCAGCACCAGAGTCAATGCAGGCCACGAAACCTGCCCAGGTTCGGGGATCTGGTGGCCTCTCTACTCTTGGTTGCCATGGCTGCACTGCTCTAAGTACTGGCTAATTTAACAAGTTACAATCTGACTTTATGCACTGCAATCTGTGTTTTAAACTGCTCTGTAAAACCAGTCCTGAGACTGCGAGGACAAATTCTAGGAAACAGTTCTGCTTATTATTCCCCAGTATTCCTAAATGCCTGGGAAACAAGAACAAGGTGGCATGATCTCCAAAAAAATATGAAAAAAGTCATTCATACAAACAACACACTTAAATGTTCAGCATATTTCTTAATAAAATTGCCATCTGACCATATGTAGAAGGAACCACTGATGTTTACTTTCCTCTGTCCACACCTCATCGAGGTCACGCAACTCACCATGATAAATGGTGTACTGTGTCTTCTGAGCAGTAAACTCAGCTGATTCCAGTGACACAAGTAGCATGATTCATTGTGTGGGACAAGGGGAAAGTATTCTCTCCTTTAAATGCCCAAATAACTCTATAGTGAAGTCAAGAACAAGTTATGCCACACTCCACAGGAACTAAAAAGGAACTAAGCTGAAAATCTGAAAACTGTTTTGGGTTTGTTTGTGTTTAGCTAGAACACCTCCAACTCAACCTCTCACCTAATATGTGGAACTTGTCATCGAGTTCAGTATATTACCAAAACATCCAGATTGATATAAATCAGAGGGGTTCTGTAGCTTTTCAGCCAGCAAACTACAGGAAAAGGGGGGAAATTAGACAAATGTCAATATTCTTCCCTACCCTAAGATGATTATATTCTCCAGAGAAGAGTCAGCTGTTTTACAAGATATAAGAACACCAAATTCAATTAACTTCCCCCAGTTTTCACTCTCCAAGTGTTCGCAGCACCACTGTCGCTGTTGGTAGGGTTAGTCACTCCTCAGTGTGCTGAGCATCTTTGTTTTTCAGTGGGACAGGAACAGTATTTTCTCTGATACATTCCAGCAAAGTTTAGGATGCAACACACTGTGCCTATACAGTCCTGTGTCTGTTTAGGGAGTTAAACAATGGCTCTGCTGCTAGGAAAATCATCATGAATAATGGGAGTCTCAGCTTTTCTGATTGATGAGGCTTGAGTTTGAGATTAAATTACTTTCCTTAATTATCAGAAATTACTCCACTAAAAATAGTTTGTAACCAAATTTTTAATCTCTTTGTCTATTTTTTGCTTCCTCTCCTTAAAGGAGCATAGTTCAAAATCTGAGGAAAATTGTTGTACTATAAATAGGAAATTTCACAAATATTTCTCTAAAATAACATGCAATTGTTTCCAAATATTTCCATTTTATAAATATCAAAGCAACCAACTTTAAAAAACATTTCTTCCTAGCATTACCTATGACATAGAGGATACAAACTCCTCATAAATTTTCTCTTCTTGCTAAAGTTCAGTCAAAAATTGTGCATGACAAATCACTGCAGAACTGTCACTTCCATTTCTAAGTAAAAATGCAGTGTACAGGGAAAGTCAGGTTAATCCTTTCAGAAGAAAGCTGGCCAATATTTGCTGTTCACGTCACAAATGCACTTGTTTCCATTAATTATCTTTCCTCCCTTGCTTAAGCATCATGACTACAACTCTGCTGTCCCTGGTACGTTTAACAAGCTTGCAATGTCCTTGCAGGGCACCACAAAGGTCCCTTCCCCACTTGTACAGGTCAGTCAGCATTTAGATGTAACATAACTAACATACAGGAGTTTTTTGAAGTCTTCTGTGAGAAGGGAGACCTCATGCTTGACTCTCTGCATTTGGGATAACCATACCTTTTCTTTTCCAGTCTGACTTTCTCATGCCTCTGTCATTTACTGGAACATACCCCATGGCAGAAGTTCATTTATGTTGCTCTTGTTGAACAAGAAAATAATCTGTTTCCTTCTCCTAAGACTGAAGCTCAACATCAAGTAAAATTTATTCACGGCTGTCTCCATTTATAATGTAATTCTGCAAACTATGACCTTGGAACACTGAAACAAGCACAGCATTATGAAAGGCATCAGTTGATCCTTCCCACTTAACAATAAGAGATTTCTTTTTTTTTTTTTTACCAACACTGGCAGGTCAAAAATTTACTTGGATGAAACATTCTTGGATGCATCCACAGAGGCCAAAGAAACCAGATACTTTTCACTAAACTCAAAATCATTATGGAAAAATAGATCTGTGTTTAAAAACAACAGATCTAAAGGAGAGCTTACTTCGAGTTTGAGGTAGAAAAATTTAGAGGCTACCTCAGGAGAAGCTCAGAATAAGGACATCCATATCTTAATTCTTATTCAGCTACTGCTTGAAAAGTCGTAAGAGAAGGCTGACTTTTCATGTATTGCTCTAATTTTCTGCATGTAATTCTCTTCAATTTCAAAGCTACATCCAAGACACTGACTTTCTTGACTAAGCCTTAGGCCATCTAATAATAAAAATTGTAGTATTAAAACAAGTATTCATCATTAAGAATTTCCTAGAATGACAACTAAGAGCTTTCACATAAGCATATACTGGAGTCAATATGACTGTTACAGATCTAAGTGGATGTAACACACAGCACTGAGCGTAGCTGCTAATGAAGAACAATCTCTAAATTCATCTGCCTTTGATGTAGAAAGGCTTATTCTGAGGGCAGCAGGGAAGCCTAGAGAAAAGAGAGGCAGTGGGAGAGCAAATGCAAAGGTAAACTGTAACTCAGAAACAACATTAACATTCACTCTGTAAATGCAATTGCTGTTAAGAAACAAAGTTACTTAAATTATTTTCAAAGTCCTTTAAGAGGTTGTGCTACACAGGAATGCTGATAGAATTAAATTAGCATAAGACTATGTATGCACAGGCTCAGAACTAGAAAGACATTCCTTTTTTTGTATTTCACAACCGACAATGCTAAGCAAGTTGTATCAGAATTTCTACCCAAAATTACTGATTTCACCTTAAATATTCCTCTCGAGATGCATCATTTTCTTGTTTTGGGATCAAAACAAAAGCTACTTAAGTGGAAAGACTGCCACCAATGTCAAGCTGTGTAACAGGCCAGTGGCAAAGCCACCTTTCTGGGAAAGTGGAAAAAGGCCAACACTGTCATGAAAGGGAAGGAGCAGATGGATGTGAAAAATTATACTTTGGGAACAGGGATATCTGCTCCTATCCCAAGACCCGTGGCATCTTGTAGATCATGTATAAATTCAATTGCAGAAAGAGCTGCTAATGGTGATGGATGCTGATGTTCTTTCGCATTAACTACCAGAAAGCAAGAAAAATTAAAAAATAAATACATAATAATAATTTAAAGAATTAGTTTTGAAGGGAGGGAATCGATACAGTGAAAGAATCAGAATTACAAAGCACACTGTGGCCAATGCAACGGTGCAGGGGAGTATGAACCTTGACTGTAGATTCAAATGAGCAGGGATAAACTCTGGGTTTAAAAAGAGCTTAGCAAATGTACCTCTCTATGTGAGGAAATTCTTGGGGGCTCTAATGATACAAACAATGATGGGAAAGGAGGGCAGCAGCCACACAGCCTGCCACACATTCCAGAGAAAGCTGGGCAGGTTCTGTGGGGTAAACAGGAGCCCAGGAGCAGCAGAGTTTGTCTGTTTTCTGTTATGGCCAGCTCAGGAACCAGAGTGGCTCCCAGTGTCACAATGTCATGTTCATTACTGAGGAGTCTCTGATTGGCACCAACCTGTTCTGCTCTGCCAGCCAGCTATGGGAGGTCACAGACAGATACCTGAGTCTCACAGGTGGGGCTTTGGCAATAAAATGTTGAGGTGCTGTGGTATCAAGGAGCCTTATCACTCCTTCCTGAAAGAGAAAATCAATCAAAATGACAATCCTGTCCTTCAAAAAAAGAGCATACCTAGAGGACAGGCAGATATATAGGCACAGAGCAATGAACATTTTGGGGAATTAAAAAGCTATCTGAACTGGATATTGTTCACCTGTTTATTGATGATGGTGTCTCCTCTTTTGCATTTTCACCCAAGGATTAAAGCCATCGTGCAGAAAGATGTCAGTTCCAGTTCTGTTTCTTTTTTTTTTTTAATTATTATTCCAATTCTTCATAAGCTGGCATGTAGCCTGCAAATTAGTATCTCACATTTTGCCAGGAAACAACACAGTGCTCATCACCAGTGCCTTTTGCTTGCATAAAAGTTTCTTTCCTAGTAGGCAGCCTTCCTGTTAGACCTGGGTCAAAAGCCATCCTATATAAAGAAAACCATAGGTGCAGGCCTATTTAAACCAGAGCTAATGATGACAAATGCTAGCATTCATTGCCTGAAAAACAAAACCCCAAATCACTGTGGATGAGCTGATGTTCTTTAATTTTGGTCAAAGGAAAAAGCAGTTTTTATGAAAATACACCTTATCTAAGCTATCTAAAGAGCATCTTGATTAAAAAAAAATAGAAAAACCCAACAAAATAGTAACAATAAAGCCTATGTATAAAAAAATTATTTTAAAACATTCAATCTACACTATGGTTGGCTTTTCAGCAGCGACACCTCTGGCTTAGTTTCCTTCCTCTGGGGGAGGTTCTCAGGTGGTGCAGAATGTCTCCAACACCTGCCAGGCACCAATAACAACCATTAGGCAAATGAAAAGCTTTTCTGAGGATGTCAGCCCTTATAAAAGACCACTCATTTCTCTCTGCTCTCTATTTCCCCATCATTCACTCTCGTGGTAGTTGTCAGATCCCACCCTGCTCAGCTGCAAATTCCTATTTCCATTTTATTGCATATGCCTTGCAAAAGTCTTTCCTCATGACATCTTTGACTTATATTAACTGCAAAATAAGGACTGAAAAAGGCTGTAGTGGTTTCTGGGCTTGATCATATTATCATATTAGACTTCTGCATTTTTTGTTATAACAACAGGCATTTCAAAAGCCTCCTATATGTGTCTGCGTGTGTATATATATATGTATATCTATATATATTAGTATCTGCTGCCTCCTGTAAGAAAACTATTTGTCTACAAGAGCATCTGGTGACAGGGAATTTGCTTTTCAGGTATATTTCAACAAATTTCTTTTATAGATTCTACACCATTCCCAAGGAATAGCTCAAAGTTCAGTGCATCAGGAACACAAGAAGATGCTCTTTTTATTTATAGGTGTGTGACTGTATACTTTAATTCCAGATGTGATCAATCTCCCTGTAAAGGAAGTACACTATGTTTCATTAAAAACTTCTGGAGAACATAATTCTCACAGTAAGTGAAAGTGAAATAAATATTCTTGCCAGTGATATATAAATTATTCTAAGCCAGCAGCAGCATGTCAGTCAGGGTTGATTAGATTCTTTACAACACCACCTTATGAAAAGAAAAAATGTTAGATTTGGGTCCAAATATGGAAACTTTAATGACTGACATTTGTGGAACTTTTGGGATCAATGAAACTTCTGCCATAAACTGAGGCAAAGCTTTTACTGCAGGACAGTGAACATTTTTTTGGAAATTCAGGTTTGTACACGTTATAAATCTGAATTATATTAACACCTGGAGAGCTCAGCTGAAATCAGCTCTCATTGTAACAGGTGCTATATTTACATATAGCACAAGAGGCACAACTCCATTATCTTAGCATCAAAATTGCCCAAGTGCTAAAGAGAGGAGAAAAGGTAAATGGCAGTCAAGGGCATGTGTTATTGCAAGCTCAGATGCTGACTTGACACCTGCTTAACAACATTTCCTATGCTGTCCTCTACCCTCTGGCAGCTAATTCCATCTTAAGAGAAATGGCACCACAAAGAAAATTTATGCAAGTGTATATTCTTCCAGGGAGCTCTTCTAACTTCAAGGATGCAGGAAAAAAAAATACCACACATTACCTTAGAGGCAAACTCAACCATATATGGTCTTCAACATAAAGTAGTAAAGAAACACGTTTCCAATTCCTATCAAGATATATTTAAAAGTATATACAGAGTATCTGTCTGAAACACGCCAGTGAAGGATTTCTGAATACTGTAAGAAAATTACCTCAATTTATTCTCCTTTCCTCTCAAACCCAGTAAAGGGATTTCTTACAGAAACAAAACTGCCTATTATTGTCAGTGAAAGTTATGAGTCTGCACTTTAAAAAAGATTCTTGGACAAAGTTTGTTTACAGCTGTAACAATTTAAATCCACAGTTACTCAACTGGTATCTATAGAGCTGTTCAAATTTACACAGGTGTCACTAAGAAGAATTTGGTTCTGTGTTTCAGGTACACAGATTTAACAGTTTTCCTGCGTAAAGTGCAGTCGTGATGACTACAGGAATTTCAGGGACACTCTGGTATGTTATTCTGTATGGCAATTCTATCTAACTTGAAGTACATATGTTCTAGCATGTTGTTGTAAAATTGATTCCTACATTGTTGTGAATAGCACTGCATTTATATGGAAAGATGAATATTCCTTCCTAGGAATGGATCATTTCCAGATTAACTGGTAAATTGCTGTTCCTTGGAAATTAGCACAACTTGGTCTACTTCTACAACAACTTAAACATTCACAAAGGAAATTTAAATGCTTTTATCTTTTCTCTGCCCATTTTCTTCCTGCTGGGGTGAAAAAACAAACAAAAAAAGAAACGTAATGAACAATGTGTTGTCACTGCAGTGGAAAAGTAACTTATAAGATTACTGTGTGATGTTGTAAACCCCAGTGTTATAACTGTGTTAAAAAAAAAAAAAATCATAAGATATCATATTTTTACCAAACATTACCAAGCAGGCTACTTTTATTTCTTTGTTTGACCCTCTGAATATTAATTCCTTTATTTTTTTTCCAAGAAGAATAAGGGCTAGGATCTTTAAAGAAAAACTGATGTTTCCATATTCTCACAGACTGGGACCATGACAAAAACAGAGAAATAGCAAGAATTTTGACAGTAGTTTAAAGTGGTACCTTGAGAGCTGAGTCTGACCTTAAGTTAGCTGGGTGCCATTTCATCAATCATGGCCATTATTCAGGTGTAGTTTAACTCCACTCCCTCTCCCTCACTCCTCTCAAACATGTTTTGATAGCTTGACAGGAAAACTGCTCCCTAAGTTGGCCCTAAAATTTTCAGGGATATTTACAGTACTGAGTACAAACACAGGTCTTATCCAGACCTGCTTACAAATCTTAAACATTATTGTTTTCTACAGTTTACCATAAGTAAAGACTGTTTATTTAGACAGTAAAATCTGTTTCTCATCAGAGAGTAAGAGGCAATTCCTTCTTTAAATATCTTTTTCTTCTATTACTTAGATTTGCTCTGAAGTACCATGGAAACTAGGCAGCAGCATAGTGTGATATTTGCAAGCATCTACAGGTTTAACAGAAAAATTTGACAATTAAATGGAATCTGTGGAAAATGCTTTGTTTCTGTGATACATGACTTGTATTAAATAAAAAATTCTGATCATTAAGCAATTAACCTAGTCTGTTGTAAGTGAGAAAACGACTAATGACTTATCTAGTTTTAGAAGCTAGAAGGGAGAGGAGAGAAAGGTTATTTTTAATGTTACTAAAGAAATCTGACAGTTGGGAATCAATAAGGAAATGACAAAAGGCTCACCAGGATGGTTTGATAAAGCTTCCATGGTTTCTAGAGCCAGCCATAGGCGAGTGTTGTATGTGAGAGGTGACAAGAGATGCCACATTTGACTCCACAATCTCCATGGTCAATACTCACACGGATAGAGATGGAATGGAAAACAGCAGAAATCTTGAGCAAAACTTAGATTAGTGCTTGTGACCTAAGTGACCCTAAAGAATCTGATGTTCACTATTAAATAGTAAAACACTCTCTCTATCTTTGTGATTATTTGACCAAGAGACACAGTTATGTTACTCTCCCCTCCTAATTTCCTATATTATTCTGCAACTGTTTTGTCATCTGACCTTTCAATGTAGACAGACACTATTTAAATTAATTGAGCTAACACTATTACTATACTTTCATTTTTCATAATATAGAAAAATTAGGGAAAACACATACATATTAAAGACTGCCAACAAAGGTGCACTACTTTGCTTTTATAAAAAGTCCTTTAGAGTGCAATAAAACTAATGAGGTATTGCTCTGAAATATGGTGTAGATTTCCATGTAGTAGACTGATTTTGCTGCAATTTCCTGCTAACTGCAAAAAGCCTGTTAATTAAAGCAAGCTCAGTCTTGCCCTCCAGCATCTACAGCACAGTTCTCCTGTTCTGAGAACCAATACAACTCAGTGTCTTTGTGTAACCAAAATGTAAGAAAAACATTTGAACAGGTCTTAGTGTTGTGTAAATGAATGAACAGAGGCTGGAATCCAGTGCTGCTTTTTTTTGAGTGACAGTTGCAAAATCTACAGGTTATACCACAAATTTTGAACCGTCAGGATAGAAGGAAGGTCTGAATTACGTGGAACAAAAATGTATTTGCTTCAATTTTTGCTTTTGATGAGCAATATACTTGCACAGGTATGGCTTTTTCAATGTAATATGCAATGGCTTGTTGTAATTCTAATGCACATGAATTGAAAACTGCAAAAAAGAGAAATAGAATTCCCCTCAAGAATTTTCTTTCCTCTCTTCTCAAACTAAAGCCTGATGGGGGTTTTAAGTATTGTGCATAAAGATCAACCGGCATGTAGGCCTTTAGTCATCTGCCCTGCACCAAGGCTGCCCAGAAGAAAAGGAATCCACGGGAAAGGAAGACATTATTTTTCTGAACAAAGACATTACAATGCTGCCTGAACATATGTACATTTCCTTTCATTTGGGAAACACTGAATTTGGGTCACAGTAACCAAATCCTGTGAAGGCAAATCCTTCTCTACCTGACTAGCTTGCACACTAATTTTAGGAACATGGTATTAAAAGGGAACCCAACACGTTTATGGATTTCCTTCACTGACTCTTTTACAGACATTTCAGGTAAGTCCTGCTGCTTCTGAATTTTGCCTGTAACTCCAAATCTTAGTTTTCAGACAATCTTCCTGAAAGAAGGAAACATCTACACAACCATACTCAGTGCACCTGACTGCCTCTGCTCACCACCTCCTTCCACTTTGCCTGGCAACACCCATAATGACTTTCAATCCCATCCACCTATTTAGATCAAATTTAGAGAGGGTAAAGGTTTCAGACGTGTTATACTACAGCAAGTTCCCCGCTCATCCTCCCAGAAAATCCCTGAAACAGCTGAGTATGACAATGAGCTTCAACTTAGTGTCCCCATAAGGAAAATGGTGCAGCATCCTTTTATCTATATTGGACAGCAGGGAATCAAAACAGGACAGGTGTGTTATCAATACTCACAGTTCAGGAGGAGCAGTAATAGGTTGGTACAAGACAATGAGGAAAAACCAAGGAGAAAAGAGTGTATTTTTCTTCTGTCATTCACAAATGGAATCACAGAATCATTTAAGTTGGAAAAGACCTTTAAGATCATCGAGTCCAACCCCTAACCCAGCACTGTCAAGTCCACCACTAAACCTTATCATGAAGGGCCACATCCACACATCTTTTAAATACCTCTGGGGATGGTGACTCCACCACTGCCCCGGGCAGGCAGTTCCAGTGCTTGACAACCCTTTAGTGAAGAAATTTTCCTGATATCCAATCTAAACTTCCCCTGGTGGAACCTGAGGCCATTTCCTCTTGTCCTATCACTTTTCCTAGGGAGAAGAGACTGACCTTCACCTGGCTACAACCTCCTTTCAGGCAGCTGTAGGGAGCAAGAAGATCCACCCCGAGCCTCCTTTCCTGCAGGGTAAAGAATCCAAGTTCCCTCAGCTGCTCCTCATCAGACTTGTTCTCTAGACCTTCTCTGGACACACTCCATGTCTTTCTTGTAGTGAGGGAACCAAAAATTCCCAGGCTTTTCCTTACTTGTTTGTTTGTGGCATTCAGTTTGTTTTCAGTCTCTATTTCTAGCTATCTTTCTGTATTTCCTAAAGGTTTATGAAACTGCTCTACAATTTCAGGAGACACATTGTTTATCAAAGACAGAGAGAAAACCTTTGTGGTAAATATGCTACTAATTTAGCACAGAACTGACAAGGTTTTATGTAGAAATCTTTATATAGAGATTTGCTTTAAATAAAAGTTCTCTTTAAATGCACATTATGGTTTGCTATGGGGAAATACAAAGCAGTGAATGTCATCCTTTATTATTCCCTCTCCTGATATAAAATAACGTTAACATTGCAACTAAAGCTCTTCAGAAGAGGCAAAAGTTTCCTCATCTTGCATCTTGCAACACAGGTCAGTGTTTCCTGAAGCCTTGACCAAAAGCAAATCTAACTCCAGACATCTTTATTTAGGTCATCTATCCAGGCTCTGTGGAAACCTACCCTGTGCAATGAAAGATGTGCTGAACCTTTGACATTTCCACAGATACACATCAGTGCCCTGGAGATTTATGTGAACATTTCCATTCCACCAGAGTAAACACATCATTCTTATTGATTTTAACTTATCGAAACGAAGATTGAAAACACCAACTTCATGATGCCTACTTTAATGGTTGGCTGGGTGATCTGGTGAACCACACTTCCAGTCCCACTGATGAACTTAATCTGCTAAAATGTGAGAAAATTTCAAGATATAAAATGAAGCTTAATAATAACACTTCCCACACAAAAAGACCCCGTCCCAGCAAACTTCTTGAAGTGCAGATTCCAGGAAAGAAAGAAAACTAAAACACAGAAAAAAGTACTCAAGAGCATGGTGGTTTCTTTCAACCAATCCCTTGAGTTCTCATGTTTAAAAAAAATTCGAAATAAGTAGTAAACAATAGGAATCATGAATGACAAATATCAAAGCTCAAAAAGGCAAAACCAACGCATTTCAAATAACAAATAGAATACATTCTTAAAATTTCCTATAATTCAAGTTGCAGTATTTTAAATTTTTTTTTACTAGTTAGTTTTACTGGGTTTTGTTTGGTTTTTTTTAAGGCATGGCTTGCTCTGACAGAAGGATAATCGATACTTTGCAAAGTTCAGTGCTTGAGAGAAATACTCAGTGAGGAAAAAAAGTTAAGACATTTTAAAACTTTCCCTTCTAGTTCTGTTCCCAGTGGAATGCATGCAAAAGAGCAGCAACAAACACATCATCCTAATAAAGTTTGGGTGAGAAGGATGGTGGACAGTTTTTAAGCAGCCTGGACTTCAATTAAGGCTTTCAGGCAAATCTCCTCTGCGGGTGTTCTGGGATGCCTGAGGCACAAGGTCGTGATGAGTTGCTCTACCACTCCATTCCAAAAGAACTACATCCACTTTAATTCTGCTGAATTTTTTGCAGCTTCCACAATGCCCAAAATAGAGCACAGTTCTCCTCCAGCCCTCGTTTAGTCAGGGGGGAGAAACAACCATCGACGAAAAGCAATTCTATTTTTTTTTTAATTCAGTCACTTTCTGGAGTGTTTATTCTGTTTCTCTTCTGTGTCAGTACTCTTACCTGACATTATAAGCACTTTGCATAAACACACACCTTGGTCTGACAGACACAGAAATGACTGAAGGGCTTTTGTAACACACTTAGTAAATTTTAGACGATCATTAGAAAATCTCTCCCCTTTTAAAACATATTGTCAAAGCTGAAATTTAACATCTAGGAAGCTCAGAGTTGCTGTAGATGTGCCAGGAGCAGTAAGTGAATTTCTTTAGAAGGACATGCAAAGACCTTTCTATCTGTTCAAGCCGTGCAGTCCCATTTCATTGCATTACCTATTTACTTTAAGGGGCTAAGAGACTAGACTTAAATATGGCTTTACAAATCTTTAGCTATGCACTCAGCTACATAATTACCAGCCTTCTTCACACTGAGGAGAGTGATAACAGCTAAACACGTATGATTCATGAGCCCAAGTGACATCACACCCTTGTGGGGGTTCTTCTACAAGAGAAAGTTTTCAGCAGCAGTCAGAAAAGATCAAGCCTGTGCATGATGATGGGCAAGGACATGATCCAGCTCCCACTGAAATCTCTGCGAATGTTTCCATTGGCTTTGGCAACTTTGGAAACAGAGAATATTCTGCTGGAGTAATGCTGGCTGTGAAAACATTCAACTGGCACCGATGGAGAGAATACCAAAGATATTTCTTGGTACGGGTGGACAGTGTTGTGAATTGGCTCAAATTCTTGCAAACTGACTCCTTATCTGGGTTATGAGGTAAGTAAGAAGAAAAGTTTAAATACTTCTCATCTCCAGCATCTTAGTCACCAACACTTCATAGGCAAGAAGAGAGTGTCAAATGAGTGTTTTCTCTATATAGGGAATCTGGCTTGGAAAGTAGGTGGTGACAGGATTGCCGCTGTTTTTATAAAATTTTCCTTACAGAGGCCAGAAACCAGTATGTTGCATGCAGCTTCTTTACCAGTGCAGCAGGAATCTTTCATAAACTAAACTATTATTACTCCTACCAGCATTTGAGAGGAATCACAGTCTGCAGTGGCCATGCAGTGACTCCAATGGTCCGGTCCAACTACAGCTCCACACAGTCTCAGATGAGATGGATATTCAAATCAGGGAGTCCCCTGTCTGCTGGAGAATCTGATATGCAAAAATGTCGTTTCAGGAATTGGCAGGTTCTCTTTGGCTTGCAATTTTGCATGTTTTACTCTCTCGTATTTCACAGAAGAGGAAATTCCTAAACTTGGCAGCCAGGAACACACGAATAAGAGGACAATAATTCTGTAATTACTTTAGAAGCAGAATAGGGAGGATTCTTGCTCTTGTGTGTCTTTACCATCTAATCAGAATGCTTAGTATACAAAAAAAAATCCTCTGTTTATTAGCTGAGATAAGGTACAGAGAAGCAGAACAAAGCTGCAGATCCTAGAGAAACTAACAGCAACGGTGTTATCCATATTATAATGCAAGGAAACTCTCTGTTATTCAGAATGAAATGTCCATTATCCAATGAAATGTCCTTTGTCAATTGAAATGTCCATAATTTCAAAACAATCCCTAATGGTCTGTTCTAATGGTTCTACACTCATATGGTAGGAAATTTTTCCCAATATCTAAAAAAAAAAAAAAAAAAAAAGAATGTTTGCTGCAAATTACTTTGGTTTCTTGCTCTTCTTCCATGAACCATATTTACTTTTTTATTCTTTGATTCCAAGCAAAGTTGGACTCAGATCAGCAAAGGGAGACTTCTACATCTTTAGCACCCTAAAGAACTTAGTCACCAAAAACTAGCAGCCGTTGGTTTCCTTGAAGAAAATTATTATTTTATTTTGCCATGAAATTCACAGGATTCGGTTCTACTGCAGTTTTCTTTATTTATTCTCAATAAATTTACCAGTGAGCATGATTTCAATACTCTGGAATTCTGAAGTCCTTACTTATTTCCTGACTATGCTGTACAGATATTGTCTTAAATAATCAGAATATTCATACAAGAGTATGATCTTTTAGCAGTTAATATTGTTTTGGAGTCAATACCTCACTATTTTAATCTAGAAAACCCAGATGTCTATTAATGAATGAGTTAGAGAATGGCTGTCTCTATTTGCATTGAATGACTGGACACAACTCATTTTCTCATCTGAAAATAAAGGAAAAAAAAGGAAAAGGAAAAAAAAGGAAAGGGGGGGAATTATATATATATATATATATTTATTCTGTGGGGTAAGAGACATTGTGATAAGATACATGAAGGCAATCATCTTGCCTTAAGTTCGGAAAGACATTTATATTTCTTTATTTACTCATTCTTTGTGAACCTGTGATAGCAATTAAGGATGATGCTATAGTAAGGTAAAAAATATGATAAATTTGGCAAAGGGTAATATTTCATTCAAATAAAATAAACAGGGACAACATAATTTAGTCTTCTCATAATTTAGACAAATGCAAGACAAATTAGAAATAATTGCCCTCAAGTTACTGTGACGATTTTCTAATCAAAAAGTAACTACATTCTTTTCAAATTTAGAATATGGCTATTGTTAATGTGAGAGGAGAAAACAGCATTATAAAAAGGAAAATGTTACACTTATTATACTGGAAAAGCCTATGAACCTCCTTCCTCCACACTGTGTGTGCAGCACCTGCTTTTGTACTGCCAGAATTGAGTGCTAATTGACTGTCTACTCTATATGTCTATGAAGAGTGGCTTCTTTATTGTAGATAGCCACGTTGTAGGTTTTATTCCAGCAACAACAAACTCCTAATTGATCTTTACCACAACTTCCCAACCCTTTCCCCCTCTGATGTTCCTCTCAGCTATGAGCTCCTTTATTCAATTTCATATAAACTCACACAGCTTTGCTTCCTCTCACATAATGATAAAGTCATGCATAAGATTGCTCACATAAATTTATCTGGCAGGTCCAGAGAGACAAAGCAGAACAGCAGCAATGAGCATGTGTTTACCAAATTCAGTGTGTGCCAAGTCTTAAAAACCAGATAAGGTATTACACAGAGCAAACATCTGAGGTTCTCTGTGCAGCTCACCACTACACTCAGATGCATTTTGTGGTCCTCTCCTCACAATGCTACACTGAAAGATCTCTTTGAAAATGCTTTAGATGAACAGAACTTTTCAAAAATTTTTTATTATTCCCAGACTCCTGGAAGCCTTTTCAAAGTCAGTGAATATTTGTAGCTGAAGAAATAGCTTATTCATTGAGCACTGTTGATGATGGACACCACCACTTGCACCTTTTCATTATATTGTCTATTCTACACAAAACCAGGCTATGCCTTGCTTGTCTTAATGTCAGCAACTGTTCAAGCTTACCCTGCATTTTCAGAATAAGGCTCCTTCCTGTGCTTGACTCTTCAGTTGCATTCATTTAACAGTCCCTCATGGGTATATCCTTTAAAAGTCTTGCCTGCTGGAAGATGTGTTTGGCATGGCAAGCAGGCTGCACCCTGCTGTGCTGTGTAAAGTACCATATCCCAGTGATGCTTCTCAATGGAATCTCTGCAGTGTGGCACCTAGCAGAGGAGCACAAGCAAAAGGGATAAAATCATTTTCATTCCATATTTCAAAGCAGTTGGATTCTTTTCGTTTTTAGACAAGCTACTGAAAAAGTATCTTCACTGGTTCCTTAGGATGCCTCAGGAGATATGAATATACAGAAACTTGATGGACAGAATGCTCAGCACAGCCAGAACTCCCTGTGCAGCAAGGGGCTTACACTGGACAGAACTATGTTATTAATTACATTGCAATTAAAACCTATGCTGCTGTTTAAGTGTTGCCTGAAATCTCAGCAAGATACAGATACACAAGACTTCCATTAGCTACTTGAAGGACTCTTTCAATGGGATTTCAAGGCTCAAAAAATTCCACTAGATGTTATTTAGTTTATAATAGCTGGAGACATTAATATAATTATTCCTCCTCATTGCACAATATAAAACCACTCCCTTTGACAAAGATGTCTTTAACAAGAGAAGAGAAGAGAAGAGAAGAGAAGAGAAGAGAAGAGAAGAGAAGAGAAGAGAAGAGAAGAGAAGAGAAGAGAAGAGAAGAGAAGAGAAGAGAAGAGAAGAGAAGAGAAGAGAAGAGAAGAGACTGGGAGAGAAACAGAGAGAGACAAAGAGAATTTTTTGAGGTTACAAGGCAAACCAAAGGCAAAAAATCTCAAAATGTTATTTGGGCCACCTGAATCCATTCCCACTGCTCAGTTCACTAGGCACACACAAGTCACACTCATGATATCACAGCCTTTTGTCTTTTTTTCTTTTCCTTTTCTTCAAACAATTCAGACATTCCACGAATATAATTTTATTTCTTTACACTGGCACAGGTTTCTAGAGAGGTGTTCGATGCCCCAAGCCCATCACTGTTTGAGAGGCATTTGGATAATTCCCTTAACAATGTGTTTTAACTTAATCACTCCTGAATTGGTCAAGCAGTTGGATGAGATGATTCTTGTTAAGTTCCTTCCAACTGAAACATTCTATTCTATTCTAATTCTAATTCTAATTCTATTCTATTCTCTCACAGCACACTTGCAAGAAAAGTGACATCACACTGAGGAAGGAAATCAAAGCCTTGCCTTGATTTACATCATATATTCTACAATGTACAAATTCTCCCTTTGTTTCCCTGCTCAGAGCTCTTCAGTGCTTTACAGGAAATTTTGTACCCTTGAATAAAATTGAGTAAATATATTCTGAAGGAGAAAAATACCTCCCTCTGCCATAATCGTGACCTAACCAATGCACAACTCAGCTCTCTCTTTTACAAGAGCACAAAAGACTAAAATATGGGAAATCAACAAAGATGCTGCTGAGAGCTGACAGAATGATCATCAGTGTACTCATAGCCACTGACAGATCTGACTAACACAATTTCTTGCAGCTCTTCTCTTTATTGTAAGAACAGAGATCAGAGGAAGTGCTGTCCCCCAGCTCCCCACAACTCCCGGACACGCTCCTCTTGGTGAGTGCTGTGTGAAGCAAGGATGGACAGTCTGGCATGGTGAATACGGTGTCACATGGAACTTTGATTTGTCCTCACGTGGCATGAAATGAAGGTACAGATAAATTCACTGCACAGGGATTATGGCTGAATAATTAATTTTTCCTACAAGACAAAATCCATAAGAATGGCTCTGCCTGCAGAATGTTTTAACTTCGTGTCATCTGTTTAATATTTTCCGTGTACTTGTTTCATGGCCTCTCCTATGTGACTCTAGGAGTCTTGTTAGCCCTGCCTACTCCATTCTTCCTCTCTTTGGGGAAAAAGAAAACATATACTTTTTTTTGCTCTCCTCTCGGTTCAGTCAAGTAATCAGCTGTCCTGAGGTTAAATGAGAGCAGGGCATGAATGCATTCAAATGGTGCAAATTATCTTGGGTCTGACATGACAAAAGCTAATCTGACAGTCTTTTATGAACTGTCAGATTCAGATATACAGACAGCAATTTTCATAGTACCAAAGATTATTCAAAAGCTGTATAGATAAATTATACAGATATCACAGTCAGTTTCAGTGTTAAAAACATATACTTCCACTTTCATCTCCCAGTACACCCTACTGAGACATTGAAATCTACAGAATTCTATTTTATTTTGCAGATAAAGAGTAAGTAGGGGTTCAAGGAACAAATTTTTATTCAGTCTCTGGAATTATATTAGAGTACTATCATATAACATTTTGTGTCATCCTTTATCCTGGTCATTTCAATTTGACAAAAATCTGTAAGAAACCTTTACATTCACTGATGTGGACACCAGAAATGAATTCTGTATAGTTACAAGCAATCCACCAAGTTACTTTTGTAAAGAAGTAATACAGATTATTTAGTGTTTATTTACTCTTTATCTGGTACATTTAGCATTTGCTTTGCCAGCATGGGTACCATTCTCTCCAGGAAACTCTCCAGAAAACTCACCTTAATAATATACTTCAAACCTACAGAAGCAAAACTGTCTGGAATAGCTGTAGCAATCAGACACAGCAGCAGGGAGGGATGCACACAGACAAATGCAAAGGGAGAAAACTAAGTCTGAAAATAATTTTTGAAAAGTTTAAAAAATCATATTAATTAGAAGAGGATTAATTAGATAATATTTTGTAAAAAGTAATTTAATATGCCTATATCACTTTGCCTATAAGGGGTTTTAACTGCCTTTGATGTTGACTAAAATAACAATTGCAGATGACTGATCTTTTAAGGCATTAAATATATTTCACAAAACCAAATTTAATTAAAATGCAGTGTGTAAATGTAATGAGGCATTCCAGATGATGTACTGCAGTATTGATATCACCAACACTACTCTTGTAGTTGATTTTGCAAATGTCTTCAACAAATTCCTCTTTTCCCTAACTGACAAATATCTTCAGGTCTGAAGAACATTTGTGGATACTTCCAGGTGGCTGTAACTCTGCTGTATGTTGTTCCCACACATGGATGATAGCATGGAGTAAATTGTATACTCCAATAATTGTGGAAATTCAAAGTGTGAGTGTAGATCTTATGTAAAACACTGCACTTTATCAAGCAACAAAGGAAGTTATGGATACGAGGAGTCTTGAGCCTCTGTGTAAATCATTCTAGCTCGATTCTAAATTTTGCTGTGAACGTTTCATACATGCAGTAATTAATAGAGTGAACCTTGCCATGGAGCTTTGTTGAGTCACACTTTCAACAAAGTCACATTAAACTTGCTATTTCTCACACCTTTGGTGGGGATTCTTTAGGCGACCTCAATCACTCATCCTTGACAAAGTGGCATAGCTGGCAGGATACTAAGTCAGGATTCAGGACAAAATCCTTATCCCTTCATGAACAGAATCTGTTGCACACTTGTGCCTTGATCTCTGTCTTTGTGAGAGGTACGATAAGAGAGAGTTTCTGACTCATCAGGGTCACAACTGCAGAGACAGGAGGTCGCTACCCTAATATAAGCTACTGAGTAGGAAAAAGTGGCAGCCCCACTCCAAAACCAGCCCACCAGCAGAGTCAGAAAGAAAAAACAGATCTCTGAAGGCCACAACTTGATCTAGTTGCAATCTCAGTCATGTTTAGATAATATCTTTTTTTCCTTTCCTTTTTTTTTTAGCCTACCATATGAATATACAATAGAAGAATACAAGTATTTCAGACAATTAAATATGAACCTTATTTTTAATAGTAGTCAATAGACAGGCAGATGTGATGCTCAGACATAATTTCAGTGTCTGGAGTACAACCAGCAAGTCAGACTCAATCTGCCATAAGTAACTTTATTGCTGCCTAAAGGCTTTTGGGATCTTAATATGGAGCAGATGCTGAGGACTTCCCTAGTAATTATGGGAAGAACTAATTTTGTCCTCCCCCACAGACACATTTTATGTGATCTGTTTCATTGCATTTGTGGACCTATTTGTCCAAACTTTTCAATGATCTGCCACCTTGACAACCATTTCAAGAAAACATTACATGGACAACATTTAATCTATATTTTATCTATATTGATAAACAGGATTATTCATCTGCCTAAAGTTAAGCACCAGTGGAAGAATGGAAGAATCATATATTTACTTAATCTAATAAATAAAATAAAATTCTAGTCCCTAGAGAAATAATCATTTTATTCACACTGAACTTCACAGCTACAATACCAAGACTGACCACCTAGGAAAGGAAATGAACAAAAAACCAAAACTCACACCTGAGTAAAGAAGTGTGAAGATGTCTCAGCTGAGGATGAATACCTCCTAGGGAAATGAGGCTGGCTTAAAGAGACAAGTTAAAACATCAAGAATTGGCAAAAGCAGCACTGTGGTAAAGGACAGCCAGCCAGCATCAGCCAAACTAACACAGACAATTCAAAATCTGCCCAGCAAGCCCCATTTGAGAGATAATTGGTGAGCACAGTCCTCATCAAGAACAGTTTTAGGCAAAAATGCAAGTTACTGTCACATCTCTTTGTAATCATGCCCTTCTGTGAAACAATCCAAAATTATTTTTGGTCATTTTCCATTTTGCTGTCTCTGCAAGCAAAGAAAATGTGCCATTTCACCACACGCAGCATTATTTGGTTTTAGCTTAGCACAAACATTCAGTAATGTCTAACAATGAGCTTGGCAAGTGGGCAAGAGCTACCTGGGATCTGAAACCAGCACTGTTTGGGCAGCTGCCCGTCCTTCCTGCTGCGTGGCAGGAGCACATTGCCCCAGTTGGAGGCCTCCAGGGACTGGTGTCCAGCGCTCTGTGACCGTGTTTATCACACCACTATCAGCTCACATCTGCTCTCTGACTGCCAGTGCTGAATCACATGGATCTGCTCTATATTCTCTATTAACTCTTTCATCTCTAGCTCATGGTCAAAAGCTGTCCTGAACTCTGCAGGGTGCAGATATCTTTCATTTCCTCTGAGCTACTTTGCTGCTTTAACTTGCCTTAAAGTGACTGAAGCCTGTGGACAATCCACTTTATTGCTGTCCTGTCACTGAGCAGCCAAATCCATCAGGATTTCTCCAGATGCTTTTGAGTTCCACACTGGAATGCTGTCAGATATAGCATCTATAAAGTCGCTTTTTGAAATAATCAAAGCATTAGACGTGGCCAGAGGCGTGATACAGATGGGAAGGGGCGCTCTGCATATGGATTTTACAGGGTCAAGGCATACTGGATTTATGGCAGATGCTTTAGTTTGGAAAAATCTGCAAATGATAGCAACAGCATAACATCAGTCACTCTGATGATGCCTGAGATCAAAAGAAGCCATTTTAGTAATCTTTTATACTGTCATTGTAAGGGAAGTGAGTTCTTACTCTCTATGCTGCTTGAAGACATAAAAGTGTATTAAGGCAATTGTGTCACATATGGAAGAAAATCTAAACTTGTAACACAATCTTAACCCTGCTCTGAAGCCAAATCCCACTAAATCCCCAACATATTCATCAACTGATGGTAGGTAATAAAACAAAAGTAAGATAAACAGCTGTGGGGAGGAGGAATCACAAACTTCTTTATATTTGATGCTAATATCCTTAAATTGATTAAAACAAGACTTTTTTTTTTTTTAACTGCCACTGATATTGCACATGCATAGAATATTTTAGCAAGGATTTTATTATGGAATCAATTATTTACCTACCTGCTGCACATAAAGACTTCATTCAGTTAAATTAATTTACAGATTGAAAAAAAAGCAGCCAAAACCCACCAACAGAAAAGTAGGGGGATTTTCTTATGTTGCCCATTTTAAATAGCTGAATCGTTGATTTTTTTCTTTCTTTTGACCATAAAGGAAACAGTGGAAAATGTATTGCTATGTTGGATTTAAACCCTGAGAAAGGGGAACTCAGACTCAATTTATTACACAGTGCTTTTACTTTATTGTGCAGGTGGACTCAATAAATTAAAATGCTCATTAAATTGAATGGAACTTGTGGCATAATCTAGATTCAGGCTTTCAGCCAAATCCTTCCCTTCTGTAAAACTTCCTATGGAACTTTAGTTTCGGGGTGTGTGTATGGTTCAAACAGGGCACAGATGTGCTCGACATGCTATTGATGCTTACTCTTTATCTCATTGAAACGTGATTCTGGGTGTGGCTTCATGGAGTATTTATCAGATTGGATCTTTTCAACCTAAGAAATTCTTTTTCTTCTGTTTATCACATTACATAAGCATTCAATGCAGATTATAAAAAGAGAACTTGGATAACCATTTCTTTACAAACACCAGCAAATCTCACCCTGGTGGTGTACAGTTTATTTTGGGGCCTCACATGGATGGTCTGCATTCCATGTCCAGAAGCTGAAACAGTAATGCACTTCTTATTCCTGGATCCATTTGGCTTAGTGCAAGAACCTGGCTTTGCAGAGGAAACTCAATGACTTTACCACTTAATCAGATGTTGTGTCAACAGCATGAACTATAGAGAACTAAGAAGAAATCTTTGTGGGCCAGACAACTTTTCTTATTAGACCACTGAGGCATACAACAGAGCAGCGGCAGGATAGGGAAGATGGGAGGATGTAAGAAAGGAAATAACAGGTACATCCAGGTCCCACTCTCTTGCAGCTTTCTGAATTTGAGAGGTTTTCTTCTGCAGATTTTGCAAGTGATAGCAATCTCCTCTCCTCAGGCTCACCAGGCTCTGCAGTCCACCTGAGGATAGCAAGAATTATCTGGGAGTTGCTTCTTGTGTTGCTTTTAAAAAGGGTAACACAGGTAATTTAATAGCTTCAGACCTCTGCAAGAAACATCTCACTGCATATGCAAAGATTTGTGAACATTGGTGTAGCTCAGTTTGTCATGACTGCTAAACAAGTTGCTTAGCTAAATCACTTTAAAAAAATACCTGTAGCAACCATTTCTTTAAAAGATTCCAGATGATTACTCTGCTTCTGCCTCCAGTTACAGCTGCTATTACCTTCTTATATTTATTCCTTCACATCTTCCTCCACTTTCACATCTTGTCCTTCTAGTAATTCCATGAGAGAACCTGTGGAATCTGCTAGCTTTGATATCACTTTCAAATTTACTGTTTTACAGCACAGAGAAATCTGACATTTTAATGATGCAGCTACTTTAAATTGCCCCACAACTTTTCTCTGAAAGTTGCTCCATTCTGTGCACCTGTGGCCCTCTTTATGTAAGGCAAGGGATTAAGAGTGCATTTTAAATCATTTGTCTGTTTGGTTCTAACTAGTCCCACTTCCCTCTAAAACCAAAAATAGAGAGAGCTCTCATGCAAGTTACTGGAAGAGAAATACATCATTTTAGGGAGCCACAGATCTACCTGCAGCCAAACTAAATTTGTCTCCCAGAAAGGGCACATGCCCAAGTTCTTTCACTACTTAGACAGGAGAGCCAAGTTTTTTAAAAGCTTATTCCTTCCTTGTATCTTTTGGCTCAATTACCTGATTACTAAATTGATTTTGTAACAGACCCAAGGTACTACATGTTTCTTTTGCATCTGAATATCTCTTTTCCTCTTTGGACAGCCAATCTAGGTAGGAGCATGCTGTGATCACAAATGATTTTTTCTTCCACTCCTACAACTATTATTGGTAATGATTTTCAATTATTAACCTTGGGACTCCGCCAGCTTAAGAACTATGTTGGAAAAACTTTGCTCCAAAAATCAAAATATAAACCAAGATGAGAACCATCTCAAAGACTGTTATTGTGGACCTGCATGTTTATTTCGCTTTCTATTTACATTAACAAAGCAAGACTTGAAAAAAAAATCCAACACCAAAAAATGAAACCGTTTTTTCTTTTCTAAAAACTTTCGAATTTCCATGTTTTCAGTTAGTGAGTAGTCTTTTCAAAATCCAGACTCAAATGTTCACACATTTAGCCTTTCCAAAGATTTATTTGCACTCTATATCCTAAACCTACATATTAAGGTGCTTACATATACACTAATATTTTATTTTCTACCTAGTAGAGACTATAAAACAATGCAGTTAATAGTGTACTTCTAATCCATACTGCCATGCATTGAGTCTTGTCTTGCAATCCTGAAATCAATGGCTCAGGTCCATGATATGCCAGGCATTGGCTTTTTGAGGGGGGTTGTTTTCTTTTAATTAGGATCCGTTGTGTTTTTATGTACTGTAATTTCACAAGTTTTTTAAAACAGTTTTTCATGACTGAGTGTGCACTACCATTCACCACTATTTTGGTATCAAAAAGTTGGTCTTTGTAATTGGTAATAAAAATACTTTTGTGTATAAAATAACATTGATTTCTAAACACTTTTCATTTATTTTAATATTATCATCAAGACACATTTTCAGTTCATATTTTCCTTTTTTAAAATTATACCTACAAATGTGCTCGTATGGCATTAAATGTCACTTCATTACAATAATTTTCTGTTGATTTTGACTTCTCTATGCATAAATGCATTGCAGTAATAAAAGCCAGCTGTCATTGCTTCCACGCTTGCAACAGCTCAATAAATATGTAAATGGCTTCCATATTATTTAAATTTACAGTGAACATACCAATCTTGTTTGATTTGTCTTTGTCTTATACCCAAAATTTATTCATCTGTGCAGAACTCTTCTTATAGGGTGATTACAGTTGTGGCTGTGCCCATTTAGAATAAAAAAAATCCTTCCCCAAAGCCCTTTTATACAAAACCACTGTCACCAAAACTAAGGTGGTCCACAATGTTTTGCATTCTGCATCTATAGTTGACTGAACTTCAGTCTTCAGTCCTCAAATAGCTGAAAATAGTTCAATAACAATGTCATTCATTCTTTGATCAGATACTGCAGTCAGGCTCTGCCTTTGGAAAAATACAGAAATACAGAAATTGTGAATGGAATTGCATTCACAAGATCCAAATGATCACGAGGGAGGAAGATTCATGAGGATGTAAAGTATCAGCTCCACACAAAATACAGATGAGGAAAATTTACCATTTCATTCTGAAATACTTTGGGTTGTTCTTATCTATAGATAGAGAAAGTTTACCTGCACTGGAAAAAGAAAGGTAAAGTTTTCCTTTGCTCTGAAAAAAGCCATTACTTGTTTTCCGTGGGACACAAAATAAATCAGCTAAATTTTGTATTTATATGGACATACATATCTCATAGATACTGACAGGCTTTTTTGCTCAATAAAATGGCCTACAAGATTCAACATTTATAGTTCTCTGAGAACATAACAGGTTACTCTGAACCACATAAACAATAGTTATCCTGTCTTAGCTGGAGATGCTACTGAAAAAGTAGTTTCCAAAAATATGACAATCTCATATGTGAAGTGCAGCTAAAACCTACAGGGTGTCATCTGATAAGTCTAGAAAAAGTTTAACTTATTAATGAAAATCACCACACTGCCAAGAGAAGATTCGTATTTGTGCACCACATAAGAAATATTAACTTAATGTCATCTGCCAAATTGGCTCTAAATTTTGGTGGGTTTTATGTCTATTAACAGTTATATTATTTCACTGTAAGTCACATCAGGTTATATTCAGGGTTTGTGCAAGAACATAGGCTGCACACTGTTATACTGACATTTATTGTCAGTTTTATTTGCAGTTTTATGCGTGTCATTTCAAATACTTGCTCTATTTGTAATTATTTTCCAACACAATATGTTCGTGCCATGGTGCACTTGCCAAAACAATTCCTATTCTAAAAACGGGAATTGGTTCTATTTGATTTCTGCCATGCCAGATGTGACTGATGGAGGCCCTAATGACAGGTAATACTTCCCATGATGTGGTGCATCTCTTATGAACACAGCACACGTCGCCTACATATCACATACTGGAAAAAGTGCCAAAGGAAATCTGCTAGACTTGTCAGCCAAGAATGAAAGAAAATTTCTCGGTGATGGCAGCTCAAATGTTCCATTTAAGAAGTAAGCACCACTTATTTGGGAGCTATTTAACCACATTTGCTTGCACTACCAAGCAGAAATCAAGAAACTTTGAAGTTATTCATTAACCACAGAGTAACAGACGCAAAGAACATGTAGAAGGCGCAATCAGCAACCCCTTATGGGAGGCAAACAGCTCAGCCTCTTCCAGCATTCAGGCTGCACTGTTCCCATTTTCACCAATCAGTAATTATTCTCCATGCCCAGGAGCAGTTAAGAATTGGCAACAACCAGTACTGTATTTATAAATGCTTCACATTTTGTCATTCTGTCCTTACTGAACAGAGTGAGAGCTGGAAGACTTGAAAACATGAAGATAAATGCTTGATAGGACCCTCAGAAAGGCTGTCAAACATTATATAACCACAGTACAGATACTTAAACAAGAGAGGCATTTGGCCTTGAGAAGACTGATTTAATTTCAGAAACTCAAGGACTGATGTTTGGTTTGTAAGATTTAAAGATGACTACTGTTTAAAGAAAGATGTGTTTGATATGGAGAAAGCATCAAAGAATGCAGAAAAGCACTAATTAAAGCTATAATAGTTTTCACTGATGATACTGAAGTATTTCAGGGTACTAAAAAAGGAGGGTTAACTGAAAAAAATACTGCAAGACAACCTCAAAGTACTGAGCAAAATAGGTGACAAAACAGCAAGTGCAATAGCAAGTGAACCTGCATGGTGATAAATACTGAAAGCATAAAAAGCAATGCACTGGAAGACAAGAGATTCCTAACTGCACACAGGCAGTGAAAAACTCATGAAAGAGGAAATAGCTGTGACTCCAAAATTACCCAGTAGTGCTCAAAACCCCAGTTTCAGGAAAGGATGAAAAAACCAAACAAAATCCTTGTGATTGTTGTGTATGGACCAGCAGTCTGCTGCAAGCAAAGCAATGGGAAGGGAAAACAGACTGGGACTTTCTAGCATGAAAAAGAAATGACTGCAGAGGTACATGATAGATGTCTTCATAAGTTATAATGTGACATAACTAATCTCAGATGGAAAGTTTAAAATAAAGAAATGGTGGAACTTAATCACACCTACTGTAGTTAAATGTTATTATTAATTGCCTCAAAAGTGGTGCAGATATCAACACTTTACTTGAATTCAAAAAGTGACTAGACAAACTCACAGAAGAAAAACTTCCCCTTGTGTTTATTAAACTCAAACATGACAATTCCAGCTGAGACCCCAATTTGCCTGAGGAAAGCCAGAGAATATAATGGTGCCTTGGAAAAAAAGTAAAAAAAGTAATGTAAAATAATATAATAGCTATTATCTTAATGGGAATACAGTCCTAAGAAATTCAAGTTAAAAAGTAATGGACACAGTGACACCAGAGCATGTTGTGATGCAACTGATGTCTACAAAACATATGAAAATATATTAAAGGCATTACAACTGAGAGGCATATTCAGGCTCTGTATCTGTTTTTAAGGTGATCAATTCTGCCAAGAAAGTTGCTTTTTTTTTTTCTGAAAAACCCTTTCAGTAGTATTCAGTTAGTGAGATAAGATCTTCACTACCTTAATTTGCTCAGCTTTGAAAAGTATAACTGCAGCAACAATGTAATGAAGCATAGATTACAGTCTTTAATTTCCTAAAATGAGTAAACAACAGTTACAGCTGAATGCCAGGAATTTTGGAGAAAGCTGTTTGAAGTACAGATTGTTTTATCAGTTCCTACTCATTTAAGCCATTAGGATCCTTAGGAATAGCTATCAGATGTGTTCATCAGTGCATGAAGGTGATCAGAACACTCTCTCAGATGAACACTTGAAATAGTCAGTGAGAACCAAACATCACCTTCTTAAACCCTTATCCTACTAAAGCAATAGGCACTCATGCCAGAATATAGGCATGGAGAGTTGATACCTAAATAATTTTGGCGTAGTATTACTTTGCAAGGGTAATATCTTACCACTTTGGAAAAAGAGATGGGGAAGGGAGGAATACAGGCTTTATTTGCCTTAAAACCACATCGTAGTTGAAATGTTTCCAAGTATCCTTTTAATTGCTTTTACTGTTAACATTATATTCTCTCTTTCTTACTCCTTTGTCTCTAAATCTTCTTTACAACCCTCCTTTGGACATCCCAGTGAATAAGGATGTCTCTGTGAATGGAGTTTCTGTACCTGCTGCAGGCACTGAATCTGTACCGGGTAACCCATGCAAGGTACTTTAATCTGGATTTCATATCTGAGGGGATGGTCAGGCTGTTAGAGTCAGTGGGTGATATTGTTTCCCTGTGCAAAATACAAAAGTGGACTAAGATTAATCAGTGCCATGTCACGAGTGCTGACCAACATTCATTAGTAAAATCAGCAAACACTTTAGAAACATTATATAGCCTAAATGGAGAACAGCAGGGTATCCAAAGCACACCAAGTCTGTGGGACTGTCACTCCATTGTCCTGCATGCAGTATTTTGCACTTACTAGTAAAGAATTGCACTCTAAATCCCCAACTCTTTATTGGAATTCAATATTTCCATCCTACCATTTTGTATACGGGCATGTGTGGGTATTGTAAACAGAGAATCAAAGAGAACTCTGAGATTGGTTTTCCTAATGGGCAAGGCAGGGCAGCAAAATTTTCCAATAGTTGAGATGATCTTTTCAAAAATAATACAGTTATGTATTCTGGTGTTCTGCAACAGGTCCAAATACACACACTTATTGAAATTAAAGTAATTCATCACATTGATCTAAATGACAGTGATGAATCAAAGAAAAAAGAAATCCTTACGTCTTCCTGGAAAGAGCAACAAAGCAAAACAGAAACTACTTCTAAATTTAAAGCATTGATCAATACGATTTGTGGGAGACTAATCTACCTGACTGCCTAGTCTAGATTTCCATTTGTATTAAAGAGGAAACTTTTCTGGCCTGCACATACACAAACTGCAATTAGAGGCTGTCATCATACTTTTTGGAGCAAAGAATGTTAACATTCAGATACCTTTTAAAGTAAAAAACCAATTTTAACAATATACTCCCAGGGAGGAGTGCTAATCACCTCTTCAAAAAGGACAGGCAGGTCATGGAACCAGTCTATCCATCTGATAACAGCCAATAAATATTGTTTATCCTTTATATTTAGATTATATTCTTGTCACTTCTGAAATCTGCAGATTTTGAGCAATCTTCCCACCCTCCTTCTCACAGAGCAGACAGAGACAGTGACATGAAAAGTTTTGATCTAAGACATACGAGTTCCATCAATGCACCATGCATTTCTTTGTGGTGAATTCTATTTCTCTTAGTGAGAAAAATCAGGTAACAAATGTCTTATTTCCTGTACATACTCACATACAAAATATGTGTAGAGAGTACCTTGGCCAGCCTGGCTATCTGAGCATCCATAGTACTGTTAGTCTAGAGACAGTCAATTGATTAGTGTGACAGGGTTGAAGTGTCTTAGTGCTGTATGGATGTGGTTATGACACAGATAGATAGGCATAATCACCAGCTGACAACAGATTTTCATCAAATCCTGTAGTGTAGTCCACTGAAAATCCCCCATTTTCAATTAAAAGGAAGGCAATTATTCATTACAGAATTGGAGAAGGTAATTTTATATGTAGATGACATTTAATGAAACATTAATTTCTTCTGCCTAATTGAAACAATGCTACCAACACATGAGAAAGCCGTGTTAGCTGAATCTAAGAAAAAAATCTGTGCTTTGCATTGAAGAAGAGTGAAGAAAAAAAGCCCATTTTTACTGTGAATCAAATCTCATTAAGAGCTATTAAGCTGTTTACATTTGGAAAATAAACAGTCAATTTATACATGTAGCTCACAGCAGAGCTGCATCACTGTACCAATGAGACAATAAAGGCACAAAGGTCTAAAGAATCTTTTCCACAGGCATCTGTTACCCACTGAGGCATTTTCAGCTGTTCAGAGATTTATACGGTTGGGAACTTTTGCATCAGCACAAACAGAATGTAGATACCTGTGAAACACCTGTACTCATAAACCAGAGAGTCACACAGATGTTTAGGTTGCAAAAGACACTTAAGATCATCCATCAGCCCACCACTGCCAGGTCCACCGCTAAATCATGTCCCAAGTGCCACATTTACACGTCTTTTAAACACCTCCGGGGATGGTGACTCCACCACTTCCCTGGGCAGCCTCTTCCAACACAGGATAACCCTTTTGGGGAAGAAATCTTTTCCTAATATCCAACCTAAACCTTTCCAGGTGCAACTTGATGCTGTTTCCTCCAGTCCTGTCCCTTGTCACTAGGGAGAAGAAACTGGCTGGTATGAAAATCTTCCCTTCTCTTCTATGAAAAAAATTCTATGAGATATGTTCAACGGAAGACACACAAAACCCTTGGCTTTTTAACATCTTGACTCTCGGAGATTTAATGACATGCCTCATTTGAACACCTTTTTGATGAATGTTAACATTGCAGGTATCCAACATCTGACCAATGAATTCTGTGCTTCTCTCCCATTCAAAGCCTCAGTACCTACTGAGCTGTTCCAGTCACTTTCTGTCCAAAGAACATTTAATATTTCTCCATTACCTATTACAATTTGGATGCAGATTACCTGGGATTTGCCAAACATTTGAAGATGACCCTTGTTACTACAGTCTCTCCATTAGTTCTGTAAGGAAAGGGGGAACTTAGCATCATAATTCCCAACAAGAAAATTTAGTTCATTTTCAATTTGAAAAAGCTTGAATAATCCAGTTGTTCCCCCCTCACCATTTATTTATTTTTTTTTTAAATTACAGATTAGCCAGAAGGAAAACATATGGGTGTGATTTAAGGAAACTTTGCTGGCAATGCACATAATACAAAATGCAACATCTAGTCCCTCCTTTCAGCCTTAAGTGAAATGTATTGGTTTCAGAACTGCCTATAACATTGATAGGATATTTTAAAATGAATTCTGACAGTGTCCTACGTTGCAAGTCAGAAGTAAACCTAAGGTTTTGCCTCAGAAAATTTGAACTTCTAGCTAGTAAATCACAAGCTAAATGAGATAGTTATACAAACCATCTTCAATTTCTCAAAAAATATCCAATTGACTGTTCGTTGTGTTGCAGACCAAGATCCAACTGTTAATAATAAAGAAGTAAAAACTAAAATTATCTTAGAATCTGGTAGCTTTAATGTGATTTGGGGTTTCCTGGAATCTCTTTAGACCCTGCATCTTGGCTTTTAAGGAGCCAGTATTTCATTCACTGCATCATCAGAAGTAAATATTCCTGTTCTTACTCTTCCACTTTTAAATATTTATACATATGTTTCTTCTTACAAACTTAGAATATTTCTACCAGTGACAGCAGTGAGACTACTGACATATGGTTAGAGAACAGATGCCTGTTTTTTTTAACTCAAGGTATTAGCTGGTCAAATAGTTTCAGTTATAAATGATTTACAGGGCTGTTACCAACAGCAGATTGCTCTACCACATCTTGCTGAGAACACCCTGTACAGTGACATTCACATACCTTATAATCTCCAGAAGGATGCTGAGCCATAACCCTTGTGCTGTGAATAATGCAGAGGATTTATTGGCTCTCTGTGGATTCCCAGGTGAGCAGCAGGCCAGTGACATGTGAAGGGACCATCACCTTGTGCCTCTCAGCTCCTCTAGAGCAGAAACTGTCAAAAAGCCTCTTCCTCTTACACGGTGTTGCATGTGACACTAAGGAAATGCTGAGGGAACTAGATTTCCACTGGCTTGCTGATCCATTAAAAAATTATCATCTATCACAATTCTGTTTCTTGCAATGGTTTGTGGGTTTCAAAGAACCCCACAAAGATGCTTGGTATTCTATGTACTCTTCAAATCCCTGTGCTGTGCTTAGTGGAGAATAGAAAAGGCCCTTATCCACCCGTGTATTGTGGCAAAAGAGACAATCATATTGTCCCTCCCAGAGACAGCAGTGAAGCTATTAATAGCTGTGTTTTACAACCCACATTTCCAAACTACTCCCTCCAAAGCAAACGTTCAAGCATGACCTTTAATCCTCCCCATCTCAGGAGCAAAAGACCTTTCCAGAGATATTTAGCCCAATGGCGCTCGTTTTGTGTTAGCCCTTGCTCATTCAAGCTTCTTGAATACGTCTGGAGGGTCCTTAAACAAGTATTTTGACACTATTGATGGACCCTTTCCGACAGCTCATTAGGCGAATTCACGAGCTTTCCCAAACATGCCCAGAGCCTCGTGTTCAGCCAGAGTTCAGGGTTAGCTAACAGATTGCTGCAGCTCTAATTAAAATGTAAAGTAATTCTAAGCACACAACCTTTGGCAAATCAAATGCACCGGCTGATTAAAAAACAAAAAAAAAATTGTTTCAATTGTAAGAATAGTTTGCCAAAATAGAATATAAAATGTTTGCTCTTAATGAAAATGAGCAACAAATTTATATCACGCGGTATCTAAAAGCTGGGTGGAAAAAAGGCCGTTTTAGCAAGTGACAGCATATGAAGGAGACTCCTTGTTGTGGTGAAGAGATTATTAAAATGCATTTTTAACGCAGACTGCCATGATCTCTGGATGGAATGTCTAATGAAGCACACATTTAACCCTTCTGATCATATTATTGCTGTTAAAAGCATTTCAGTGAAAACCCAAAGTATGGCAATAATTGCAATGCTTCATAGGGAAGCGATTTCAAACCTGAAATTGAGGTCAAAGGCCAACAACATTCCCATTAGTACCAAAAACTTCTCTTCATGTGATTTCAATATAACCTAGAGCTGTACATTTCATATCCACTGTAAGCAGAGGCAGTAATTTCACTTTACATTAACTTAAATTGAGATGGTTGCTTTGCAAATGTTTGTTTTCCCAAAGAGGTTGGAAGAAGCAAAGAGAATACAAACAAAGAGTTTTCAGGAAAGGTTTATACATTATAGAACAGGGCAATGTGGTTGTTATTATTGAGACCAAGCCCATGTTCACACCCTGAATACCAAGCTCACTTGCATTTCCAAGTCATATCCTGTGAGACATGTATGGCAAAAATAAATAACTGTGTAGAGTTCTATGTGGGTACTTCCCTATTACAAAAACATCAAGAGCATTTACATTAAAAAAATTAACCTCTATAAAATATATATAAAAACAGGCATAATAGAGAAAAAAAATATGAGCAGTGAACAAAAATATTGGAAGATTTTCTCCAGAGGCTCTGTAGAAATCCACAGAAACTCACCTGTCCCATGGGCTACCTTCAAAACAGCATGAACCTAAAATCTCATCTACTGACTTAGCTATCGAGGAAATTCCTGCACATGACTGATTCATCCTTGCCAAGTGCAAGTCCTGTTGAGAAAGCAGATACATCACTGCAAGCTTCCACATTTGCTAGAAAAAGTGCAAAAAATATGCCACATATTTTAGAACACCCAACATTTTATTTCCAGCAAAAGAATAATTTATAGTTTATGATCTTCCTTCACTGTTTCTCTGCTTCTTTTCGCTTCCTCCGACAACAGAAGAGACTAATGAGATTGGTGCTGTCAGGAAGCAGCAGAATTCAGGCACTTTCTGCACCACTGGCTCCCTCTCTTGAGAACGCAATGAATTAGGGTCTCATCAGCTCCCAAATATGAAAGATATAGAGGGTGACCAATGCTGCATCAGCCGAGGCCTGCAGCAGCATTTATTAGCAGCTGATGTGGAGAACAGTTTTGCCTTATCCCAGCACTAAGGAAATCTCCAGAATTAAACTTCTGCATGTCTCCCTTGCAAAGCTTCACAGACAAACTTCTCTCTCGGATGTGTTAATAAATACAATGTAAAGCACATTTTCTCTTCCAAAAGCTCATGTGACAGCATCTTCCAGCTGAGAGCTGCTCTTACATAGCTAAAGCATGGCACAAACACCAGCTGTTTAGCAGTACATGCTTCAAATAACTCCTGAAATCCATATTCTTAGCCTTACTTCTAGTGAACAGGCTGACAGAGAAATTTTGTCTGATTTAAACGTTTCAGTCTCTCTGAATTGATGGCTTGAAACCCATTGATCCTCAGACTTTTAAGCACATGCTTAAATTTCAGTGTGGCACTAAAATACATCAACTTCAATGGGACATAACTGAGGCTGTAGCCAGGAAAACTGCTTTGCTACTCTGCATCTCTGAGTGAGCAGGGAGAATCAGTCCTGGAAGAAACAACTGCAACAACGCTCACCAGTGTGAGCACCACACAAACCACATCTCTGGCTGCACTCTCACTGTGTTCACTCCTTTGCTCTCTGACTTGTAAGAATAAGACGAGGGAGAAGTGACAGTTCTCAGGACAAAAAATTTGCAAGTCAGAATTTCTGCATGGAGAAAATCAGGTTTGAGAGGCTTCCTGACTGACTCTCAGCACCAAAAGGAGTTACTGGTGGCCTGGCCCAAGCCTAACTACTGTCAGTGCCTTTCATAGACAGATATTACACACAGTTTTGGTTACATTTTAAAAAGAAAAGAACAAATCCTTCACTTAGAAATCAAACAAAAAGTAAAAGTCATTAAATTTTCTGGTCCACAGTGTTAACATTCTCTCCTCTGTCTGCCTTCCCTTCTTTTTAAGATCTGCCACGAAAATGCAAATCCATGTATAACTGCGTATTCTGAAAATATGCTCCACTGGGTGTTTAACCATCCTGCCTTTGCAGCCCTGAAACGCTGTGACTTGTCAGCATATTCTTTCAGCATTGAACTCAGGGATGTTCCTCACCTCAGCAAATATTTTATTTTTCTCCAGTGCCAGAAAATAGGTGAGCATAATAAGAAGTTTAAAGAATTTTCAGTACAAGTGGCCTTTTATCTTCCACCTCTTTCCTTGTATTTTTTTCCATGTGTTATATAATCAGGAGACAAAGCCTTCTACCCCTAAATAAACATTTCTGCATTTATTTTTCTGAAGGTGCTGTGCAGGGTCTCATGTTGGTTTTGCTGGCACTGTATTTCAATTAATCTTTGTGAGCATGAACATTTTCTTTGGGAAAATGAAACTTGTTTCTGAGACGCTTGATTTCTTTTCATCCCTGTATTGTCCTTCACTTCTTGAGGACTCTCATATGTTCACATAGAGTGGAGAGGGGCTAGGAGGATAAAATTGCACTCAGGCAGGTGCTGATGAGCTGCATGACAAAGAAATTGCTGTCCCCTCCCTGCACATCTCTCAAAGGTCCTTCTTGCACTGTTCTTACATAACCCATGCCTTTCTTTTCTGAAATATTTTACTTCTGGTGAACCACAGGGATGGGACGGCAGTAAGGACTCAGATTCAGATTTGTTTCACCTACCACCAGAGAAAATTCTCCTTTACTATCCAAAAGGCTTTGTCCAGATCTCAGGTGTGTAAGACAAGAGGGAAACAGAATTTTAGTGCATGTCACTGAGAATGAGTATTCAGTTCTGGGAGAAACCACATGGATTTGAGGGAAAGGTTGGATAATATGTGGAAGGACCATGTTCAACCACAGTTCATGACTGCTGCCAGGGGCCTGACTGAGAATATCCTCATGCATTCAAAATATTTGGGACCGCAGGCCTTCCTGAAGCTACTCCATCCCACATTCAGAGGAAGCAGAGTTCCTTAGGATCTCTGCTTCTGTGCCTTTATAAGCATAAAAGCCTAGTCAAGAGGAAAGTTATTAACACAGAGCTCTAAAAAAAATTATAGCTTGAAATTACAAAAGGCTAATTACCTAGACTTTGTTTTTTGTGCAGCTCTTCAGCATTTTCTCACAAACTGAAATCATTTAGGGCAGGATTATGTCGCTCATTCACGCATTTCAATCTTTTTATGTTAAAAAAAGAAAAATGCAGCCTGAAATACATCTTTCAATAATCTTGCAAGAGATCCTCTTTCTAGATTCTTAGAGCTCTGCATTTTTGTGCTTGAGTCTGTTCAGGAGCAACTTGTTTACCCATGGAGGGCTCCTGGCGTTCCTGCCTGACTTCCTCTGTGCTGGGATGCATCGCACCTGAGACTGGAGGAGGCAGCTTGAAAATTAACCCATTTTCTTGGACCCCTCTTTTCTCCAGTGTTTTGTCCCATGTTGCTCTACCAAGCAGGTCCCTGAAGAGGCCAAAGTCTGCTCTCCTGGAGCCCAGGGCAGTGAGCTTGCTGTGAGCTTCTCATTCCCCACAGCCTCTCCTTGTATGCGAGAACAAGGGCCAGCATAGCACCTTCTCCTTGTTGGCCCTTCTGTCACTTGGGGAAGGAAGCTGGAATCATCAACACGTTCCAGGAGCCACCCCTAGTGTTTATGCCCTGCTGTGTTGTTCCTCCACAGGTGAGGACCACAGGTGAGTGGTGAGGACCAGGGTTTGTGAGGCTGCTCCTCTCTGTCTCTAGAGGGTCTGATCCTCTCAGTTTCCCTGGTCAGGCAGCTTGTAGCAGATCCTCATTATAGCGTCACCTGTCCCTGCCCTCCCTTTAATCCATCCCCAGGCAGAGCTCCATGCATTCCAGGGTCACTGGCATAGAGCTCTGCCTGTCATACACCCCCTGCCTGTCCTTCCTAGAGAGCCTGTATCCTTGCATTCCAACACTCCGGTCACAGGAGCCATCCCACCACATCTGGGATGCCAGTAACATCACAGCCCTGCAGGTGTGTGCACATCTCCCATTCTCCCTTATTCCCCATTCTCTGTGCATTTGCACAGCAGCATCTAAGCTGGGCCCCCAGTGAAGCTGAGTTTCTGACTGGAGTGGCTGGAATTTCTCTGTGCTGACCTCCCCAGGCTCTGGGCATCTCTTTCTGACCCTGGCACCAAAGAGGAGGTGGGATTGAGATTCCTCTCCCCTTCAGCAGCTTGGCCAGCCTGTGACTGAAGATGTTCTGCCCCTGCTGTGACAGATGGAGCCCATCAGCCCCCAGCACTTTAAGCTTCCCAAAGCAAGTCCCAAGGTCTGAGTAACTGAACCCCTGGCTGTGGCACCAGTCCCATGAACATTTGCTGATTCACCAGGTTAGACTGGCTCTTTCTAACTCCTTCCTCATCACCGGGAGCACTGATGAAAATACTACCTGCCCTCCAGAGTCTCTGTTCTACACAGCAGTCCCTGGACATGTCTAACCTTAGTTTAGGGTGAGAGTTGGGGCAGGGAATCCGATAAACTACATCTGATAGAGTACCTGACCCTTAGAGCTGCAAATGCTCTCATTCCTTTTCCTCCTTTCTTTTATTTTTAAAAAGTTCACAGGAACATTTATTCCAGCCTCTGAACATAATCACTGAGTTTCATAAAGAACAAGATTCCCACAAGGCCTCATAAAAGTTATTCTCAGTATTACAGTCCTACTTCAAACGGGAAAAAAAGCCATTTTACAATAACCTTGCTGTCACAGAGTGCTTACAGCCAGGGTGTTCGCTGGGAATAATCCATAATAAAAAGGAACCCTTTGGGACTGTCTGTCCAATTGCCACATATAAAACAAAGCAGGAAATAAAGTGTTGGATGTTTAGCTGTACCTTCAGCTACCGACACCTGCAGTGTCAAAAATAAGGGAAAGAATAAAAAGATGAGCTAATTAGATAGCAGCATCTGAAGTGCTGCTCTTAGTGGGTTTTATTTGCTTTACATCACATCTTTTAGTTCCAATTTCTTCTTTCTTTTTTTGTGGGCTTATTTTGTTTGGTTTTTGTTGCTTTTTTTTTGTCTCAAGCTATCCTTACTTCCAATGCACTCTGAACAACTTTGCACTGCTACAGATCCTTTGAACTCCATGTGGACTGGAATTTGGCATGTGCAAATGCTGGGGAGGCAGGGGGGAGCAGGGGGAGGGACCTTAAACACTCAAGTGAAGGAGTCCAAATTAACCCCCGCAGTTCTAATCCTCTCAAACTTTATGGCTGTTGTACCCCTGAAGAGAAATACCATTTTACTTCAATTTTGTGCCTTTTTTAATGCAGGTACTTATGTAAAGACACGGATGGTTAAGGCATGAATCTCTAAAACCCAAATCCATAGAGGATACAGAGGAAAAATCCATAAAGAAATACGATTTTTTTTTTCACATCAACTAGCAGCTTCACCTTAGGTCCACCTCATTCTGACACTGCATTTTGTTCTTAAAACCAGGATTTTTTGTTAATTTACATAATGGGAAACCTCTCTCCTGTTGGAGGATATCTGCCCTGCCTCCTGTGAACCTTTATGGCCTGCCCTCTCCTACCTTCTCTGTGAGCACATCTACAGTGAGTAGCTACTGTGGCACCTGGCTAAACCACATTCCATTAGTGACCATATTCCACAAACTTCTTCCAGCGTTAAATGCATTTTGTGTGCACATTCAGAAACCTTGGTGCTCCAGGAACCCCTCAGCAAGCACTGGGTGCCAGCACGACCAGCACTGAACCTGAGACTTTTCTTCCTCACACATTTTAAAATCGTAAGAGCAAGCCTGGGGTATGCAGTTCAACAGGGATGACGTTATTATTGTTAAGAAAGATCAGAAGGGTTCTGCTAGTGAGACACAAAGAAATATGAGCATGAACCAAGCCTTTGGAAAGATGTGAAATGCACATATCTCTAACTCTTAACACATTCATTTTTCTTACATGGAGGTTCTGTTTCATCACTTCATTGTGAGCTGATGATTTCCAGAAATACCTCAAGCACTGTGCAATTTATTCTTCAGGATAAAAATTACCTTTATTTCCATATTGCAAGATGATGTAGTAGAATACATATTTCCATGAGCATTATGCTTTAAGAAGAAACTATGTACGTTGATGAATATGCTTTTCATTCTCTCTAATAATCAGATTATGGTCACACAAGCAGCTTCAGAGTTTGAATGACGATGTAATAACTCATCCATGGTACCATCAACGACACTTGGCTTTTGGCCTTGTGCTTAAACCATGTTAGCTATAAATTATTATTTTATAATTCATGTCATGTTGCTTAAGAAAGAAATTATTAGAGCACAATAACTGTAAGACTGTATTCAACTACTGGTTTTATTCACCTACTTAAATAAGTATTTTCAGCACCCTTCCAATTAATGTTTGGATCAAGAAATGAAATAAGGGGATAATATGTACTTGAGAATTTTGGATAACAGCTACCATTGCCTTCTTAAGAGACCAGAGGACCATAGAATAGAGAGAAATACAACGAGAAAGGATTTAAGGCAGTGCTACAGAAAAAAAAAAAAATCACTGCCTATAATAGACATTTCTAGCACTGAATAAACATCAGCTAAAAGATGATATTTAACAGTCTGTTGCAGCTTTCTATGGAAAGATTTTCCTACTGCTTAGGAAATGAAGACTGTCAGAAAACTGTTAACTTCACAATATGTCTGACAATATCAAGCAAGAAAACAAAAAAAAATCAAACTTTCTGTGAAAACATTTACATTAGAGCAGCCTTGCAAACTAACTTGGGTTGATTAGTTTAAGTAAACTACTCCAAATCGTTATCAGCAGTGATTTAGACCTGTAGGACATGCTGTCCTAATGGGCCAAATCTGCCATTTGAAAACTTTCTACTCTAGAAATAATGTTGCACAGACAAATATGGAATGACTAAATATAAGCAGAAAGAGCTTACAATCTGTACAGATAGACAAGGAACAAGGAATCACACATCTCCCCATTTTTTATGGATATGCCTAAAAAAGTAATGCTCTGAAGCTCCTGTTTGGGTGTGAGAGCGACTTGGAACCAGCTTTCTGCAAGTACCTGTTCATCGCTCCAGAACTCTTTAGCTGAGGAGCACAGAATACAGAGGATCTTTGCCAGACACTGATGAACAGATCATTCTGTTCTTCTTGGTCTCTTACTTTGGGAATAAAGCACAAGAGACTAACAGACTGCCTTCAGACCTCTATACATCAGTGAATTTTTCCTCCTGGAAGACATAATGCTGCTTATGGAGTTTTGTTTTTCATAGCACGCTGATGTTCTTTTCTCTGTCAGCAGGAGGTAAAAAAAGTATAACATTATTTCAAGCTGTCTGTTGAATGTTTCTTCCTTAATTATATTATCAAACTACTGCAGCTATCAGAAAAGAAACAGTGAAATAAAAATAAATTGGTTGTCCTGAATGTTTTCAAACACAGTGAGTTTGCAGCAATATCTCTACTGTATTTTGCACATCTGCCTAGGAAATCTTGCTTCTGGCAAGTGACAGTGACATATTAAACCTGAGAATTCTCAAAGATCAGAATGGAAATGAAGAGAAAAACGTGGCAGAGCTGCAATTGCAAGCAAAGCAGGATCATTTCCCTGGTGTTTGACAAAGTCTTCCTGATCTCCAGCCACATTAACATGATTTAGCAATGCAGCTGAACACTCAGGTGTAGACTCTGCAGAACAAGGCACCAGTCTGTACATTCAGAGGGTTTGGATTAATGAACATCCTTCTCCAAATCCAAACTGGAATAGATCCTAAGCAAAATTAAGTGATTCCGTACAAAAGCAGGTTGTGTTGTTTAGGTGGTAAAGGAGAACTTCAAGTCTGAACTAATAAGTTATTTACAAGAAAATCGGAATTTAACAAGGATTAAACAAAGACCAGAAGTAAACAGCACAGACAGAAAGAGTAGAACCCTTCTTCTGTGTGTGGAGCTGATCACAGACTCATCCTAACAAATTCACAAGTACATCATATTTCATTCCAAACTTTTTTACAGGTTTGGTTAAACCCCTACAGATGTTCATCTTTATTCCTCACAGTGTTGATATATTATCAAACAGAAGGCATAGAACACTATAAACCCATTTCTTAAAACTTTTTCAATTAGCACTAGCAAAAGAAGTCTTCTCCCCCCCTCAAAAAAGCCCCAAACCAAACAAAATAAGATAAAACAAACAACTTCCCCCAAATAAAACAGAACACCCTCCACAAAAAACAAACAACAACAAAAAGTCAAAATAACTCCACAAATTTTGACACTGCTGAATACAAAAGGCCTTCTCTTTAAAATAATTATGTATTTTTTCTTGGAAAATTTGATAAATGCTCTTTAATTAAAATTTTATTTCCAGCTAGGTTAAAGGATTTAGGTAGGAGATATCCATAAAGGAGATATTTAGTCCTCTAATTAATACAACTAGACTCATGGCAATGTTCATGTCTCAGATGATGATATGACAAATAAGTTCCTGTTATTCCAGCATCACTTCTTATTCTGCAGAATGTTGTGGTTCCATTAATCATGCTGAAGTGCAGCAATTACTTTTGAAAAGTTCCCCGTGCGGTAAAATTGTTTTTTCCTCTGTCTTGGTATTTTCTTCTATTACGCTTAAACTATTTTCTATTTTCATACTTAAAGCTTTTGACTTCCTTTCCATAACCTTTGCCAGTCTCTGCTCACGACTGCAAAGCAGCCTCATCATCTCCCCCGTTGCAGCCCTGACACTGAGCGATCATTCACGTCACAGCAGATTGAATTTATTTACACATAATTGTGCCATACCAAGCTTTCCATTACCCTACAACAGTGATCTCAGTAGAATCACACACAGTTGATTATGATGATATCCAGAGGGTTTCCCCCTACTTCACAGCACAAACTTCCTTTTTGCAGCTCACTGCAGCCATTCAGGGCAATATCAAGGTTTCTGCCTCACACATGAGGAGTGTCCTGATTCCTCTTCTCCTCAAAGAATGAAAGAGAATTCTGTCTATGCAACCTGGCCCCATGAGGTGCTTGCAGCTGCCTCACAAGTGATCCTGCTGGAATATGAATATGACAAATATCAGATGGTCCCCGGGAAATGACTTGCAAATGACAAGGATATCTTAGAGTCCTACACCTGCAGCCACACCACTGACTTCTCTCAGGGTCTCTTTTCTCCCTCTGCTCTATTCATTCAATTCACAGAACACTATGATGAGAACTGACTCACAAAACGACTTTTGGAAAATTGGAAGCCTGAATTGAGCGGCACTTCCACATCAGAAGACATCAAGTGCTACTCTGGCTGTAGAACGTTGTGCCAGCAGCATAGAAAAATACAGGCAGCAAGGGTTTGGAATTTGAACAGGCAAAAGGAGAATCCCAGCTCCTGAGTTTGCAGATCAAGGTCATTGTGGCACAGCACATAGTACGATAATAAAAAACATAAAAATTTGAGTTAAACTCTGTTAGACTACAGATCTTCTCAGGAGTGATGTCTCCCACCACATCTACTCCCTCTGGCCTGTCTGGATTCAGGGACATGGAGAATTTTTAAAATTTTGTAATTTTAAAGGAGCGTAAATGATCATATCACTAATCTCCCCACCACAAGCTTCACCCAAAGCAATCTGATAAAAGTAAATACACTTTAATTGTCCTTGGAAGAGAGCATCACATGACAATAGCATCAAGAGTATCTAAGTTTCAATGCCATTTTAAAATTACTTGGTCCCTTGAAGCCTTAAAATGCCTGTAGTGAAGTGCACAAAACACAAAAAAAAGTGAAAAAAAATTCTCTGTGCCACTGTAAGCTCATTGAAACTCCACACACCCCCTGAACGCTGAACCAGCAATTATCTTTTTATTATTATTATTAATTTGCACATATACATATAAAATCACCATTTCTAACTACTTAATGAATTTTCTTAGTTACATATTCCGGAATTTTTCAAACACAAGGGGCTGTCCTTCCTTTACACAAGAACCAAACACAATCACAGTTTCTGCCTGGGACAGGAATCTTTGGTGTGTGTTTTACATTGAGGTGCAACGAATGAGATGATAATCAGAGCAATATCATCTCACTAAATATGTCCAGAGTTCTGTTTAGTGATTTACTGTATCATTCTTCTTTTCAGTGTCTTGTGCTTTCCAAATAACACATGATCTGACAATTACAGGAATTGCATTCAAGTCTTTTTTGCTTTTGTAAAAGTTACCAGGCATAAGGATTGCAATCTAAAAAATCATTTAATTTATGCAGATATTAAAGTGCAAATATGTTCCCTAATCTAAAAACATGTGAAAAATACAAACCTGACAAATTAAAAGTCAATAACAAATAAAAATAAGGCGTGACCCTTGATCTAGAGAGTGTGAGGATGTAACATTTGTTTGATGTTCTTCAGGTAAAAATGCATCTGAAGAAAGAGAAATGTGGGTTGGGTAAAGAAAAAAGGCACTGCTTTTAATAAGGCTACCAAAGGAATTGTGTTTGTATTACCAAAAAGAGTGATGGTGTTGGGGAATGTACAGATTAGGAAGATTAAAAGGAAGTGAATGAAGATATGTAAAAGGGGTATTCTAGTGTTGCTCAGCACTGGTGGGGGCACAGCAGCTCTGTTGCAACAGCAGCACTTTGCACCCAGCATTGTCCCTGCACCCCCTGCTCTGAATCCTGCAGCAATAAACACCAAATACACTCATCCCTCCATGCATACATCTTTGTCCTTGTGTGAAATACCACATACAATTGGTTTCTTTCTTAATTTTCTAACAATGTACCAATCACCAAAAGGCCAAAAATTACTTAAAAATATGAAACATATTTTTAAAATTATGCTGAACAAAGAAGTAATCCTCATTGAACTCTCTTTTGCACTGCATCACAATTCCCTCCTCCTCTGATAATTCCATTGTAATTTTTTAAAATAAATTAATACATTGCCAAAGAAATCAAAATTCACCGTTGCAGACTGACTGAAGTTAGCTATAGAAGACTTTTTGCAGTATTGTATTTATGTCATTATTCCCAAAATCATTGACCCAGGAATTCTCTGTTCCCTTTCTTCTTTTTTTTTGGCTTATCTACATTCCAGAGTGCAGATTAAGCCAAGCTCTCTGTCTTCTGTGACCAAAGTGCAATAAAAAGCAACAACTGAATTTGAAATATTTATTAGAAGTGTAGAGAATGAGAAGAGAAAAGCAACCGAGGGAAAAGAAGCAGTAAAAGAGCATTGGACAAGGTTACTTAAACTGCCAATTAATGTTCAAAAATAACCTCAGCAATAAGCAAAAACATGACAGGCCTGACAAAGAATAAGGCTGCAGTGTTAATGAATACTTGATATCAAGTGCAGCAGCCAGAAAGTAGCTTTTATCCCAAGACTTCCCATACGGAACAACGCATCTTCCCTCACTTTTCCTGAACAGACACTCAATGTCCCAGGTAAAGGTTCAAAGTTCAAAGGACCCATCAATTTTGAGTGCCCAGCCAGGGTGCTCAGAGCCTGTGTCTGTGTCTGGAGTGTTGAAGAAAGCAGACAGAGGAGCGTCTCCTCCTTGCTGAGATAACAGATATCTGATAACTGATATCAGGATCTGTACAGCCTCGAGTTCACAACTCTGCCACTGCTCTGCTGCATCCACTTGTGCCCCTTCAACCCCTTGGCTGTTCAGATGAGAGGTTCTTTGTGTAGGTATTTTACAAACACGCAACTATAAAAGTACCCAGCCCAACAGGGCCTCTGGGACTCGAGGCAGAAACCCTTGAAATCCTAAAAAATATGCAGAAACATTAACCCTTTCATGAGATTGTTTCTTCAGCGCTGCTGTGTTCTGAAAAGGCTCGTGCATCCCATGGTTTTCACATCCCACACTCCTCTCCAGCTGGAATAGGAAGCAGCCAGTGCTTCCAGTGACAAACTTTTGAGCAACTCCAGAGCTGAGTTTTCTCTTAATTGTCTGCCTGATTAATTACACGCCTTTCCCCCGCCCCAGCATCATGTGTTTGAACATTGGCTTGAATTGTGACATTATCTAATGAGCCATAAATACTGTCTTTTATAATAGATCAGTTTTGGCCTTTGGGCTCCTGTTACCTGACACAAACTCGTCCTCTTATTATTTCTGTGAAGTCCTTCACGGTTTATAGTGCATTTTCGACAACACTTCACTGTCTCCTATTTTAAATAGCATTTCTTCCCTAACAGTCATATTCATAATTTAAATCCTATTTTTAAAAGAATTTCAATTATAATTCTGCTAAAATATTTTCTCTACAAAAAGAGAAAATACTTAATAAGCAAAGTGAGCGAATTAGAAGATAATTGTGCTTCATTTTAGAAAAGCAACAAGTGATTTAGGATCTCTGTATTAACTTTTAAAAAGATACTTCAATTAATGTTTCCCAGGTTCTTCTTCACCTAAAGTTATAGCAAGAATTTCAAAAAGCTTAGAGACTTGTCTCTCTTTGAAATCAATACAGGAAAAATCTTGCCCTAGGGCTCCTAAGTCACTTTTGAAAATGTGACAGTATTGAAAAAGAATACAAATTACTTATTAAAGATCTTGAAGCTGTTGATGGATATAGAATTGCAATTTAAGACAAAGAGGTTAATGACATTTTATCTTTATCTATGAGTTTGTTGCTCAAAAACCAAAAAATTTCTTGGTTAAGGATCTTTCTGAAAACACACAAAGCACACATCTGTAACCAGATGGAGGTGATGGGAACAAATGAAGAACATGTTTTCTAACTTTCAGGCAGGAATGGGAGCTTTCCAGAGCTACATGGCCTTGAAACTTTGCTCTGAGGGGAGTTTTCAACTGGTAAATATCCATTGTGTAGCATATATTAAAAATTATATTTGATATATTAGATATATTAAAAATATTAGGTGTTGTGTTTGTAGCCTTATGGATAAGAAAATACTATTTTTTTTCCCCTGGGCTCATGCCTATAACAATTTGGATAGGAATAAAGTCCAAAGTTCCATTTCACACTTGTGTGACACCCCTGGATTGTTCTGAGACCTGTCTGTCCTAACAGCACAATAGTGCGATGCACTGAGGTGTGCAAGAAGAAGAGAGCACCTCGAGGCAATCAGACCCTAATGCTTTTTGGATATTTTGTGCATAAAAAGGAGTTTTGTATAGGTATTTCAATAAAAAAAAAAATTATACTTGTAAAATGTAACAGTCACAATATCTAAAATTGGAATAATGTTCTGTATAATAGCTATCTTATTTTACAGTTTTTTACTCTCCGTTACCCCTTACAAAAAGGCACAGCAGCCCTGTCTCCTGACGTCTTATCCAACAATCTTCCACACAATCAGCGTGGCAGAATGAGTCCAACACTTACAGTCACTCATGTTCCATATCCAAGAACGAACTTTTAATTAGTTCAGAAAGATAAGTGTTCCCTTTGTCTTGGTGTAAAACAAAATTTTCATAAAGTTTATCCTTTCTCTTACATGGAAAAAAATTTTTTAAAAATTTTTTTTTTGAACAAAGTAATTTAATTTTATAAAAGACAACAGTAAGGAAAAGATAGAGAAATGTAATACTTGATCCAATATCTCAAATTCTCATATTGCAGTAAAGGCTGGTGTTCAGTTTTAGAAAAGAAAATAACATTAAAAAGGGTCAGAAAGGCTCAATCTTGGTGGATGGACACTTATGAGAAGGGTTCTGCTTTCTCCCCCTACATGCTCCTAAAACCCTGTGTTTAATAGCAGCCACCCATTGCATTTTTCAGGGAAAGCATTCCTAAATGTGATGGACAGGCTTGGTGGATGTACAAACACCAAAAACACGCCACTGGCCCCACTGTATTAATATTTATTTCCACTCCACCTTATTTGCAGCAGATAAAGGTGAAAGCAGAACTGATGTGGAGATTATGTCAACAAAAATTTAATCTAATTGTTTTTTCTAAATATGCAATGTTAGACAAAAGTCTCAGTGTTGCACATAAACCAATTATAACACAAATTAGCTCCTTCAAGTTTCCAGGATTAAAAAAAGAAAGATAAAAACAGAGGACATACAGTCAAAAAATATGAGTTTTAGGCAATTCTCTTTCTATCCTCACTCTTAGACTTGTATTCTTTACATCCCAATTAACAATTTCCCTCACATTTTCTGGCTCCTAAATACTTCTCTTATCACTCATGACATCCATAACTATTTCTCATGGATTTGATACACAGCTTATATTTTGCATATAAAAGACAAGGTAAACCTGTAATTTTGACGACTGGTACACTGGAAATGAACAGCATGGCAATAGCGGGGAAAAGTGAATTCTCTAATGTGCTGCAGAGGGATACCTGGTTATTTAAAAAACTTTCTGCTCATTTTTCAGAGAGGAAGGGGGTGAACATGAAGGGATCTACCTCCAGGAAGAATAAATTCAACAAACTGCACGGAAATAATGACACATTGAGAGCCAAGGGTACAATTTTCAGAAGCACATCTAACCAAAAGCAAGGTGAAAGACACCCTATATTTACATCTTCCATGCTGCGGGTTGGATCTGCACTCCTACTATGCAGAACATAAGTGAATTGATCTTTAGAAGTACACAGATATTAAAAGAAATAGCAGAGTATGTTTCCACGGACAACCTCTTTCCCACCTAGAAAAGGGAAGGAAACCACTGCATATGAAATTTAAAATGCCCTCAGTGATATGTCACTTAAGACAACTGCACCACTTATAAGCTTGTAAGTACTGCTTGCCTTTTAAGCAGAATATGAAATAAAAAATTTAAATATCAGCATTTACATGAAAAATCTTTTAGCCTAGCATACTATTATTTCAACAAGAATTCAGATATTCATTCTCTCCCTGTCTTGGCGAACACATTCCCTAAACATTTGGGATTCTCAATAGTTTAGAGGTCTCTATCTCACTACTTATGCATTCAAAGCCGACTGTGAGACTCGTGAAGCTGTAAAACAGGCTGCAGTCACAGCCTAACACAGGCTGCAGGATTTCATCAGTCATTCAGTGCTTCTATAGCTGGGATCTCCAACAGAATGCAGGACTGCTGAGAGAAAAGGAGAAAATACTGACAGAACCATTTCTGGGGGACGTTTCACCACAGCTACAACATTTCTGTTTCAATAGCACCTATTGATTGCTGGGGAAAAATGTAAGAAAGACACTGTAAAACATGAAACATATCCTAGATGGCTGAAAGCCAAATTCAGGTTCCTTACTTAGAATGATTTAGGATTCTGCAGATTAAATGCCCTGCTGTATCTCAGCCAAAATATCCTGTTCCAGATCTTTCTGAGTCAAGACTTAAATCTGCCTCTCTCACATCCACAGCCAGTCAGAACCCACAGTTTTCTTCATCCAGCCACCACTTGCACGGCAAAACATTCAGGTTTTTTCGTAGCTTTATCTGATGAAAACAAGACTGCAAAGTCTGTTGGGTCAGTCTGCAGCACACAAAGCACAGGGAAAGTGGCACGATGGGCACATAGTCCAAAAACAAATACAGAACATGCATCAAAGACACTGAAGTGTGATGGCTCATCTCTCTATTTGCATCTAACTAGTTGCTAATCACAGAGATCTTCAAAAAGCTTGGGAGAATTTTCCTTCTAAAACGTTACTGCTAAACCCAGCAATATTATCACTAATCTCCCAGCAGCTTAGGCAGTGTTGTGCTGTTGGGTTTTTTAACAGGGAAAGACAAAAGGGAAGAGATGTTTTCACTGTTTTCTCTTCTCAGGGGTCTTTCCGAGCTGCAATAAACAGATATGTTTCAAGCAATTACACTGCACAGGTACTCCAGAGTCCATTCAGAGCAAGAACCTTTCACCTATGAACACACATACCAGCACTACTTTTAAATCTGTTCCCAAAGTAACGAGGCTTAAATTCACGCATGGATTCTGCATTCCAGACTACGTGTTTCCTGAAAATTTTAGATAACACCACAAAGCCAAAGACATTCTCCCCCAATTATGTTACCTTTGAAAGCCATTGTGCTCAAAATAAACAGCGATTACACGTAGTTTTAAAAGATGCCTTGAGCTCTGCTGAGTCAGTATTGGCTGCACGCAAATTGTCCTTGAGGATTTTGATTGTTCCATAAAGTATCCCTGGGACTGTTAGGAACACTGCACACTCTCCCTGCTACCATTAAGTGAAATGGTGCATTGCATACTGGATGAGAAATCCCCAAAAACTGGTTTAGGTTGGAGGGGGAGATTCTTGCACAAGCCTGGAAAATTGAGCAATTTTGAAAATCCATAGTAACAAAAGGTTGGTCTAAATTGAGCAATAGAGAATGCATCGGAATTGGAGACCCACACAGAGATAAAAATCCCTTCTGCATACAGAAAACAAAGAAAACAAATTCCACAAGACAACACATTACAAAGTTCTTTCCACTATTTGCTCTTCAAAAGTAAAAGCTGTACCAAAATTTTAAAATCACTGTAAATACTGCTTAGATTTGGGAAAAAAAAAATACACATAATAAAGACATAGCTAAAGCTTAAACCCAAACAGTCAACATTTTACTAAGGTTCAAGGAGAACCCATCTTTACAACTGACAGATTCAGACATTTAAAACAAATTGGGTTTTGATTTAAAAAAACACAGGCTCAGAATTAAACTTACTTTTCAGATATTCATGAGGTTTTGGGGATGGAGGGTATATCATCTCTTCACTCTCACCCCTCTTTAAAACGTTTTGTCAGCTGCTATTAGATCACAGACAGATTTCAGTAACTGTAATTTCCCCAGTAATGCAATTTCCTTGTTCCCGAGTGTAACTGTATGATTTGAAAATAATTCAGGCCCCTTGTAAAGCTCATCTTGAGGGTTTAAATGGGATGAACATTAATATGATGAATAAAATGGGTTGTACACGTACAATGGGATGTTTATAATACATGCATGTAAACCCCTAAAAGAGCATATCAGTCACCAGTTTAAAAAATGTTGTGCATTAGAGCAGAATTAGAGCAGAATTAGAGCAGAATAGCTGATGAATAGGCCACAGCACCGAAAAAAAAAAAAAAGAAAAAGAAAAAAAGGAAGCAGTGAAAAATATTTGGATAAATTAAATGCATCCAAGATGACAGGACCTGATTCAGTTCACCCAGGGGTACACAGGAAACCAGCCAATGCAATCTGTGAGTCATTAAAGCTTTTTCTCAAGAGTTTGTTGAAGATATAAAGGGAAGTTTCTAAAGGACTGGTGAAGGGCAAGCTTCATGGGTATTTCCAAAATGAGGAAAAGGGCCTGGAAAGTTATAGATCAGCGAGTCTAACTTCAGTGTTCAGAGAGATACCAGAACAAATCACTTAAGAGTCAATTTAAAAGCAGCTACAGGATAGTAAACGTGATAAAAAGCAGCTAACATGGATCTGTCAAGAACAAATCTCATCAAAACGATCCAATTTCCTTTCATGACAGGATAATGGGTCTGGCAGATAAGGGGGAGGCATTAGAGACAATCTGTCTTGACTTTAGTATTGCACTTGATGCTGTCCCTCAGGACATTCTCGGGAGTAAACTAGGAAATTTGGGGTTGATGAAGACAAAAGAACATGGGCACAAAACTTCATACATGTGCAGTCATCAACAGTTTGCTGCCAACCAGAAAAGCATTTTAAGCAGAGTTCTAGATGAGTCTATCCTGGGCCCACTCCTACACATATTTTTAATTATTATTTCAGTGACAGGCTAGAGAAAATACAATGTTCACTCACACAAACCAACAGACTACACATAATGGATTAACTGGATAGAATCCAAAGTGGATTTTAAAAAAAAATCAGTTGTAGTAATTTCACAAACTACTACAGCTAGGAAGATGCCCAAAACATTATTTTGCAGCAAAACAGTAGTGTAGAATAATTTACCAGACCCTTTGAAGAATGCAGGGCGGCTCTGGGGATCATCAAGTACTACTTTATGCCTTCGGGCAAAAGTCTGCATTAAACTTTGTACTTTTTCTTACGTGTTCGTATTAAATTACCCAATTTTGCCTAAAGTTTATTAAACGTTTCTACTGTCCTGAAATATTAGCACAGAAAACAGAGAGGAAGAACAGCTTATTTTATTTTAGAACCCTTCACATTAACTTTCTTTTCCTTCATGGCTTCTTTCAGCAATACCCTAGATTGAAACGTAGTTAGATTTTTCTGAACTGCATTTTAAAAAAAAAAAAGTAGTGCTTGTGCCATACTGAAGGATAATGCTGACATTTTCTAACACAACAAAAGCAAAATACAGACTCAATCAATTTGTGTGTTGTTATTTATACAATTAACCTGTATTGGCATAGCTTAAACTTCCTTCATATCAAAGTGAATCCGGTCTATTCAGTAATTTTTCCATTAGGTGCTTGCAGATTTAATCATAGAAAACATTCATGCTTCATAGGTGCTCTGACAAAATGACACTGATATTGTAATGAGAAATACATTTATCAAGACTAATCTTGATGTATTAAGTTACTAAAACACACTGAGCCTTGAAAGGCATCATAAGCTGATTTCTCAAAAAAAAAGTTGGAAGACCTCCGCTACTTTTACCCCAACTCATTGTAGAACTTGAATGAGTCACTTCAGCTCTCATTCTATTTAAAAAACAAATGATAATTCTTCCTTCATTTACCCCCTGTGCTGAATAATTAGTTAATCTCTATGCAATTATTTCAAATTGTATAAATGTGCTCAATATTGTTATTAGCATAACCCAAGCTGGGTAAGAGACAGAAAAATACCATTGCATGTATTCTGTCATATCAAGTTGTTATGCCTTGCAGTAAAAAAAAAAAAAAAANTAAAGTGAAATGAAACAGGGAAAGGAGAAGCTGAATTAAGTTCTAAAAAAGGAAACTAGAAAGGATCTAAACAGAGATATCAACACAGAACAGGCAGGTTGTCAGGGCAGACCCAGTGGTCATGACCCAGTGAGCAAGACAACCACACCTCCAAGCCAAAGACAGCTCATCTGGAAACAGTTCAAACCTATAACAAATGTTCAGAGTGATCTCAGTCACTCTTTTAAATAGGGAATCCCCAAATCCACAATCTGAAGCTGTTCGTAGCAAGCAAGAAACTTAATAAAAATTTGGACTTTGCAGAACTGCAGAGATTCTTCTCGAGCTGCTGCAGAGGGCATGATGAGGGCACAGAGTATAAAACATCAAAGCAAAATCCCAGGCACCACAATGTAAAGGTAAAACAAACATAATATTTCTGCATCTAACATCATTCTCTATAAGGCACGGCAGGTCTCCGCCTTGGCCATTCTTTGCTATTCACTGTCAAAGATGAACTGAAGTACAGGGAGAGAGAGAAAGGCAAATTAAACATCCAGTATTTCTGAAAGTGAAAAATGCTACAGATTTGGGTGCAGCTTTACCGTCTCTTTCCATTAAAATGTTATGCCAAAATGTGTTGGGGGGTCAATTGTGGCGGGTAAATTCCATGTGCAGCCCCCATGTTTTTTGTCACAGATTATTTTTTTCTGCAATGGCACTCGTAAACCTGGGTCCCTTGTGTTCTGGGAGCTGGGTAACACATTTTTTGATTTTCAGAGGCCGATAATGTGTTCTGCTACAAAGTCTTCTGGGCCCAGATACAGCAAGGAAGCATCCTGCTGACCGAATTAAAAAGATCAGTAATTGTTCAGCCAGCCATGGGATGAAGAATGATCAATCACCAGAGGAGAACAGGGATTTGGAGATTGCACTGCACTACAGCAAATTAGTTTTTTAACCATTAGTGAAAACTTCCTGTTTAGCATTGCCAAGGGTGGTTTTTCTCATTTTGCAATCAATAAAATGCTAGCGCTTGTTGTCTGTTTTTACCACCTTAAGTAAGCTTGGTTTAAGGTATTTCTTAATAATAAACAGTTAGAATTTCTATAGATACTTTGTGGATTTTTCACTGCTTGACTCATCAGTCCAACAATTTGTGTAGGGAAAATCAGTATCAGTAAAGTTAAAAAATCCTGTTCTCCAAGGGCATGTATGAGTGACAGCAGAAGAGATTTAGGGAAAAAAAAATCAACTGAAAGGGGCCTGTGGGTAACCCAAGAATAGATCAACCATCAGTTGGCTTATCCAGCTATATGGGCACTGTATTCACCCCAGGCCAGGCCTCCAAAAGACTTCAGCAGGCCAAGATAATGAGTGTTTAAACATAGATTTAGGTTTTGAACATCCATGGAAAGTCTGCTTTTCCTTCCTCTGGTGCCCAGCTTTGTCCTTTCCACCTATTCATCCCATTATGAGGAGTTGAACAGAATCATAAGCTGAGCAATCATTTGCTGTCTAAGCTTTTTATCTGTTGCCCGTGTCACTTCAGGTAAATGACCAGTCTCCAAGGAGGAGAAAATCTGTATACAAAAGTATAAAGTTAGCACAGTCTACGGGTGTAAACTATGTCTTTTTTTGTCCCCATAGCACAAAGTTGTCAAAGCACAAGGAGTCAAATCCCAACCTATTCTGTCTACAGCATCCTCCAAAATGGGAAAACAAATAGATTTTTTTTCCTGCTACCTGGTCAGTCACTGAGAGCACCTTCACTCGCTTCTGCTAACCTCAAGTGTTTCATTTAGGGTGTGGTTATCATGACTGTAACTCTCTTCAGAGCCCATTTCATCTCATTTCTAGCTAGTTCTGGGCTAAACTAGTCTTCAGAAAGCAATACCTCCATGAAAAAAATCCTAATCCCTTCCTACATCAAAAAACCTGTCAAGTTTCATTTCCCTGACCACAGGCCTGTCTGGGAAGGCCCTCCCAGCAGCCCTGGAGTTACTAGGATGGGCTGATATGTTCCTATTGACATGCCAAGTGTCACTGGCTGAGTCAAGGCAGCAAGGAAAGGACCACTAATGTATACCAAAGTCACTCTTCTGCGTTCAGGAGAAAACACAGAAAAGAGGTGAGAAAACTTTCTCTTTTGCTCATCGATTTAAATTTTAAAAAAATCTTAAGAACCACTTTTCAGATCAAACACACACGTTTTCTCCTAAATTTTCTGATAAATACCAAAGCCCTGTTCATCTAAACAGAACGGGTTCCTATAATGAAGTGGTGTAGTATCTGATACCACAGCATGACAGGTTCTCATCTGGGACAGCCAGTAATTTGTTCCCAAACCCATTCAGGGGTTGGGTAAAGTGCAGGTGGTTAAGTCCACAAGATCAAGTGATCCTTCCCTACAGTCTAATTCCAAACTGATTTACACATATTCAGGTGATATCAGAATCAGACTATTCCTATCCCTTATAAAAATTAACTCTTAAGCAATAATATATTGTTTCAAAATAAGAATCTAAACTGGTAATAATTACAGAAATATGAAAAAGTATCAATACTCAAGAAAAGAGGTACAAGGAGAATCAAAAATAAATCTGGTTATAGCTGCAATGTGTTTTTCATAAGGCAGACTCACAGAATATCCTGAGCATGAAGGGACTCACAAGGATCATCAGCCCTGCACAAAACACCCCCAAGAATCTCACCATGTGCCTACTCGGGTGGCTGGACTGAAAATATTTGGGGTAACTATTAATTTCCACTACACATTATTAATAATTTTAGAAGAGACAGGGAGACCAAAATTCTGGGCATGGTAATCTAAATTTAAAAATTTTTCTATTAAAAAAATGCAGATTCCACAAAGGATTCATGATACAGTAATAAACTATGACTTTCTTCCTTGTGTAGAAACTGCCATCTCTGAGCCTCACTCAGCAAAACACCAGCAATACATACAGCATATACAAGAAATCTGTACATCCAATTACAAATACAGTTAAATCAAGAAAAAAATATTTTTCTACTGGATGTTTCAAACAGGAAAGATACACATTGTGTAATTTTATTTTAAAGTAATTTATCCAGTATAGGCTATTCCATTATTAAAAAAAAATATTAAAAAAGACGTAAAGTGGGGGAGAAGCTTAATTCTACCAGCTCTGTTGTGTTTCTGGTACATCTGCTGGATATCATGTTGTATCAGTGAAGTATAAAACTATAATGCAAGTAAAATTTTAAAAAAGCTATTTTAGAGTGTTAAAAAAAAGTTTTATGTCTTTAGGTACTAGCTCCTCTACTTACACCAACAATATATCAAGTTCCAATTATCTCTGTGTTTGCTTTCCAGGAAAATTAAACGTTTGGGGTCTTGTTGTTCTTGCTGTTGTTCTGTAATGAATTGCACACATCTGAGTGTTACTTAAATATGCAGCAGAGCTTTGCTCCCCTAACAGTTAATTTTGTGTCTGTGCAAACCTGCTGGTATTTAACAAAGGAACAGCTCTTAATCAACCTTCAAGTGTAATGGCCAGCCTGGGTATGAACACAAATTCTCTGGTAAGATCATAAACACATCAAAGTTTCTACAAATAGATATCTTAATACTGAAACAGTACAATATTAGTCTCTATAAATTAAAAAGATTAAATGACGTATCAATAACTTTGTAATTAATCATTTAACCCTCTTTGACATGAGCAGCAATTAAGTGATAGAAATGGACTGGGATGGTCTCAATAAACACCAATGGAGTTGAATGGAGAGACTCTCCCATGTGTTAGGATTGTCTTGGAAATTAATATAGAAGAATAGAGATCTGGGTAATTTTTTTTCTTGGTTTTTTTCCCTTGGTTTGTTTTTTTTTAACTGTAGACAACTAACCATAATTTATAGACATAAAAGATTTGCCTTCAAGAGATTTTTGCATAAAGTGGATTTGAAAAAGCAATGGACAGAAAAAAAAAAAGATAGAATCTGGAGTAAATCTCTCTTAAAAATTGTGAATAAATGTTATTTACTAGGAGCTTCTGTGTCATCACTCCTGCACAAGTATCATACAATGCACAACGTCCTTCTCATCTCTTCCTTCCCCTCTGTTCTATACCTGTAACATATTTACTGTCCTTTCCTTCAGCTTTTGCTCTTCCAGAACTTGTAGGATATTGTAGAGTTTGTTATACTCTGAAATAACAAAATCTAAATTATGTAATTACCAGGAAAGAAAAGATGCATTTACAATAAGGTATTAGAGGATAATGCATAAAACAATCTGCTTGTTTCTTAAGCAGAGTATAACATTTTATTTTCTGTTGCTGTGGACTTTGCTGAAATCTCTATTAATCTCTCCATAATGATCCTTAAAACTCCTGAGGAGAAATCTTCCTGAGAAAAAAGACATTAATTCAGAAAACATCCATGACAAGGAAGAATTCAAATCTGTCCTTTTTACCTCTTTGACCTCTTCCCCCCAGGACCATAAGATGAAGTTCTCTCTCTGTTCTACAGGAAATCTGCCTTCTAATTCTTCCATGACAGCAACAATGTAGGTGTGAAGAAGGTTTTGTGGGAATCATAGATATTTTTTGGTTGGTTTTGGTTAGTTTGTCTATGGGGTGGGGGGGTTGTTCTGTTGGGTTTTTTTTTTAAGATAATTGCACATAATATTCTCACAGCCCTCACCCACAGGAAATCTCTTTTCTCACGTGCTGCAGTTCTCCTCTCCTCACAGTATTAACACTAAAACCCCTTCACAACCAAAAACGAGAGAAAGCAACCAAGTCCCAGCTCACACCTTCCAAGGCATTACTCAGAGGAGCTCAGAACAACAGAACTCAGATTATCTCAAACTGGTTCACTGTGATTGACGCAGTTCAAGTGTCTCTTAAAGCAAAGCAAATCAAGAGACTTCTAAAATAAAAGTGGAGTAGGAAACAAAGCTCTTTACAGTCACTACTCCCTAATCTTAATTATTTTAATTAATATTTCATAGGTTGCAAATGCAAGTGGGTTTATGCTTTGCGACTTTTGTGTAATCAAGTTTCTTTCGCTATTAGCTGATTAATCTCTGTTTTCTCTTTTAGATGATTGTGTTTGTTCAGGGTTTAGCTCAAAATGACACATGGTAAGAATAACCTACTGAAACAGCTAATCCTTGTTGGTAATTAGCTGTAATGTCTTCTAAAGGGAAAAGAAACAGCAGGTGTGGGGAAAAAAAGGTGTGTGTTGGTTTGGCTTTTTTTTCTCCAAAGTATTTGTGTCTTAAAGATATACTGCACTAACCCCAAACGTGGCTGGCTCATTTGTTAAATCACAGGTGGTTTGTGGTCAGTTTGAGACTTCAAATATTGAACATCTTTCTCACTTGGGGCACCTAAATTCCTGAAATCTAGAAACTGTAAGCTGGCCAAATTTTAAATTTTTAAAGCTTACAGATTGCTGCTCTGCCCACTAAATGTATTTGACACATCTTTCTGTGCACACAGAAACTTGCATCCACAGATATATATTTATATACACACATACTCTCAAACTCCCTTCCACTTTACCTTGAACTAAATCCAAACATGGCTGTGGAGTAGGAGGGGGGAAAAAAAAAATTTAAAAAAAGGTACTGCAACATTCATTCCACTGCCATTATCTCATGGCTTTTTGTTAATTTTCCAGGTGTTGTGTGGGACTCTCTCCCCCAGGATGCAAGATTTGCTGTGGAATGAAAAGAGTTTCCTCAGAAAGAGAAGCATCAAACACATCATCAGGATGAAGGGAAGGAAAACCAGAATTTCACAGTAAAAAAAGGTACAGAGATGATTCTTACTGGTTCCTCCAGTCCTTGGGATACTTTGTGTAACCACAAGCAATGGGCTGTTATACATGAAGTGCTTGCCCTTGGCTGTTTGCAGTTTAACCACATCCCATCCTCAGAACAATAAATGAAGAACCTTTTGGAAAATGGAGGAACAGATAAGGCATGAGACAGATTCTTCATCCATTTGACAGATATACACAGAGGAAAAAAGGAGGGAAAGAAAGATCACTACCGTGTGAGATCAGAAGAAACCCAACTGCAAAGAATGGCAAAAGAGGCTCCTTTGAAGCACTCAGATCTCCTATCAGTAAGTTTTAAAAACTGAAAGGAAGCCTCTCTTTATTCTCCTCCCTCCCTTCTAGATCAAAATGAAGGTCCTTTGAACACGAAGTAAAACAGAACTCATAGACACAGAAGTGTAACAAATTGATAAAAAGGTTGGGGCCAGAATGAAAGCATGAAGGGGATCAGAGGATAAAGGAAGAGTCATTCAAAAAGTATCAGGGGAAAAATAAAAAAGAAAAGATGATCAAATAAGATGGATAAAGTTTAACGTTAAAACTGGACCTTTTGTGTCTATTCCTAGAATGGCTGTTGCTTAAAATATCAAGGAACATATTTAGTCCTGACTCTACTGTCATTAATACTCTCTGTAATAAAAAACCCTGCAGCATTCCTGCACTCAGAGAGAAAACAGTTGTTTTCAGAAGATTTTAACAGGTATTTAGTGAGTTTTGATACTTTCATCTCAGTGTGCATCTCAGCCTTTTGGTACCATGATTATCATCTGCATAACTGGCTTACATTGAAGTGAAATGCTCACCCTATTTTAATGCAACTATATGGGTAAACAGTTCCTGACTGAAAGTCAATACAAATAAATGGAACAGTTCCTCTCAGGCCTTCCTTTTCTCAATATTTTTCATTTAATTATCAAGGTTAACATTGTAAGGCAGTGTTATTGCATCGTTACAAATTATTTTTTGTGTTTGCAAACATACAGATACCCAGAAAACAAAAGGAGCCCTTAAGGAAATAGACTGATGACATATACTGACCTCCACCATAAGTAAAATCAGCAGCTTTCATGTTCAATTATCACACCTATCACTGAGGATGGACCAGGTAGACAGATGGATCAGAGATCCTTCTGTTCATCTAGCTCAATGAGGAGGGAAATCCTAAATCCTAACGTAGCCCTTTCCTCTCTCAAATATCTCAGGGCAGAAGAGTCACCCATTTTACCCCTTTTTTTCCAAAAAGTCCAAGCCTGTATTGGACTTCTGTTCATTCAAGTCTCTGCAAAAGATTTACATCCTTTGTGATTGCCTCCTTTCACATAGAAATCTTATTTCTCCTTAAAAGAATATATGAAGTTCAGATACTTCCGAACTTCTGAAGGAAAATTCCTTATAAACACACCAGGGGGTAGCATGGCCAGTCCAGTTCTACTGGCTCACCACGACAAACCAACAGGTGTTGGATAACTGACATTTGAGAGCTTGTGCCAGAAAAATGACTTAATTTTAATGCTGTCCTGGTTTCAGCTGGGATAGAATTGATTTTCTTCCTAGTAGTTTGCACAGTGCTGTGTTTCAGATTTAGCATGACAATAATGTTGACCAATGTTTAGTTGTCGCTGAGCAGTGCCTGCTCTCAGTCAAGGACTTTCCAGTTCCCATGCTCTGGCAGGGAGCAGTGTTCCAGAAACCAGGAGGGAGCATGGCCAGGACAGCTGACCCGGACTGGCCAAAGGGATATTCCACACCTTGGAATATCATGCCCAGCAAATAAACTGGTCAGGGACAGGCTGGGCTTTGCTCAGTGGGTGCTGAGCAATTGTATTGTACATTACTTGACTTTCTTGGGCTTTATTTTTTTCTCTCTCTCTTTTTGTTGTCTCCCTTTTCATTATAATTGTTATTATATTGTTTTATTTAACTATTAAACTGTTCTTATCTCAACCCTTACCTATTTCCCAATTCTCCTCCCCATCCCACTGGGGGCTGGGGTTGCACAAGCTCCTGTGTGGCACCAGTTGTCCCCTGGGTTTAAACCATGACAGCTGCCTATGTTCACAGTTAGAAAACATCTAAATATACAACAGAAACACGGGGGGAAAGGATGACTGTGTCATAAAAGTCATCAATTTCACATTGCCTATATAAATAGCTTTTCAGGAAGCTTTCCTAATGAAGTCTCAACTCATACTTGAAATTCAATTATACCTCAGGTGATTTGACAACAGGAAATGAATACATTTAACTCTTCAGACATTTGCTGTTCAAGATCACCTGTTTAAATATGGTACCTTTTTTCCCATCTGTAAAAGAACTGAGTGATGGGACAGAATATGAGTTACACTGCGCATATTAGTGAATCATGAATTATTTCAATAGTTGATAAAATTATTTCCAGACAAGTAAACATCATACAAAATTAGAGAAACATTTAGAAATTTGCTTTCCCTATTTCTTAAATAACATTTTCTATCCTGAGCTGTGATATGCCTTCCAGAAAAATCACATAAGTAGAACACCAAATATTTTGTTTGATTTTGGGTGCTGGTTTTTGGATTTTGGTGAGGCTTTTTGTTGTGTTGTCTTGGTTTGGTTTTTTTCTTGTAAACTGGGATTGATAAATACCAAGAAAAACACTTTGGTGGGTTTTTTTTCATGGAGAATGTTATAGAAAGGCACTTAAATTCTATCCAAAATATGTTAAGAATGAAATCCGAAGGGTGACTATTTCACCAAACAGCTTAAAGTAACATGCAAAGGACAGACAAAAAAATTCAAAAATAATTAGGGAAGGAAACAGAGGTGGTACAAGTAACCATAAAGCTGCATGAACATTGGTTCCAGACACATTGTGCCTTAACGAGCAGATGCTGTTAGGTAAGGATTCAGAACCAAAAGCCTCAAATATTCAAGTTTCATCTAGTTTTATTTGTATTACAGAAAGCTTTTATCCAATCTTTCAGCTTTCTGCAATCAACAGGTAGGCAAGAAATCCCTCCAAAAACATTCCATTTTCTGGTTTTTAGCCATTCCTGGCAGTGTACATAAAGCTTGTTTTGTGCTAATATGGACTCCCAGGGCCTCTGTTCTACCCCCTCAACACCAAAATTCAGCTTTCAGTGTTCAGAAGTGGCTTGTCTTTACTCTCAGCAATTAAAAATTAATTAAAAAATTAAAATTAAAAACTAATTTCTATTAGGAATCAACTTTAGAAGTCATCAGGGCTTCCAGTTTTATCAGACAAAAGTAGACATCAGATATGTGCAGCTTTGATGTGGTTTTTGTCCTGAATCTGTCTTTTTAAAGGGCACATGGGGCTAATGGACAAGAAGCCTTTTTTCCCATTTTAGGATGTCACTGAAATATATTTAATAGAAGATTTTTTTTTAAATTATCATTGTATTTCACAAATGTCTCCTTTTAATGCATGAGGACTACCCTATTTCAAATAATCAACTATGTTCAAATGGAATAAACAAGGAGATGACGTGAAAAGCAAAAAACATTTCTTCTTTTTAACAGCCACAACCATGCCTTGCAAGTAAGATTTTTAATTAAGTTTTACACTACATTGCCATCTATAGGATAGCACCTAAATATAACTTCCAAAAATTAAGCTGTGGTTATTTTCTTTACAGCACTTCCTTGCAATTTGAAAACAGTGAAAAAATGGTGTGATTTTATGATTCTATGTAAATAACTGGCGGATATTTCATCATTCTAGCACAGCCACTGCATGAACAGCTGCAAAATTCTAGTTAGGTAACCACTAGTAGAAAAAGATAATTCCATTTATTGTGACCAGAGGAGACAGCACATGCACACCACCACAATCCTCAGAGGTCTTTGAAGTAATGACCATACAGGGAATATTATATGCTCAACAATAGTTACAGCGAGTATCTTTTGCTTGGCACTCAGATTTCATCCTTTGAGCCAGCTGCACTACATGCTACACCTGGAGGACTTGCTGGATTCAGGTTATCTTGAAAACATGATTGAGCCTTATCCTCCTCTGGTATTTTCTTCCCTATTGGCTTTAGTCTCCACCTAGTATAATATGCATTAATAAATTATATCTGGAGCTGCAGTCTGATGATGAATAATCAAAACTAAAGCCATTTCTTTTCATGTTTCCTACCCTAAATTTCTTTGTTGTTCATCTTTCAGGTTTTTGCTTTGCCTTAGGGTTTTCAGCTTTTTAGTTATTCTGACTGGGTTATTCTGTGAATTACTGAGTTTCCCGTTTTACCAGGCGTCATTCATCTTCTTTTACAGTCAGATTTGCCTAGATAGGCAATTGTTCACAGCCCAGACATGCTGTTACTTGAGTGCTTGTGTCCCAGTTCAATCTCTGTGCATCATGATAGAAGCATAGCACAAGAAGCGGAAATAATACACAGTTGCTTTACACCATTACTGCAGTATTGTTAGCTGAATCTCCTAAACTCTGTTGTAAACTCCAGACTTCCTCAGTAGCTATTTTTATGCCTTTTTTCCTATTTCCATTTAAAAAAAAATAACATGTGTTTTTCAAAATCTTGCTACGAAGCAAAAAAAGCTATTGCAGCAAGCAAAGAGCAACGCATCGGGCCAGTTCCTGTGCAAGATTACCTCTACCCACTTGCAATACATTTGGTTCTGCACATGGCTTGAAAAAGACAAAATTGCATGTGGCACTAAATTTAACCTAGCAGACATTTTTATGTCTCTCTAGTAAGAACCCAGATTTTTCTGTATTCAGAGAGGGGGAAGTCAGAAAAAAAAAATTGAGAAACCAAGGCTTATGAAAACTAGAAGGAGCTTCTGCTCTTGTTTCATCGCAGAAACAGAATAATTCACAATGGGTCTCTATTATCTTCTATTTGTCTTTTATGACACTGAAGTTCACTTTTTTTTTTTGTATTTCACACTTGTTCTTACTGATCCAGCTCCACAGGTTTGAACTTCTAGAAATACAAGCCCTAGAAGGCACTTGAAAGAACAATATCCAGGCAGTGCCCAGATAATATGGCACTATTAATAGCACCAGAGAATCTGTCTTAGGAAGCCAAATTTTTAGTAGAACAAACGCTTTTAGGAATAACACAACAAAAACTGAAAAGATCCAAGATTCTTAGCCTGCTAAAGATACAGAGCGAGCCTGAGGTTGGTCAAGCAATATTATGTAATTATCTCACAGCATTAATGTTTTTGCCTCTTGTCTTGAAGTCTGGCAGATACAATTTTAGCTGAAGTAAGCAGATGTCTTGCTCTATGCATTGAGGTATTTTGCCAAGAATATAAAGATCCTCAGAAGGTGCCTCATCAGAACTTCAAAATACAGGAGTTCACCATGAGAAATCCAGATGGCAACTTTTAAGTCAAAGTCAACAGGAAAAAAAAAAAAACCTACTTTTATAGGAGATTAGTGGTAGGTAATAATTTATATTTAATATAGTAGTAATAATTTAGTGATTTAGTAATTTAGTAATTTAATAATTACTTTATAATTTAAGGATTTAGTAATGAAAATTAAGAACCTTCCATAATGATGTCTGGTCCATGTCCAGCAATATTTCCTGGTTATTCCATGACTGAATGTGACTCAGCAAAGAAGAAATATCTGCATGTCCACAATGGTGTGCCAATCCTTTGGGTTTATCCTGCAGCTCAGGTGATGGCTCAGCTGATTTTTCAAAACGTGTAAAAGGCAATTCCGTGTGCTGAGATGCTATGGGCTTCAAAACGACCCCCTTCTTCCCTAGCAACATTCAGTAATACTTACAGGCATATCTCTCACCTCTTATTGAACAAGAAAGATATCACCTCTCCTTAGCAGGGCTCACTTCACTCAATCCACAGCAGGTTTCAATGAAAGAATTAATACAGGAGCGCAGGGGCTCAACAGACACATAACTTCTAATCACATTAACAGGCTTCCAGCACACCCGCTTGTGAAGCCACCCCAAGCTCATGCTGAGAAATGCACTGCCTGTGCTACTTGTTACATCATCACATCATTCCCTAGCTCTGAGGTAGACTAAATTAAAGTAATATTAAATAATTAATTTCCCATCAATGAACACATAATTTTCAGCAGACAGTATGGAAGAGGAGTTTACAGAAGCTAAAATGGACAATAATCCCATAAAGAGAAATATTTCCATTTCTCTCCGGCACTTAAGAGAATTTAACAGCATTTCTGGGCTTGTTTCTCTCTCTGATGTCAAGGAAATGAACATATTGCCAGGCTCCCACAAACAGGTATTGTCAGGTTTGCACGGCTTTGTTATTTCAAAACCAATTGCCTCAAACGAGGCAGAGTGAAGATTACTCATACTCCTGCCTCCTGCCGAGCCTGATGCTTTAAAAGAGACTTTTAGTCTTATGTAACATTAAAAAAAAAAGTGCCAACATATTCTCAATAGCAGAAAATACACTTTTCCTCACATTCTTATGCAGTGAATCATGGAGTTAGCTGGATGTTTGTTATGGAACTTTCTGAAACAAAGGCGAGTTTAGACCAAGCAGATGAAAGTTCAGTAAATCAACAGTGAGTAAAAATAGGGTGTTTGGAGAGAAATGTCTGAGAAACTGAGCACTGCAGACGCAGGCACTCTGGGATATTTTGAGTCTGTACTGAATTACCAATCTGAATGCTTAAATTTTCGCTTAGCACACAAAACAGAACTGAAAGTGTTATTTTTCTGAAAATGCCAAAGTCCATTAGGAAGAACATTGGTGGTATCAGAAAGAACTGTCCAAAATAATGCAATTTAGTGAGATGAAGGTTGTCTATGTGTGTAAGACTATCGTGATTATCATCCACAAAACACAGACCAAAATGGAAAGACTGAATAAGCCCCAAAAATGTGCCTTGGATTACATTTACGTCTAAAGTTAGAAGCTGAGCAGCACTAGCAGTTTAGAAGATGGAAGCATACAAAACCCTTATTTTTTACTTGAATCTTTAAATTTGGCGGGGTTTAAAAGCAATAGTAAAAAATTCTGCAATTATTCTCATTGAAACCTATCTTTAGAAAGTATTAGGTTTAGTACACAGGAGAGAAAATACCATGTGTTGGGCTGGGAGTCAGCATGGAAACACCAAGAGAAAACAGCAAATGGAGACTCATCTTCTCGTCTTTCACTTTACAAGTTTTTTAATCTCAGAGCAGATTTGGCATGAAATAATATCAGATGTTAAATTGCCAGTTGAACTTTATACAAACTTTCAAAAAATTATGAATCAGTGAATTATGCCAGGTAAGATTGTGCTTCTCTCTCTGAGTTACCTCACTGTCTTGATGGCATTTTTCAGAAAGATAAGGCAGTAAACACACGTTAAGCACCCTGACTTCTTTTTAATTTCAAAAGCTGTTTTCAAGATTTCACTTTCTACTTTAATTTCTACTATTCCATTTCATGCAGCCAGTAGTTGCAGGTGGAGTCTTTAAGCATTCCAATTAAAGCATTAATGAAGATATAGCTGCTATATCCCCACAGAGTGAAAGCATTTACGACAGAGGTTCTGGCTTATGGCAGCTGCACAAAACTCCATCTGCTCGTCTTCCTTCTCAATTACCTGGCCAGAAATGCCAAAGAATAATTCTGCCTCTTCATTTAGTCGTGCAGCCATGGCCTTTGTCCATTTAACCAGCCAGGTTGCTTCCTAGAAAATCAGAAACCTAAGTCTGAAACCCACAGAGTGGTTTGGTGGAATCAGAGTGCCCACCCTCCAAGCACTTCAGGAATCCCAAACGTGTGTGACACAGCCCAGATCAGTGCTGTGAATCATCACATACCTGTGCTTAGTCAGCACAGTAATGACATAATTGATATTTTTCATGCAACAAAGTCAGAATGACTGAAAGTTTACTGTTGTGCTGCAAATTTTGAAAGAGAAGCTGCTAAAATACGCAAATGATGAAATTATCCGTAATAGCTGTCTTTGAATCATGCCCACAACTCCAGCAGTAAGGCAAAACCAAGCTGCAGTCAGTGATGAGCTCACACTGGCACTAACACCCAGCTGGAGTGGGATGGTGCATCTCATTGAATTCCTAAGTTCCCCAAGGAATCAACACATGGTCAGCTACTTACTTTGAAAGACAGGATATAGCAATATGGAATTTAAACAGCTTAGTATTATACAAGTCGGACATTTTAATTTTGTATAAGAAATGGACTGTACACACCTCTCACCCTGGCATTTCCAGCTTTTTGAAGGCAGAATTCTTTTTCTCCACCACCTTAGACTGCACAGAACAGACTGGTCATAAGTCAGTGTATTCCTACCTTAGTGGAAAAACTTTCAGATACGATGAACAATGCAGTTCCTGCATCATTTCACCTTTTACTGGTTGCTTTAGATGTCCAAAATAAAACTCCACCAATTTGTGTAGCTCCAGCTTGGTAATCACCATAGAAAAGGAGAAACTAATGCATTAGAAGATAAAATGGATGTGCTCTATTGTCTTTCCTCCTGGCCAGCCAGAGCAAAGGCAGCATTTTGGATGGGGTTAGCAGATTCCATATCTATTTTAAATTATTATACCCCAAAACCATAAGGGAAAGGCAGTGAAGGAGTCTCAGAGCAGAACCTAAGTGCAGTATTGATGGGGCAGCTATGACAGCATCTTCCCTACCCCAGAGGAATTCTGCAAAATTACCTTTCACATAGAAAAATCTATATCTACCTGAGCTTAGTTCTTTCCCAGATTTTTTAAGTCCCAGGTGTGTGTGGGATTCCAGTTATATTTATACTACCTGTAGTTATTCAAGGACTATATAAACTTATAAATATCTTTACCCTTATAGAGAATTGCAAAAATAAATAGCAAGAATCATCCACACCTTTTAAAAATTCTAGGTAAGTATATATCACAGGAAGAAAACATAACAAACAGAAAAACCCCAGGCAGAACATCAAACCATCAAGAGACTGTGAGAAATTTATCATCATATTGTCCTCAGCTTCCAGAGAATATTCACTTATGGGTTTCTTATATCAAGCCTGGGTGATGAAGCTCTTCCAGCACCTAAGACAAACATAGATCAGTAGAACCTGAATGAAATGCTGCCCAAACCCATATATATTACCTGGCCAGAGCAGAGGGCTTACTCAGGAAAAAAAATAAATCTTTAACTTATTTCAAGAAAAAAATGTTATCCTACTAAAATCAACAGAAGTTGCACATAAATTTATCCATGTTCTTTAATTGCACATGACTTACATAAACATCCTTTTCCTGGTTTACAAGGTCTGAAGAAGATAAACTGTTTCAAGTAATATTTTCACGAGAATACCTCGGTGTTATATTTTGATGCTGATATTACTTTCTTTAATTTTATAATATCCTGAGCTGTATATTACTGACAATTATGGCAATATAGAAGTACAGGCCCTAGGACTGCTTGGTCATCTAAATCACGCTGTAGAGGCAGAATCTCTATTGCTACTTAGGGAACATCTGGCCCAGTTAAAGCAGGCTGGTGTCCCAACTCATCTGAGAGGCAGAGTTACAGCCCCAAAGGCAAAAATCTGCTACATGCAGTATCCAGGATGTTCTTACCTCTCACCGAAATTCTGACTGGCTGAGGAAAGTTTGTCAAGCCAGGCAGGAAATCAAAAGTACAGAAATAAAGGGATGCAAAAAACATGTGCACACCAGAACTTCTTCCAGTGCAGACAATATGTAGGACTGCAGGCACATTTTTGTGGTTATTTCTATAACCAAATGCATGCAAATGTAGCTTCTGCACATGCAGAGTGGATGCCAGGTTGAAAACACCGAACACTTCCAATAAGAAACACTGCACAAGAGGCTGGGCTTCTTACACACCCATGGAAAACCATTCATCCCCGTAATGTACAATATGAATCTTTAGTTATGGGTTCAGTATAAAGCCTCTTAGTGAGCTCATTTAGCATGTTTTATGGGGTTCAAACAATGGTTTGCCAATACTTCACATCTCAGTCACAATGGTAACAGTGTGGTAATCTGCTTGAGACAGAGAAATTAAAACAATTTATTGTATTAATTAGCATCTTCTCTTTTACACTGAGATGCTTGCTTCAAGTAATCTGACAACTTAATTGAGGAGATCATTGATTTTAATTAACATTTTTCTTATGAAAAAGGCTGTTACTATTGGATGGTGCTAGAAATTAACTATAGAGGGAAGAAAGAAACACTAGTCAAAAGACATTCCTTTCCCCGCCACTGCACAGTTTTGAATTTCACAGCCTTTTCTCTGTTTGTCACACATTAAAAATCCTTTTCTATGATTTTCACACATTAAAAAAAATGGTGGAGAAGCACTAATAAGTCATAACATCCCAGACTATTTCAGTGATGGGACTTGATGAAATGGAGTCAACATGCATAATATCACACAAATTGGTCTGGATTCAGATTCAGAAGAACTACTGTTTCCTTGCAGTACTCACCAATTTACTTTTCTTTGGTTAGTTTTTCATAGTTTTTGAAAACCTGACACTGAGTTTAACCTTCAGATTGAAATGATTCCTTACTCCAATCCATCTGCTAATGTAAGCAAAAATTTGTGCCTTAACAAAATTATTGTTATAATTTAAAATAATTTATTTAAAATAATGTGTTCAATTTGTATTTAAAAGAACATCCAAAATTTGTTGGATAGTAACCCTTAGCTCTGAAAAAAAAAAGTATTCAAAATTTGAAGGTTAGACTCATGTTTGAAGGGGCAGGGTGTCTCCTTCAGGTTTCATAACAGAACAATATATTGACCAAATCCAAGATGTCAAGAGCAGGATCCAATCCCTTTATAGGTATTAAAACATTTTAAAAACACAGAGCAGGATGATTCAATTGCTGTTTATCACATGCAAAGGGCCCTATCACTTCAGAGGAGTTCAGTATCAGATGAATCAGAACCAGTTCACCAAACACTTCATAGGCAAACACTTTTTTCCCCCCTCCATTCCTTACAAAACCAGAGGAGAGGGCTAACAAACACTGAAAGGACTCAATCTTCACACATGCAGTATTATTCTTGTAGGTTTTGCACAAAGATATCTAAAAGCATTCAGAAAGAACAACTAGAAGACCTTCTCAGTTTCTTTATTTCCATTTAACCACGTTCCTAATTTATCTGTTTTCAACACCTACATACAGTTCATGGCTACTTGTCACTTTAGACTTGCATCCTACATAACTGAAGCCAATGAGGGATTTGTCACCAAGCTTATTCCACGCACAAATTGTCCCAATTCATGGGCAGAGACCCACAGTTCCAATCAGCTTTAGCCAGCAGATGCAAATATTCAGTACTTGTTCGTGTCTGAAGTTGACTGCTTTCCCTTTTCTATTATTATTTGAAGTAATAATTACTGACAGCAGGTTGCCCTGTATATCACCCAAAGCAAGCTCGCTGCCCTTTAGCTGTTTTCATCTGTCTTTATGAATGAGACACATCAAGACAGAGTTTGCTTTTAAAGGTGAGGGGAAAAAAAGCCTTTTGGGCGTTTGAGATTGCAGGTGGAATGCAGAGGAACTGTCCAAGGTGTCTCATTCTAGACACCGTGCAGAAAATGACAAACCAAAGCCAAATGCCTTCCTTGTCCCCCAGTTTCTCCTTCTATCAAACATTGTAAAATCACTGGAAAAAATCTGAAGGATTTTTCTTTCACTTCCATTCTATCCCCAGTGAGAGATTTTAAGTATTTGTTTCTTGCTTTTAAAATATCAGGAGCGAGACACAGCACTCCACAATGCTTCACAGCAGATACCTCCTGAATTATTGTCATAACAACATTGATTATTTTGCTGTTAACTCAGGTTATTGTTCTCCTTAAAGGATATTTTCACAGAACCCAACCTACGGCTAATTTCCTCTTAATTATGCATGAAATTAAGAGCATGGAAAACCTCACCAGACTGCTTGATTGCTTGAAGTTATAAACCAGTTTTAGTGCTTCTCTGGACTGGTGCATACATGAAGAAATGGCAAATTACTGAGCCATTGAGAAGCCAACAAGATTTAAGGACTGCCCCATAGCTTCTTTATAGACTAAAGTATTGTTGTTCTGAACCAAAAACACAGCACAGGCCAACACTTGAGTTTTCATTAAAGTCAATGTGACCTTAGAGCATCTACAAATGCTTTATCTGAATTAAGAGTGTGGGGAGGGTTCAGAACACTTGCAACACCTGTCAGGACTATCACAGCTTCAGGATTTCAGGGATGGGGGTGTGGGCACAACAAAAACAGGCTTGAAAAACAAGCCAGAACAATCATTTGGTTTAAGAAATATGTTTGACCATATCTGTTGTTACTCTTGGTAAATTTAGCCAGAGTAAAAAAATATCTCTTCATGTTTACATGAAGAAACATAACTGGGTTTTTTATTGTGCAGTAAAATTACGTATTTTACTTCTGGAGTCCATTAATAGTTTGAAATAGGCACTGGAGGAGAAGACAGGCAGTAAGACATTGCAGCTGGGAGAATAAATAGCTCTTGTTCCCTTTTTTTTTTTTTAGATTTAGTTCACACATTACTCCTTTAAACAAACTATCATGTATTAAAATTCTACATAAGCTGTGGAAGGAACAGACCCAGGATTTTGCATTTCCTGTGCCAGAGTACAAATTACAGCACGTGACACAGTGAAATTATCCCACCAGTTACAATCTGTGTTTAAGGAAAGTCTTTACTGAGCCTGAAATGAGAAATATACCTGAGATCCAAGTTTGGACTAACAGATTTGATCTTGGACAAATCAGTTAAAGTCCTAGAGCATTTAATCTCAAGAGTGACACTTGTAGACCCTGGAAGCTTAAATCAGATTTAAACTAGTCCAAATGAGAATATCCACTTACAAGTCAACCCACTTATCTTCTGTAAAATACCTGTATTACCGGCACAGCAAGAGTGTGCAAATAGGCTGTTTGATTTTTACATTTAAGTTTTAAAGAAAAGCAAACATGAAATCTTTCCATTAAAGACAAACATAAGTAGTTTATGCAGGGAGAGTAAACTCCTGTTTTCCCCAAGGCAGGTAAAATCCAGCTCCACTAAAAGGCATGAGTCAGCAGCAATGTGTTAGCATTCAGCAGAGACAGAAGCATCTCAAACTCCAGAGCTGTGCAGCAGAATCAAACATGTTTCAGTTGTGCCAACAGCTCATGACTCAGCCTCCTCCTCCTCCTCCTCGCTGGAGTCCCCCATCCCTCAGAAGGAGGCTTGTCACAAAGCTACGATGGCAAACTGCCACCTGTGCCTTCCCTCTCACACATTCCTGAAGCTGGGATACCCTGGGTGAGGCTTTGTGAAGAGGTTCTGAAAAAAGCACTCACACAAAGTTCTGCAGTTTGCACGTTCAATTCCGTGATGCAGCACAGGAATCGTTCAGCCTTTCTGACAGCACATTCCTGCTGGCTCCAACAGCCCTCAACAAGTTCCAAACTTGTACCTCTGTGGGCAGGTACTTAATTTTGGCGTTTGTGCCAAGCCCCACTGCATGGACAGAAGTTATTTGAGTGCCTACTGTTAAATCCATGCTTGAGTGCTTTGCTGCAGTAGGTGCAGTGCCCTCACACTTGGCATGCAGGTTTTTTTAAGAATGTTTCAGAACATTACACAGGTTCTACCATCACCCTGTAGGAGGTCCCACTGCAGGCTCTGTGTTCAGGACAGTGAATGACAGTCATATCGAGCCAAAACCTCAACCAGACCAAGCCACCCTATTGTTTGTGAGGTGAGCACAGTATGTGCTGAACTGTGCAAACTGTCTCTGTTTCATCTATTGCAGATTTTATTAAGTTCTTCTTGAGAGGAAACCATCAGGCATAAGCTGCACTCAGAGCAGAGGCTGCAGATGGCCAATGCACCCTTCTGGCTATATACAACTTTCTGGAACAGGAATACATGAACAACACCATGATTTGGACCAAAGTGCCAGCAGTGACCAAGTTTTCAGAGCAGTCTCATCCCAAACCCTGCACAGTATTTTCTCTGTACCTGAAGTAGTTCAGTATCAGAGGATCTCAAGTGCTATACAGTTTATTTAAAGATGATTTTTTTTCTTCTCCTAACTCAATCTTGAGTGAGTCATCAATCACTCAGTTATCCTGTGCTGGTTTTCCTCTACTGCAATCTAACATTAAACTTTGTCTAACCACTTATGACAGTTTTTCAAGCATTTTTAAAATGCAACCCCCTTTTTCCTCATCTGTCTTCCTGCCCCCCTTCCATTCCCTCCAGCCCTCCCCCCCCCCCCCAGGCATCACCACTTCCACTTCTCCTCCACAGGGGAACAAAACCAGACTGTAATTACTGTCTGCAAGTATTTGCTCACTCCAACATCTTAATGGAACCAAATTGCTGATCTCTCCACAACCCTAAAATAGGTCTCAACCCTCAGCTGAAAAAAAAAAAAATTGATTTACTAAACCATGCAGTCTCCTGACATCCCAGTACTATCCCACACCACTTACCTCTGTGCCAACAACTCTAAAATATTCCAACACTTGCCTTTACTACCATTGCAGCTTTTTTATTTACAGGACTGAAATATATGGTAATGCCACTGCTGCACATAGGACATGGAGGCAGTGCAAGGAGGAAGCACTTGAGCAGAAAGAGTCTGTACTCTTGGTTCTGTTTTACCCCATACTTTAACATATAGTTGAGTATGGTCTCTGTGTCAGTGTAGGTGGTTGAAACATGGAGTAGAAAAGCATGGAAAGACTCCTTCTCTGGAGCAGCCAGAGCAAGCAAATCACTTTGTGCTGACAGAAGGACAAGTCCCTGGAAAAGGTGGGCAGGCAGACACACCAAGCACAACAGATGGGTACAATATTTCTGAATTCATTCAGACTCTCTGAGATCCAGGAAACAGTAGGGAAGAAAATTCTTCCCCACCTTCATCAGAAAGTCCAATGAGTGGTCATTAAACCATGAAAAAGTTGGAATGCACTTGAATGTCATTTTAAATCTGCAGTTTCCCAGAGAGATGTTACGCAGTCAGCTTCTCGTTAGACTTCCCTCATAGTATACCTGCTATGCACAGTGAAAAAGCAAATAAACTGACTAAAATACACCAGAAATAAATTCCTTTGATTTTATGAATACATTCAGAAAATCACCTGAAACATTTAGCAAGAAAGAAAAGAGTAGTAACCAGCCAGTGAATCACTGTATAGAGAATTCTTCAATCAGACAGAGCCAATGTGCAATCAGCAAACTACAGGGATAGGTAAACTTGGTAGGCTTGGCATCTTCTGTTGGCTTGAGAATCTTGCCTGAGAGGTAAAGCAAGTGCAGAGCAAGTTAAATTCCCCTTATTTACACCTCCTAGATTTCCCAGCATTAACCACAGTCTGAAATAGATCTAACATATATTTAAACCTGCCTTTATGTGTTTCCTTAGGCATGGCACTTACAACATATCCCATTATACATTACTTATAAATTAGACCCTCCATAGGTAACCATGTTCAACACAACTTAATGAAATACTCATTAAAAACACTCCCATCTTAAAGAAAAAAAGACTATATATATAAAACATCAAAATTACCAGCAGAAGAGGGAACTAAAAAAAAGTTTGCAGATAGATATCCTCTTCCAGATCTAGGTAATTCAGTGGAAGTTGTAATACCTATCTACTTGGCAGTATTTTCCAGCAGACAGGACACTCAACCAACCTTCTGGCAGATTCTGCTGGTGAAAGTGCTCTCAGATTCACCCAATGCACTCAGGAAGCTCATGAGCTAAATCAGCCCACCAATTGCAGCAGCTTAAACCTACACATTTAAGGAGTTTTAGAGAATACTCATGTGAACAGCTCTTTTAGCAGGCACCCACAGAGGAGTGATGACAGATCATGGTAACTTCTCCCTATGACACAGAAGCCCTGTCTACAACCTGATTTAGGGATTAAAGCACCTTAATTTGTATCTACAGTATGAATTTACCCCATTAGACCAATTTAATTGATGTCATCTTCAATTAACTTAGAAATTAATCCAGCTTTTCCACTCAAAATAGTCCTGCCAGAAAGATCAGTTACACACAAGAACAAAGATAAAAGAACTGCTTGTTTTCCTGTAAATTTTCCTTAAACAAACAAAACCAAATTAACCATACTGCCCTCCCATTGGGCAGAGCAAAAACACAGATAACCAAATATTCAAATGTGTAAGACAAAGAATCTTCTGTGTGGGTGGGTTATACAAGCATTAGCACCAATACATCGCTCACAGAGAGGAAGAAATCACGTATCTTTAAAGAAGGTTGACTTGTGTAAGAGCAACAACACAAGTGCAGGTTTCTGTGGTTCTGTGGGTACACCAGACACTGAGCTCACCACTTCTAAAAAAGATGGCCCTCTAATCACTCCCTGCAGCATTCCAGTCAGGAGCCAAAGGCTGGTCCGGGTCTGCTGTCCCAGCACAGGAGGAGACTCGGAGCAGCCGCTCAGGTGGTGGAGCCAGCACAGAGGAAAAGCCTCTCCCAGCACCTCTCTCCTGATGTTTGGGCCCCAGGACACGGTTCTGTTCATCACAGTGAAGCTGGGCCCTATCTCCTGACTTGATGCCTGGAGCAGCTCCCGGTGCTCCTGTCACACCCCAAGGCAGAGCCCCCGGGTGGGCTCCAGCTCTCACAGCCACAGAGGTGGGATCCTCCTACCTCCAGTACCCTTAAGGACAGAAACCTGTGGATCAAAATGCCCAGGTGACCCCAGCAAGTGGACTGAAATATATCCTGCATAGGAAAGCAAAATAAAAGCCAACAAGTCATTACTAAACTGACTGGGGAGAAATTCCTTCCATGCACAACACCCAGCAACTGATTAAGCTCTGTGAGCTTTACCAATAAAATGTATTTGTATATACACTCACTTCCAAAAAATTCTCTGGGATGTTCTACAGAATAAACTTTGCAGAGTTTCTTCTCTTCCCAAGAAGACTTTTTTTTTGTCAAAGTTGCAGGCAGGCTTACTACAAAGTAAGACTACAATTGAAAGCCAGATTGTTCTAAAGAGTTATTATATGTGTATTTAATACATAGAAGACAAACATTTACTTCAAGCATTTATTTTCCTCCCTTTGTCCAGAATGGGTAGCTTTTTTTTTTTTTAACTTCAGCATGTGGCTCTATTAATCTCATTTTAACATTTGCATCTTCTCTGGTTCCAATTCCTACATCACTGCAAGACTGCATCTCATCACACACATCTAATGCATCATTTTAGTTTGAGTCATTAATCTTTGCTTTCCATTCAAAAGATAAGCCATGTTTAATAGCTATATCATATAATCTGCATCTAGGTTCTGGAAGAACTATTTTGCAAACTTTCTGGAAAACAGTGTAGCTGCACCAAATTTAATTACACACTCAAATATTATTTTTAAGAGGCCAAAAGTTCTCTCTGCAACCACAAGAGCTAGGAATACATTATAAATAATTTCTGCTTGAGTCTTGGGAGAAATAAAAGAACACAATCAGTTCCCTCATGTCCCTCTCCCCCAGGCTAGCTAATGTTATCTTTATACAATAAAGATAAGGATACAGTTTTAAAAAGATGTTAACATTGATAAATATTTAGTAACCCAAGAGCACCCTCCCTGAAGAGGAAGAACATTTATAGAAGATTAGATTGCCAAGTGAATAAATGAGCCCTGAGCTGATATTGCCTACCTTGGGACAGGATTTAACCCGTGATAGGCACCATGGCTTCAAACATTTCTCCCGCTGCCTGCTCATCCCACAATCAGCGACAGCAGAGCCCAAGCACTACCAAGAACTTACAGGACACTAAGATATAACAACCAAGAATCACATCTTTCAAACATTGACATATTTGATAACTTTGTCTTAAAGCTTCATAAATATTTTCTGATGTACCCCAGCAACACTGGGTCTCCTCACCCTGATGTTTTAGCTGACCAGTGCACACAAACACCACATCACCAACCACACTCCAGATTTCTCCCAACAGAATTAAAGTACAGGAAGTGACATAGAGCTCTTTGCTTCTCCTCTTCACTCACAAGCCAGTTATGATGCATCTGGGGCCTAAAATGAGGTTGTAGAGACTGAAGAGACTAGAATGAAGGTTTTGTCAGAGCCACTGCAATAGGACATTTGTTGTGTTTCATTCCTGCTCGACCATTTCCCGTAGGAGAAGGAGGTGGCGGTACCTCCTTGATCATCCAGCCTTTCATCAAAGAAAAGTCACACATCAGAGTTAAAATAAGGGTAGCATAGGACAAGATTAAAGGAGGGAACCAACTGGTCAACTAGTCTTTATCAGAGGGAACACATCTAATTATATTCAAAAGACTTCATTAAAATTTGAAAGGAACTCTTTACTTCTTAATTTCAGTGGAATAAGAGCTATAAATAGAATTATTCACTAAATTAATAGTGCAGACTCCTTGCAAGAAGAGGATAATATGAGAGCTCATCATAGCACTTCACATCACAACTAGGGTTTCAGATCAAGAGCAGATTTCAAAAATGCCTCATTTCTTGAAGTAAAATGGCCTGGTTTTTAGGAGAACTGATAGTTCTAGTTAGCTGTGAATGACCACCAGGGCCTCTTAGAGCAGTGTCATTGTAAGTGTTAAATGTTCTATATGAACAGTAGATACATAATACAAATCAAAACTAAGAAACACAGCTCTTCAAAGTTCTTTGGGACTCCTAGAAGTATATGCAACTTCAGGAAATCATTATGTTAAATAAAGTCACATTCCAAGCCACACTGCTGCTTCTCTGGTTCCTGAATTCATAAGCCCAAGATGTTTTCCTAGTTTTTATTTAATGAATGTTTCTCAACATATAGTTAGACCTAAAGGCTCAAAAACTAGAAAGCAAATAATAAAGCAATAAAAATTATTTGGTTTTTCTTAAAATCTCATTATGTTTTAAGCCAACCTTATGAGTTGGAGAAGAGGTAAATAGTGAGTTTTGACTGCCCGAGGTTCCTAACAGTGAAACAGCTTTTAGGAAGAAAGCTAGAAACACAATAATACACAAATATATTTAAATGTCTGCTCCTTTAGTGTTTCCCACTGACAGTAAATTCAATAAACATGTTTATTGTCAGCAACTGAAACACCTCAGTTCAGGAAGACCTCAATTCCACCTTTTTGCTCCTTTCCTTTACTGTACCCAATCAGACAATATATAAACACTATGGCATTCTCCAGTGCCAGGGGCTCCCTGTGTGGGGCTGGTTTTGATTTCTTCTTAGGACTGGATTCACAGTTCCTCTGTACATTGGTTTTCTGACATTTTTGTTCCTAACTTCCTTTTTCAAGTCTTACCACAACTCCTGATGCCAACAGTACATACACCCAAAATCTTCTCCCTAGAAGTATCTGCCAAATTTCCATGGGAATAAAGTGACTCTTTTCCCCTTAAAAAGCTATGTTTTCAATAAATGCCATCATCTCTCTACATGATTTGACCAGTCCATTGAAGTCAAACTGAGACTCACTAATTTTAACTCCTGCACCCTAAACTGCTTGAGCTCCAGGCAGTAACACAATATGCCCAAAACACCAGATCAGCTCTTGCTGCAAGAACCCACCCACATTGCTTATCTCAGAGCGTTTTGTACACAGCAGAGCATTCAGCAGCACTAAGACCACGTCAGTTCCAGAATTTCCCAGCAAAGTAGGGATTTTATAGATAAAAGCACGCATGCCTTTGGTACTAGGTACAGATAACCACGAGTGTTGATTCAAACGTGGGAATTACAATCACATATAGAAATCTCTTGGTCTAGGGCTGCTTGATTTCCCTGCACCCACACTGCTCAGTGCTTTCACTCCTAGTGCAGCTCCCATGAACCACAACTGACAGAGCTCTGCCTTCCTTGGACAGCCCCCAGTGCTTCCTGGAAGGTGCTGACTGACTACTTAATGCAAACTGCCACGTACAGAGAAGTTCTTAACTCCTGAGGAAGTGTGATGAAACACATCCATAGAACGGATTAGATGATCCAAGACAGGGGAAGGAAGACAAGGTATCTCATTAACACCCCGCACAGTGGTGCTGTGTGTGTTCTACTGGTATTTAATACAGTGAATAGTGCTTAATGCATTATGCTAGAGAGCCTCAGGCCTTTGGAAGATTCATTCTGGGAAACAAACAAAATCCTATTAAATGCATTTGTACCAGTAATCTCCCTATACCATAGTAAAATAATCTGTGAGGAAATCAGAATGCTGATTATGAGCAAGGCATCCAAAAGGAACTATGGGACAAAACAGAGATATTAGAGCTGGAATGTTTGCATTTAAAGAGTTTTACATCAAGTGCCTCCGCTTTATCAGCAGGTATCACAGAAAAAAACAACTTGTAAATTCATAAAGATTCTTAGGGAAGAATACATGACATCTATTCACAAGGAACTCATATGAGAAAGGAATAGGATGGAAAAGGAAAGCATATGGGATATGATGGCTGAGAAACTTTCCAGGCTTACAAGAGACACTGAAGTTTTTTAAGAGAATTCAGCTTATTTTCTCTAAATTAATTTATCTCAAATTACTGGAGTGCACTGAACCAATACAGACATTATTCCATTTTGTTCTGATACCTCCTACCAGTAGATGACTTTCCATTTAGTAAAAGCCATCCAGTCTACTTGGAAGAAACACAGCCAGGACCACGATCAAAATCAAGTATCTCTATCCTGCTACAAATCTGGCTTCTTTTAGAATTACAGTGTGCAGCTTTCCAGCTCTTATCCTTAATGAATAACTTTTCTCAGTCATTAAAAATACTTTTTCCAAGCTGTTTCAGTGTGATTGCTCAGCTTGGAAACACTAGAGAAGATTTTATTTTATGCCTTGGGATAAAGCTTTCACTAGTCAGGCATTACAACAACTCCATGCTGATCTTGAAAATTTCAAGCCTATTCCCTCTGCTACCGAAGAATTGTTTAGAAGTACAGCTAAGATTCACTTGATCCCAGTTACTGAGGTGCTGCAGAGGAGATCTGAGCAAATTACTGTAAAACCGCGAGACCACACAGTTCCTTTCCCTCTCCGTTTGCTTCCCCCACAATCTCACGCCTAAAAAATTTATTTTTTGACACCAAATAACTCTTAACGTCTGTGAATGGAATGCTTGAAATCTGCAGAAAATTGTGTGTTTGTAGTTAACAGATCCCCCAGCTGGAAGGGCATCTCCAGCTGTTCCAGAGCTCTTTGTGCTGCCTGTTTACCTGGCAATAACTCCTTGGCAAACACGCGGCTGGGAATAAGCGTTCTATTAATGATAAACAGTAGCTCTAATGTGAATTTACTAAAAGTCCACACAAAGGTAAAGTATAATGAATTACAAAGACACACAACATATTGGGTTTTCCATTCATTTATATTGCAGCTAGTGCAAGTCTGCCAGTTTCTAGTGAGATAAATCATGAGAGCCTCAATAAGGGAAAGAGCAACTCCCCGTAACAATTGCCAAAACAAACACATCACAAGGATCACAGCAGTCCCTTCTACTACCAGAAACTATAAAACAGCACAATCAACCTTTGGCTGCTGAAACTTGATCACTTCAGGGCACTTAAATCTCAACATGCAGGTCATTGTATCAGGGTCACACTTTTTACATAGGAAAAGATGACCATTTATATCCCCTAGATCTATGTGATGGGTGCACTGATATTGAACAGTAGAAGAATTCTGCGTACAGACCCAATCAGTGTTAAAATCATGGCTGTATTTTTGCATGGTATATAAAATAACTGTTGCTTTTTAAAAGGCAATGTTCTCATAGGAGACCAAGAAAGCCAGAAGAGAGTTGCACACCGGTTGTTGCAGTTTCAAAATCCCCTCATGATTATTCCCAGAATGTGTTAAATACATCCCAACATATTATTTTTAGCACTGCAAAGCACAAACACTAAAAAAAAATAAAAAATCTAATTCAGTGCCCTAAAAAAATTAATATTGCCTTAAAAGCCATGAAACTTTGTTTGAAAAGTTTCTTCCCTGGCTCCTACTTTTCCGATGCTATTAGGTGTCCTTGCTTCAGATTTTCAAGGCTTTCTCCAAACAATGGTCAGAAACAATTTCACGGAAAATGAAAGCCCAGATTCTCATGAACTCTGTTGACCACAGAAAACAAAGTGTGAAGAGCAGAATCACAAAGCTATGACAAAACCTGGCAGTTTTTTAGCTCTGTATTTTTATTCTAATTTCTGATACACTTCAGTGGTAAGCAGCGAACACTTGTGTCCTGGAATTCATCTCTTTTGTGTGTGCATCCACCTGAGCCTTCCCGACAGATCTGAACATTATACTTGAGGCTGGGTTAACTTCTTTTCACTCTAAAGAGATCTGTTATTTCTTTCAGGAAAACAAGGTCACCTATCAGTGTGTAAGACAAGGACGGAAAGGATGCAAAGCCTTTATGATGAAATAACAAGACTTCAATATAGGACATCATTTGGTTGAGTTAAAAACATTCCTCACCTGCCCATTCCAGCAACAACTGTAAGCACTGTTGCTTCATTCTGGAAATGAAAATAAATAGAGTATTTTGATGTCAGTGACACCGAAGTAAATCCATAATTATGCAACTATAGGATGCAGAAACACATTTTGAAATCACTTATTCTTTAAAAATCAAACCATGCTGATTTAGGACTTAACCTGCATGAGAGATGGAAGGGATTGCCAGTGATTTCACTTCAGATGCATTATGTCCTTTTACAATAAATCACACAGGACAGAGACGAGCGCTTACAGAATCAGCACTGACTTATCTCCCAAACAGCTGATTTTAAGAATGATGTGACAGCTGAAAAATAAGTCCCTTAATTTCAGGCTCCCTTTACCTTTCTAAAAGCAATGTGACATAAAAGCACACACACCAGATGTATTCTATATTCTTTCCAGAGTATTTTTGTCAAATAATATTCTTATACTAGAAAAAAGAAAGAACAAAATCTGTCTGCATACTTTGGAAAAATTCCTTCAAAGTCTCAAGACTTGAAGATTAAATACTATATATGTTTAAAGTATGTTCTCAAAGCACCTAAATACCTGGGTTTCACTCATTTGTGCCAATATAAATCTTCTTGCTAAGGAAAGTACTGAAGCATAACAAAAAGATCCAAAATCTTATGCTCAGCATCTCCCTGACAAGTAATAAACCAGGATGGAGGGCCACTGACAATAAAAGTTGCATGTTTCAGTATTATACCCAAACCATTTTCAGCAATAACTCAAGAGTGAAATAAAATATGCATTAGTTGGTGACTGCACTACTTGGAATTTGTGTTTCTGTGTATATACCTTTGTTTATAATGTTATATTGAAAGTATCACCATATTGCACTGCATTCTATATGTGCACCGCAACAGAGATGAGAGAGAGAAAAATAATTAAATTCTTGTCAACTTGCAAGAAATTGTCTCCAACTCTTGTTAGTTATCTCCTGAATCTAAGAAAGGCCCTGTATTAATACAGACCACAGCTGATAATTCAACTGAGAAATAATCTGTTATTTCCTGCTAGGATAGATTACAAAGCACAATATTTATGGCATCTGTGTGATGTAAAGGCATTTAATATATCTGAAAAAATCCATCACAAAAGCATAGTAAATGCATAACACAACATAGGATTTTTTACAGGGAATGGCATAAGGAGCTAATCTAGGAAAAATCTGTAGTAATTCACCCATTTCCAAAGAGAAAAAAAAATCAGTTACTACAGATGATTGGATTTTCAGAGTTGTATGTGAGCATTTTATTTTCCAACACCAATATGCAAAAATAAAGAATTAAATACAATTACTTTTTTCCTTCATTTTTCCCTCAGAGTCAATGTAAGTCAAGAAAATCTTAGATGTTTTCATTGGCATAAAAAAAATGGGGAAAGAACCTCATCATGACAAACTGTTTTATATGTTACTAAAATGCAAGAGAGGGTATCTTTCCCTGCCTCTATCTCCTAAAGACAGGTTAATGTGCAAAATGTAATTTTTAACTATATGAGTATCAGCAGCCCCTTATTGCTTAGCCATTGAACTACTACTATCCACTTGCAGAAATAAGAAAACACATTCTTTTTCATTAAATTAGTCCTAAAGAACTTGTCCACAGAAATCTCAGGGTATGCAGGGATATGAAGACAGCACCGAACATTTCTCTGGGGACTCAAACCCGGAGTTGTAACCAGCTTTGAAAGCAAGTAAAGCTCCCCACGTGAGTGAGAGGACAAGCACCAGGACCAAGGCATGCAATTTCCTGATTTGACATTGTTTCTCGTGTTCTCAAGCAGTTGCTTGATTTGACATTGTTTCTCATGTTACTTCTTCCAAGCTACTTTTGCTGGCACACCACGGTTGTTAATGCACTGCCTTTCACAGCTCTTTTTTCCACTGCATTTTATGTTCTGCACTGCTGTCACTTCCTTCTAGAAAGTCAGATTGTGCACAGAGCAGAAAAAAATTTTATTTTATTACTGAGGCCAAAAGCCAATTATCAGAAGATAATACAGTCATGCAGTCGGGGCAGAAACATCATTTCCTTTCCCTCCATGGGACTGAGTAGGTCTTAAGAATTTTACATTTCATTGATTTGTTTAACGGGAGCTTTAAAATGAATCATCAGGCACAGATCCTTTTTGCAGCACCAAAGGTCTCCTGCTGCAGGAAGTTTCAGGACACAGCCATGATTTCCAGGAGAACTGAGAGCCCTTGACTCACTGCAAGACCCCAGGGCTTTGCCTCCAAGGATTTCTTTTAGTGTGCTTGCTTAAGTCCTTGAGCAAGAGGTGTTCAGCCTATCCATGATAAGGGCTTATAAAATGTCCAGATTTGACTTTGACACATAATGAAAAAATGTTAGAATCTCATTATTTTTGTTTCTTCATAGAACACAGTTAAAAACTAAATCCCATATTGGGCTCAAGGGGCACAAAATCAGCCAAATTAGGACTCTCTTTCAACATTTCTGATGATGTAACCAGACTATTTAAAGACCAAGATGGGGTTCAGTTTCTGTTTGTTAAAATATCTTATAATTTACATAAACACAAATCCATTATTTTACATGGAAATATCTGAAAGCTGTTGCAAAACAAGACCTCTCAACTCACATTACAGCTATAAAAGATCAAATTTAAATCAAAGAAACAGAAGTTATTTTATAACTCCCATTTATCTCCAAAATATACAGACGCATTTTGTTTTTCAAAGCTTCCATCAGCATGACAGCTTAGAAACAGTTTTCACCTGTTGCAAATGGTTTGAAGGAAATAGCTAGACATTCTTTTCCTACTCTTTTTTAAAAATACATTTTCCTCCTCTATCCAGACTAAAATGTTTGTAGCATTGATGAGCCTTATGACACATGTAAACACTTTTGAAATCTATCTATTCATGAAGTGAATCTAAGGGTACTGTAGAACATAAGCATGCCTTTGTTTCAAATGTGGAAACAGGATTTACCAGGCCTGGAAAGGGAGAACTTAACAACCACTTTGGCTCTGTTTATTGCAGCAATCATTTTTGTTCTAGACTGAACACTGGAAGAACAGCTTAGTGGCAAATGGGTTACATTTCCAGTACGTAAACTGTGTTACCAGATGAAGTAGAAAGAACACCCTTTATTAAAGGATTCTGGTTTTTTCAAAACTAGATTCAGAATGACAGTAAAATGTATAATGAACTAACCCTCAGCTGGGTAACACTGTATTCTCATTTACACGACTCAGATTGTCTTGACTGGTTTTTTACTGTCATGAATTCAGTAATGAACTTCTAACACCACTTATAAACTTAGGGGTTTTATATATGAGCACACAGCATTCAGAGATATATATATGCACATATATCTGTGTGAAATGCTGAAAGAAGAAACAATCACCACCTTACCTGTCCTCTCCTCCCCTGGATTTATGCTACAATTGCTCTTTTGATGCTCTGAAAATGAAAGAAAAGAGAGGGAATAGATCCAGAAGAAAAAAAGTTGTTATTCTCTTATCCACTACTAGATTTTCAATATAACAATCTGTTAGTGGTGTTATCTGAGAAGTATTGACATCAGAAGACCTGACCTTAACCTTTTGCTTCTAAGGCAATATTTCCAGAGCAATTCAATGTACGTGACCTCTAAACACACACAAATGAGTACACAAAAGCTGCAATGTCCGCCCTAAGTTTACATAATTTTTGACAACTTTTTTTCTATGAAAACAAAAATTTCTGTTCAGCTCTATTATTTTAAGTTCAATATCATAATGTCAGAAATAGAAATCCTATTAAGCATTCAGGTGACATCTGACTTGAACACTTCCCTAGAATTTACATTCTTGATTAGAATTTGCAAATTACATTATGGGCACATTTAAACATGCAGAAAGTAGTGTCTAAAGTACAAATTGATATTTCAGAGTACTGTCAGTCAGAGATATTTTACCTCTACAAATATGCAACAAAAATGGACGCATACAGGCCAGAAGCACAGTTAAATAAATAAATTTAAAAAAAAAAAACAACAAACCAAACCAAACAAAAACAAACAAACAAAGTAATTTGCACAAAAAACACAAGGCAGGAGGGCTTGTTTTCTATTTTGCCATTTTCATTAGCTGCCTGATCATTTTACTGACAATCACCCTTCCCATCACTCCGTGGGTACTCAGAGGAGGTCGCCTCAGTCATGTCACCTCCTCTCTGGCGAGTCAATAGAATCACTGAATTCTGCTTCAGCAAACTGCAGCTCACTGTCTGGGTAGTGGCAGCTCCCTTTTATACTGCAATACACACCTTTAGTTTTCTAATCACAGCACTTGCCTGAGTGACAACTCATCATAAATGGGAAAAGTAGCATTCCAAAACATAGACTCCATCATTAAATGAGAACAAAGAGGAAAAAGATTGTACTCGGTAAAGAATTTTATGGGATCAGAGAATCCCTTTTCGCTGTCAGTCCATAATTTTCACACAGCTCACACTGTTTCATGTGTGCCCTCAGGAATCCACAAGATCTACTCCCTGCCTCCTCCTAGTCCTGGCCAGCTGTGAATCACATCTCTCCACATTGTGAGCTCTTAAATCCACCAGCATTACCCAGTTTCCACTACAGGCTATTCTGCAGCCACAGACCATTAATCTCTTGATATCAAGACAGAAAACATGTGCTGTGTCCAGCTTTCAAATTTGAATTATTTCACTGCTTGTAAAAGCCCTATGCCCTACGCTGTTGACTGCAGTAATTGATGAAAACATCTCATTTAAACACACAAATGTATCTAAGCGTAACAACTGATTTGTACCATCTTTGAGCAACCTGGTCTAGTGGAAGGTGCTCTGCCCATTGCAGGGGGTTGGAATGAGATGAGCTCTAAGGTCCCTTCCAACCCAAGCTATTCCATAATTCTATGATTTTGAGTCCTGTTATATACTCTGACAGGCACCTGTGCCTTTCTTTAGTGGTGTTTTCTTTCTTGGAATATGGACAGAGTCAGTATAACATCAATAAAGGCCTCAGTTCTCAAGTTTTTTTGACTAATTTCAACAAAATATTTCACTACCAGGAAGAGATAGCTTGGATACAGTAGTCCTGATGTAATCTTGCCTGTGTGTCCTCCCATAAAATGAGAATATCATTGGCAAGAAGAACCATCTTCCTAAGAAAACAACAGCAGATTGAAGACAACCAAATCCAAACAACTAATTTAGAGGTGTTAACAGTTTGCTGTTAACAGTTTGCTACAGTCTGTAAATAAAAACACAAAAGTAGGTTCTACAAGGTATTGCTTTCCAGCTTAGAGCAGGGGAGTCAGAAGAGAAACAGAAGCTAGAATTATATTGGTAATTGGGAATGACCTTTGGTTTCCCCTTACATCCTTAACCAACTACAATGTAAATGCCTTGGCTTCTCTCCTAGCAGAGTTCCGAGTATAAAATCAATGTTTTCCTGTACAAGAGTCTCCAGAATAAGAACTCTGAGGGCTACAATCCCACTGGTGTTCTTCAGCTGTCAACTCTCCCTTTTCTGTACTTATTGGCACTAAAAAAAGTTAAACAATAGCCTGATTCTCAACAGGGCTTGGCTTGGCTAATTGAGCCCAATCATGTACAAGAACAGCTTTTTTGTTCATAGCATTCCCAGGTGAACCAGGTCAACACTAGTTAGTAAAACATTTCCATAAGTACAGAATTAAAATGGTATCTGGGCAAGCCTGATCTACTCACCCTGTTATTCCTGCAGACACAGGCAGGAATAGCTTTGGACATCTCTAGAGCAAACATCCACATCTGATCTGGGAATCTGGACCTCACAGTCAACACAAGGAAACAGGCAATACTGCAGCCTGAGTCTGCCAGCCTTTTCTAATGTGCACCTTCAGCTGAGATGATTTGCATGAGAGAAACCCCTTTTTCCCTCCTGGTTGTGAACCAGTTGTTACAGCTTCAAAATCCCCTCATGATTATTCCCAGAATGTGTTAAATATGTCCCGACATATTATTTTTAGCACCACCAGCTTTTAGTGCACGTTCTTGCCATCCTCAGGTACACAGCAGCCTTGCATTTGGTTTCACAAAGGTCATTGACAGCTCTACACAGGAAGTTTTATTGAACTAATAAATGACAAATTAATTTCAAAAACTATTTTGGATTGCTTGGCTTAAGAGAAGTTTCCCTCAGAGACAGGTGGATACGAACTGAACAAATCTCACTGTTTCCTTGGTACCACCACCCCGGTGCTCCTAAATAGCAAAGGCCAATCCCAAAGAACATGTGAGTCATGTCTTTATAAAGCTCTGAGGCCTGGGGCTGCTCTTAAGTGGCACTTGAAGAGAATGGTGAAACAAGAACAGAAACCCAGCAAGCTTGGGGCAAAAAAAAGGTACCAGCAAAGACAGAGTATTCCTTTTAAAAGCTGAAACAAAATATAGATTCTTGTAACTCCTGATACAGCACAGAGAGGTAGATAAAAAAATAAAAATTTTATTGTTATTTTCTCCTGACAGATTTTCTTCATACTCACTGAGTGATACATGAGTTTCCAAATATCAAGGGCTGCTTTATTCCTCCTTCCTTTCCTCCTGGCTAATGGTTAATAGAAAGTAACTCACTTGAATCTAACTTTTATCTTCATTTTAGTTTCTCGAAGCAAACTCATTTCTTCATGAAGACAGAAAGATGGTATAACGAAAGACAAATAAAAAACATACATAGCAAAGGATAGAGGCATAGCAAAGACATTTGCCCTGCAACAAATATTCCACGTACATGTTTGATTGTGGTTGCAATTTGCACAGAAAGGTAATCCTAGCATGATATTGCACACTCCTGTACAATTTAACAAAACACGAGTGATCAAAGATGTCTTTAAATGAAATGTATGTATTTAACGAAGTGAAATAAGGCAGGATAGAAAGCGAGTCCCTTTTAAATTCCTAACGTGACAGTCTGTTTTGTCATTTCTTACCAGCCTACTCTGTGCAGTGCCATAGCTGATTATATTTTTTTTAAATCCACAGAAGCTAGACCAAAACTGCTTTTCTTAAACTTTTAATAAGCAACTGGAAGTAGCCCAATACCCCCTGTGACTGCGGGTCCCTGTAAGCTCCCGCGCATCAGCACTTCCCACCAGTCTGCAGCGCCTGAGGGGGCGGTGGTGTGTTATAAAATATGTTCTGCTTCGAGTAAGAACGTTCCGAGTCATTAAATGCCAGATCTGCCATGCACAAATAAAAGGCTTCTGCATTCTCCTCCTTAGGATAATGGTATTGATATTCCTTCACGACTGTTTAGAGTAATAGATGCTGAGCAGTAAAATCACTCAGTAATCCCGCGCTTTGTTCCGCGGTGCCGGGGAGTGCAGCAGGGTGGGTGTGTGCTGAAACACCTCATTAGCTCCTCTTTGTTCGAGAGACTTTGGGATCAGACTTTGAAGCCTCACATTCCACCAACTCCTTCTGAGCATGAATCAGCGCAGATCAGACTGGATATCTCTTCAATCATCGCACCAGCCAGGATATGGGCATCAAATCAGGCTGCGACTGAGGGACTAAACCAGAGAAACGCGTACAGGTCTTTTTAGTCCCTAACAAAACAAGCCCTTTTCTCTTTTTCATTGTTCCCTTTGTGAGACAAATTTATTAAACAAAAACCCCCAGCCTTATCAATTGAGTTGTAAATGTTGTCTACACAGGCGTGGCCTCAAGCCTCTATCTGAACTCATCAGTTCTAACTCTGCTGATGAATCTGAGAAAAACTCTTCTCATTCAGTAATTCCTACAGATGTAGTTCCATTTCTAAGTAACTTCATATGAGTGTGCTGGGATTTGTGTTTGCTTTTTGTTGCCTCCATCAGTCTCTGATCATCATTAGTACTAAATCAATATGTATCACATTTCTAGGCCAATCATTATCTAAAACAAATTAAATGAATATTGTATACATTTCCCACAAGCTTCTTGTTTAATTCTCCCAGCTTACTGATTCCATCAGCTGTGCCTGCTCCAATTTCAAACTTTTGTCTAAATCACTCTGTCCATTACCAAACTGAGCTACCAATTCAATATTCCGTGTCCCTTTAGCAAGATTTTTTTTTTAATTTGCACATAATTTACATTATGAGCATGACTTTTTCTAAGAATAAAGATGTTCCAAACCAGCATCCATCCTCACCATCGTTTGGGCAGCTCTAGTTACTAATTCCTGGAAGAATATATGGGATTTTGTTGCAGTCTGAAGACATATTGCCCAAAGTGCCGGGAGACAAAAAGAAACAGTGACACAAAATCAATTTCATCATTATGTGAGCCTGTTTTTGACAAACAAATAAAAATACAGACTCAGTTGAGTCAGAGCTGCCATTGACTCTTCTACCCCTGCAAAAGATTATTTTCTTTTAATCTGCTCCCAGGATTTTTCCACAGCCACTGCCTGAAGTAGAAGGTTATCTGCGGGAAAGTCTTTGAAGTTCAGCTCCTCGGGCGAGACTTCTGCTGTGGGAAGGATTTGTGCTCTAACTCACACCATCCTTCCTCCTCAGAAGTCTTCCTCTCCTCTCGAGGCCTCCTGGGGAGCTGGTGCTGCTCCTCAGTCAGCTCGTTCACTTGGCCATGAATTTCCCCTCGGACCGAGGCAGTTTTCTTGCTAAAATCTCAGAGATTTCAGAATGTCCTTGTTCTGTGCTGGATGGAATCCAAAACCTTTGATGTTTTTTCAGCTAATTAAAAGATAGGCAGCCTGCCCCAGAATAACTATCTTTGATAAAAATATAAATTGATCAAAAGATTTCTGTCTGGTAAAGGACTGACTATTTCACAGATAGATTTCTTAGATAAGAGACCTAAAGCCATAGGAGAGAGCAGCTCTATTATCATCATTATTACAGAGAAGTAAGAAAGAATACTTATTTTGTGACTCTCTCCTCATGACAGGGTCACCAGACACCCAGTACCCCTTCTCCACCACAAGTTTCCATCCTAATTCCTCTTTGTCTTCAATTAACTGGGTCAGAAAGAGATCATATTTCCCAAGAGCAATAAAGTGTTGGCGAGGTCAGGACCCTTGTTAACAGATTTGGAAAAATATCATGAGTTTTTGTGCTGCTGGCCCAGCAGCAGACAGTCAGAAACAACCCATCTTCAGTGGGATCCCTCCTCTGAGAGCCATTTCATCACCCCAAGGGTACTCATGGAATCTTGTTTACCAGATGGATCATAAAACACAAAGTTAAACTCAGGGAAGCCTACAGTGAAACTCCAGAGTTTAATAAAAATTCAGAGGGGTGAGGCACAAAACCCAAGCTGGCTGGAGAATTCAGCTGTCTGTAACGCTCCATAGCATATAAGAGATGTGGCAGATTGGAGAAAAGCAAATGAAGCCTTGCTGCTGTACACATGTGTCAGCCAACCACCAGGAAATGTGGGAATCATGCTTGAGAACTGCCAGATTAGTGTATTAATAAGGCAAAATATAACAATGTCTGATTGCACTATCAGCTGTAAAATAGTTACAAATAAAACATCATGAACATATCCGGGACAGTTCCCAATGAAGCCAGAGGTAGATGGCTCAATGCTCCTGTCTCTTTGCAAGAAGAAAATTATTTAATTGGCTCATTAATCAACAACAGCATATTGAAAAAGCATTTTCTCTCTAGATGCCAAACTGCGCAGCTTCAGAAATAACAATAGTGGATGAGTCAAGTCAATGGGAGACACAAGGAGAATTTTTGGACTTAAAAAGCCAAGCCAGAGATAAAATTTTAAGATTCTCTGACATTTCTCTGTGAGCACTTGCCCACCACTGCTCAGAAAGACTAAAAGAGCTGGGAAGAGAAATATCAGCATCTGACCACATCACAAAGCTTTCTCCAAAAGCATCTGGTGAAAGCTGAGTGCAGCAAACAACTCTCTTGATCAGGCTCACTCTTCACTTTCCTGTGTCACTGAAAGCTGACTGTGGGCTATGGCTTTTCCCCTGATGTCTGGTGAATGCACAGCAAATATTACATGTGCAGGAGGATTGCAGTGAAGATTTGGGATCTGGGAGCCATTCTAATCCCTGCTGGGAGCAGAACTTGGTGTGTTGGTTTTGCACTTGGTAAGGTGTCAGCTTGTTCAAATGCATGAAGGAGAAAGAAGTTGGAGCACTAATGAAAGTACTTTCAAGGACACTTGATTTTGCCAGAGAGAGAAGGACATTGGCAGCCAATTTCCAAGGTTGCTTTTAAAAAAAAATGTTCCCTCTGTTTTATCTGAGGAGACCAAGAAAAGTATCAGAGCTAAAAGCTACAATTATAGGAAATCGCCAAATTTATCGTTTCTGATTTAGGATGACACGCTTTGGGGAGATTAGTTTCATCATAACTGGATCTCAAAATATTGTCTCTAATCCAGGCCTTTAATCCAGGCTGCTTAAAATGAGGGCAGTAGAATTTGATTTCTGCAGTGTCCACACAGGCATGAACCAAAGACAGTCCAATATATTATGGTACAGTGTCTTATTATAGAAAAGTTTGCACAACACAAATAAATTTATTTACTTTTTCCTTTCTGTTTTTTCTTGTCTCCATTTTCCTCTACCACATGCATTTCTCTGAAACTCTTTTAATTTCAGGGTTTGTAGATATTTGTCAGAAGCTTGGGGACATGGGACATGTTAATGTCTGTTCCTGCTCTTAAGGATAAAGATACAACCATAAATACACTGAGCCGTGTTTGTACTGTACTCCTTGCTTACATAATGTAATTATTCTCTAACACAGAATTGTCAATGAGCAGGTAAGAGGTCTGGCCATGACTTTTGCTGTGACCCCTACTAAAATAGCTCTCTGGGCTGGTTATCAGACAAGGACAGATCTATGAGGGTCTCATTAGCCATGTAATATTTAGGTATGCCAATCTTCCTTTCACTCTTGACGCCAATACAATTAAGTTAACCTTAACACACAACAAACAGAAGGCTTACAAAGCCATCAAGGTTGGGTTTTTTATTATTTTTCTATTAATAAATTAACTAAACCATTTCACAAACTTCATTTATCTAGGTCTCTGTAGCCAAATCACAGGCTACGCACATTAATCTGTGCGGATTCTGACTTTCAATTTCGTCATTCCCAGGAGTGTGTCCAGATATGGCACTTTATGCCTGGCACTCCTAATGCCATTATTCCTGCACTGAAAGTCACCATGTCAGAACCTTTTATTTTGTCTCTCCCAAGCTAGTAATGAGGTAAAAATATTTCTCAACCTGTCCTGCTTCCAAATGTATTTCAGCTACGGAAAACCTTTCATATTAAAGACAAAATATCCTCTGCTAAAATTAGTAGCTCCAATGGCTCACAAAGGAATTCTTCTGTGAATGAAAACTACTTGTGTAAGGATGAGCAAGATCTGTCCCTTAAACTTTACATAAGAACCTGCCTCAAGAAGGTGGTAAAATGAATAGCCAAATGACATTTATTTCTTATTTTCTGATTCTGTACAGAGCTTCCAGACTTTGCCAGCAAGTGATCTTTGTCTCACTCTGAAATGTACTTTTATAAAAAGGACATACTGACAGTATTTTTCTTATAACTTAGTGATCTTTTTATTAAAGCATTCAACCAGCCTGTTTCATACTGAACAACTTCAATTAATATGTCTAAATCCTCAGGATTTTTCAAGGGAAACTTGTGGGTTATGAAAGTATTTTGGACAGAGCCTCAGAAAACTGTATTTCTATTCAAACATATTAAAGTAAATTCATTATGTACTTCAAGAAGATTTAGCTTACACAAAAGGAAAAATGTATTTTAAAAGTCCATCAAAACTGATGCACTATCCCAATATTTGATAAGTATTGGCCAATGAAATCTTTTAGGATATTACATTTTCATCTCCAGAAATCATCCTTATTTTGCAACAATCACGGTAGTAAATAGAGTCATGGTATGATGACCTTAAGTTCGGTTTAGATGTTATTTATATAGTTTGAAATAGAAACAACATTACTTATTCCAGCCAAATATACTTTGGCTGTAGTTCAACACTAGAAGTGTAACCAGAGAAAAATGGTGGAGTCCCTAACTCCAGTAATACACGTGGTTTATACACTTAGGGTTTGGAAGACTCCATCACATTTGAATAGCAAATGAAACACAGGAAATGAATAATGGCAAATGACCACCACAGCAGCTGTTTTCCAGCCGAGTTACAAAGATATCTGCACTGTTATGCATAAACAAATCTGGTAGTTGAGGTTACTGATGCAATGGAGCTGAATCCAGGCTCTTCGCTGCTTTACTGAAGAGAGTAGAAAGTTCACTACGGCTGTCTTTGCATATAAACGGTGATTTTAATGTCATATTCACTAAGCTACTGAACAACAGCGTTCTTCTTTTGTTCCTTGGGTTTTGTTGAAGAAGCAAACAAAATCCAGGGAGCCTGATTAGTCACATTTTGCAGTTTGCAAGATGGAGTCAAACTCACAACTGTCTGTAATTTCCATGCAAGAGATGGAGCACACTGGGACTCCAAAGCACTTCCAAGATAGCAGAACCCATTTTCTAATTTTTCCCAAGTAAAAATTAGGAAATAATTTCATCAGGTAAGTAAAATAATCTTAGGAGGTCACATATATATCAAGCCACCACAGGCAATTTAAGTCAGCTGGATGAAATGACACTAAAACAAATTCTTCTAGACAAAGAAACCAATGAAAATCTGGGTTAGAATATGAAAATAACAGTCTATATCAAAACAATTAATTAATCTAAATTAAATTAATCCATATCAATTGATTCTTTCTGTGTGAAAAGCAGCATCAGCTTAAAAGTTGAATATCAAATTCTTTCCAACAGATGAGCAGCTTTAAAAAGAAGTGGAAAAGTTATTTCCAGCAGCATGAAAGAGCATCTTGCACTTATCATTAGTTGTTTTTTCCCTGTATTACCTACTTCTGCTTTTAAGATTGAGTCACAGTTGTCACTTTGGTTTCTTGATAAAAAATCTATCAAGAATGTTTTTTCATGTGCAATATAATAAGCATCCTTTTAGTTTGACTCATGGATTGTCAATGTGCATTTCATTTGCACAATTGTCAGCTCACAGTATACATTCTCAAAAGGAAAATGGGAAGAAAAAGTAAAAATAAAGTTAAATTCTAACTTTGCTTGAATGTTATGATGAGTTTGAATCAGTAACTGTGGGGTATCTTAACTATTATTTTTTATTGTATTCTAATGCTTAATATATTCTAGATGTAGGTTAGATGCCACACTGAACTCCTAATGGGGTCTCAGCAGCATAACCATTTCAAACTGGTAAAATATGCCTGAATTAGAAATTCTGCTCCCTAAGTGTGGTAGGGGTGGAGAGCTGCACTTCAATGGGTCATATTAAAAATTCTTCTCTTTATCAGTTTCTAGTGATTGGCTCCACAGCAACTGCCTCTGGACTAATTATGAAATTATAAATATTTATGGGATGACCCTAGGAACAAGCTACTGTTACCTCAGTACTTAACCAACTGCTGAACTCATTCCACCCTGGAGGGGAAGAGTCCTGCAATTTGTCTGCCTCACCTACTTGATTTGCTACCCAGGATCACACAGAAGCCTTCAAGCAAAACATTGCAAAGTTCACACACACACACGAACAGGTTTTTTTTATGCAGTTACCAAACGAGGAACATGCTCCTTCCATTGCACTGACATTGTCTCTACCAAACCTGTGCAACACAAATTCTTACATTTTCCCTTGCCTTGATCCATCTGCCTCCACTCTGTCACAGTGCTCAGACTCACTACCTTATAGGACAAACAGTTTTCCCTGTCCACCCCGTCCAAGAAAAGTGTGTTTGAAAAGGCACAGTTTTAACGTAACACAAAACCATCTGTAGAGTCATAGGCAACATAAACTGATTTTTGCAAATTATTAGGCCTAGGGAAATAATCTGTGGAATGATCAAATGACAGTCATTTTACCATGGAGGCTCCTTGAGGTATTATAATAGGCAACACAGACACTCATGTTACGTGGTTCTTTGTGGGGTGACAACACTATATTTCTTAATACACTTGTGTCCTCAAGAGCTACCCTTGCTCAGCTCCATTTACCACTTTGAGATTGACGCACAAAGGAAATTTTCTGATTCTGAAAACCTCAGCCACTGAGGACCTTTATGCTTTCATATCCCTAGAAGAGCTTAGGGATTCTTTTATCCCTCCTAACTTTTTAAAAGACCTCACTTTAACTTTTGTCTGCACCAACAGAAAAACAGACACTTGCGAGCAGGATCAAGGCACAACAGGGAACCACTGTAACCCAACTGCAAGTCAGGCTTTTGCGTAGGAAAGTCTTAGAAGATTAATGTTGAGAATTTTCATCCTTTTGTGAACTTTAATGTACCTTTTGACAGAAAAACTATGCAGGTATTCACCCTACATACATACCATTCAAAGAGTGTGAACCCATACCACTAGGGCAATAGGATCTTTGCCTGAAAAAATGCAGAATCAGACCCATACATTATTTTATTTGTTGTTGTAAGAAGACTGGCCTATGTGTATGAAACATAGCTAAAAGAACGTGGCTCTAGAACTCCAGGCTCTAAACCCTAGAACACTAAACACTTATTAAATATTAACAGTATTAGGATAATTAGAAAACCTCGATGGATTTAGCCTCTCACAAGAGGGAAAAAGAACCTTTTGTTGTCCCTTAGTCATGTGGAAAATTACCTATAAAACAGAAGTCTTGCTTTTTTCCTGAAAATTTCCCCAGATGTGGACTGTTTCAGACTGTTAAGAACTGAAGTTTCAGCAATTCAGCTATCAATGATCACTAAAGAAAGAGATTGTCATGCAAAAGAGCGGCCAAAATTATATCTTGTCTCCATAGAAAATTATTCTTATAGAGTGGTACTTCAGTCCAAGTCACTGTGAAGAGTAACATGAACAATAAATATGTTATGATTTAAGAAAATAATTTCTATCCATTGTTAATTTTGTAGCTATTGTACCTGAGTGAGGATTGCCACATCTCTTCAGCCCTATAACCATCTTTTCATAGACTTGATAATAATTGTGATTAGCATCACAGGGGGTAAGCACTGTCAGTGCATCCCTTTTCTGCTCTAGACTCTTTGGGGAAGGGCCTGCTGGGAAAGCAGGCATTGAACTCATGTGGGAAACCGTCAGATCTTTATCTGGCTTGAGTCGGAAAGCACCTTGAAGCTCATGCCATTCCACCCCTGCCATGGGCAGGGACACCTTCTACTATCCCAGGTTGCTCCAAGCCCCATCCACCCTGGCCTTAGACACTTCCAGGGATGGGGCACCCACACCTTCTCTGGGCAACCTGTGCCAGGGCCTCCCCAGCCTCACAGGGAAGAATTTCTAACATCTAATATAAATTTCTTCTCTTTTAGTTTAAAACTCCTCCTTGCCCCATCTGTATCTGTCTGTGTAAAAGGTCACTCTCTCTTTTTTATGACCCCTTCAAGTGCTGGAAGGTCCTCTGAGGTCTCCCCAGAGGTTTCTCTTCTCCAGGCTGAACAACACTCTCAGCCAGCTTTGTAGGAGAGCTGCTCCAGCCCTCCAAGCAGGAGCACATTCCTCAGCCCATAAAAAGCCTAGACTTATAATGTATAAAATCAATATATTACTATTTTATTAATGGAAGTTTATGAGCCTATCATAAAAATTGATTACTTTATTTAGGAAAAAAAACCCTTTTCTGCTAAGAAAGGGATCTGTTTGCTGGTGGTAAAATTCATGAAGCTCATCCATGTTGTATTCACTAGCCAAACACGAGGTTGAAGGATTTAACATATTCATAATACCTAATTCTATTTCATACTTAATAGAAAAGAAGCATATCCTCAGATATTTAGACCCTATATCTGTATCTGTATAACAAGTAAAGATTTATTGAATGAATAAAATGAAGGGTGTATTTGATCTACATGCATTTGTTATTCTTTTAATCTATGAGAGCTTATTCATAAAGTCATTACTCAATTTTTATTTCTGCATCACACAAAAGAAAAACTGGAGCTAGTATCAGAATAAAAGTGCACTGCATGTAGCAGAATAATTATTTCAGTACTAGTACATCAAGATGATTGTTTCTCGTGTCGTGTTTGACTGAACGGTGATGGAAGAATAAAATCTACAGTGATCCACAGTAGCTTGCATTCAGTCTAGAGCACAGCATGGCTATCACTGAAGTGTTTGTGCTTTGACATTAGATCTGCACCCATGCAAGTGTTTCATGTGGTCAAGAAATTTCTATTTTTAAATGACCGTGGAAAGGGTATATATATGGAAGTGTTCTAATTCCATTATGGGAGTAACATTCCCTACTTAAAATGCAGTCATCCTTATTCTGCATTCAAATACTCCAATTCTATGTGTTCCAAGTATTCCCTGTTCCATACAAGCAGCAGCATAAGCTTTTTCAAGGTCAGCCCCTTATTCAGCTTTGTCACCAGTCTCAAATCTATTTTAGAAAAACTAAACTGAACAAACTTTAAGGATAAGTCTACACTGTAGGTAAAGGAAGCGTTTCCCGGCTCCAAATGTTTGCTGAAGCTACTTTTGTTTCCTCATGGGAAGCAAAAATCAGGAGTACACTCTGTGCATGCCTTTATTTTCATACAAAGGCAACTCAGATATTTGAGCCAGAAGGAACTTGGGGATGGTGAAAGCTGAAAGCCAGGACATAATTTGCAGAGTTCAGCTGCTCCATAGCATAATCAGGGCCTACATGCATATGGATGACAACTATTCAACCTGAAAACAGTAAATTCAAATAAATTTTTACCTACATGGTAGGATTGAATAATTTCTATGGAGATATTCCCTGACTGATGAGTGGGGAATAAATATTCATTTCCTTCAACTATTAGGTCATCAAAAATCAGAACTCTAAAAGCTGAACACATGTCACCTGGCTAATTTATATATTCTGTCGAGAAGGATATAATTGTTAGGTTGTTTTTTTTTTCATTTCAAGTAATTTCTCACACCAACAACAAGCCTTATTAGTCAGCTCTTCCTTTTATATAGATAGGCCTGTATTATAAAAGTGTAAAGCTTGGGAGCACAATACATTGAGAACTAACATCAGAAATTACTTGCAAAAAATACTTGAATAAAAATTAAGTGGTGGGGGAATAAAAGAACTTCCTAAACAATGAGATGACAACTTTGGCAAGTCTACCAGGTAACCACAGGTCATTGTATTACATCTTAAATCCAATTAAGCAATACTATCAGTGCCACCAGAATTAGTTTTTAAACATTAAAACTTTTCATAGCCCTAATACAACCCAGGATGCAGGCTGCTCTGCCCGAGGCCTGGAGCTCTTTTGTCCTGGGCTCCCATGATGAGTGCCATGCAGAGCATTTGATGCTTGCTGACTGAACTCATTCTGTCAGCACAACAGTTGATATTTCACACTGGAATTCTTACTGTACTTCAAGGACAAGGCATCTGATCAAAGGGTACCACAAATCTTCACAGCAGATGACAGATAGGAGATGGTAAAGTATTATTTATGTGAATGACCATTATGAATTTGAGATGCTTTTCTAAGCCATTTCATCATTACCCATTCACATTCCAAATAACCCCCAATTCCTGGAATTGCAATTATCTTTCAACTGCATAATATTATAGGGGAATAGTCTGGGAGAACAACATAAGCCACCATATACACTCAGACACACTTACATGTATTTGAGGTCATTTTTTAGCTGAATGAAGGAAAGGGAGTAACAAGACAGAGCAAGCAGGGAGGAAAATAAATCCTTTGCTAAGGTGGATCCAAAGCTTGTGTCCCTGGGAGAGAACATGACACTGATCAGGAAAACTATGTTTGATATGTGTCCTCCAGGTAAACAAGCACACTGATTGATCCAGCTATACAGATCAAACATGCATGTGAATCTGTAATATTCTCTTCTTAAGAGGAAAATCATTTGTGAAACGTGACTGAGAAAAAAACCCCACCAGAATCACAGTAAATGAGTTCAAGAAAATGAGCATGACAAATGCATTTAGCTGTTAAATATTTTTCTTAGACATTGTTTCTTCACAATCCTGAAATGTGTTTAAATCAATCAGTGCTATCTGAGGAAAGTTTCCTGAACAGCTGAAAATTACTTTTATACAAAGTGAGTAAAAAAAAGTAATGGCTTAGAGATCATGACACAAGTTTTTGTGTGCATAACATCGTCAGAACAGAATTTCCATGCTTCAAAAACAGATCAAGAGTTATGAAAGTGCTGAGGGCTTAAGAACTTCTGCCAAGAATGGCGTTTACTGAACCATTCAATATAGCAGTGAGAAAGACATTTTCTACTAATTTTCTACCTCTTTAAATAGACACTCTAATTAACTAAACTGAAGGAACATTAGTTATTTTTTACACTTTAGTTATTTCTTATTTTTTTAGTTATTCATTATTTTTAATTATAGTGGAATACACAATAAACTTGACTTGAAACAACATACAGATCAGTGTAAACTAGCAATTTAAATTATTCAGTTGTCATAAAAATAATGCGCTCACATGCAGAGAAATTATTAAGACAATTCTTCTGAGTTCTGACCCAAATCTTCTCAATATCACAGGAAGGATTGCCAGTGATTGGCAGAGACTAATAAAGAAAACACCCTGCCATATATGCCTTGTTTTAGAGAGGGACCACATCTTTTGTTTGTTAACATTCCCATTGTACAGCAGTTGGGCAGTGTCCTCTTGGCTTATATTCCTTTTCTTTACTCTCATCAGAGTGAGACTGCACATCAGAGTGTGGCTGAGACCAGGCAGAAGTCAAAGCAAAATGGCAACAGCTCCAGATGAAATTTCTAAGTAATCCCACTGGATTATATCTCTGCCATCATTCTGCAAATTAATAACCACTAGAAATCAGCAGAAAAATTGTCTGCAGAGACTCTTCAGAATTAGGGACTTAAAAAAAAATCTAATCCAATCTGAAGAGAAAAATGCCTCCACTGAAACAGACTGTATTGATGTAAATGGATGGGAGAACAATAATCAATCCTTCAGCTCTGACACCTTTTAGATTAACTCCTATCTGGAAGAAATCTTATCACTCATTTCCATCTAATAAACCTTAAAAGTGGTAAAGAACCTGTGTATTTTAGTCTAGCTGTTAGGATGTTTGACAGAATGGCATCACATTGACTGGTATCAACATTAAGCAAGTTTCTACTTCACAACAGGACCAAGCTGAAGTTGAATCAAGACAAAGGCACACACAAACTGGATGAAAAATAATTGCAATTGCAAACCACACCTAATTGACTGAATTGAGCTTTTATTAGACCATTTTCCCCTTGAATTTTTCCTTTTTTAAACTTAGAACATTGTATTTCAGAAAATTTCAGAAAATATCTGAAATTATCACTATAATTTTGTAATACAGAAATTCACACAATGTGCAAAAAAACTCAACAGATCTAAATGTAAAGGAATAGTATCTTTAGACTTTGAGCAGCAAGAGTGAAGAATATGTTCATACATCAAAGTCAAGGGACAAAAAAACCAGGGGAACAGCTCAGCTAGTGAGAATAGAATTAGTGGAAAAAGCATCCCTGTGGAAGATCTGTAGCTTAGTCTTAAAATCTGCAGGTTGCTAACTATCATATCAGATCCCTGTGCCACATTTGCACAGATATAAACAACTGCTGATTAATTTCCATTTCTGAATACATTATAAGCCAGGCAGGTTGAGAAGGGTACCTTTCAAGTTTACCCTACAAATAAGGAACCATGGTTTTGTACCATTCTCACATATTCCTTTTCATCTTTGTTGTTCCTCATGTTTCTGTAGTTATTTTCATCTTTCTCCCATTATAGATGTTTAATGCTAATGAGATAACACTTGATCCAGCCCTAAGTACATCAAGGTGCTTTCTTTTGTGTGAATATCAAATACCTGCACTCACACTATGGAAAGACATGGTCCAGGTAACTATGAAAAGGCACTTAATTCTTTGATAGTAAAGGTGACTTATATTCTGGTATTTGTCACCTCAGAAAAGCACTATAAGAAAGGAGAAAAAAGGTTACAGAGTCCAGGAGAAAACTCTTTTCTTCTAGAATGACTAAGATAGGTGGGAAGGAAAGGATGCAAATACTGAATGAAACAAAATCACTATTAGGGTATAACCAACTACTTGAACTCATAGGCAGACCAGTGCATGCCTTGCTATGTGACATAACTATCTGCATTAAATTCAAAGTCAGTTGAGGTCAATGGAAAAAGTAATAGCAAATTTTCTAACATTCAGAGAAAGCTGTCATTCTGGAAGGAAACACAGGTAGGTTCATGGGAGATGTGCACATATTGTGTAGAACACCTGCCAGAACGTGACAAGTAAACACTCACATCAACACATGACACAGCCTGAGCCAGTTCACAGAGAAGCCAGCAATCAAACTCACACTTCCATTGGAGCTGAGGGGCTTCTAAGGAGACTTTGTTTAGGCCCCTGAATTGGTTCTGCAACTTACAGGGACAAATATTCTTCTGAGCAAGAGTGGAACATCTTGATGTGAAGATGAACTCACAAGATTTGCTTATGGTAAAAGCTCAAAGAGGATTTAAGTCCATGAAATAATCTGGATTCATGGTAGAAGCTCTCAATGACTGGCTTCTTAAAGTTTGGTATTTCAATTACAGCTGTATAAAATACTTATCTTCAGCCTCAGCCAGTTCAAAAGTAGAATTGCTTTCAACTTGACCTGACGTCCTGAATTACTAGTGGGCTGCTTGATATGCTTTTAATATCTGCAGACTATTCACTTGCACTGGAGAGGAACAGTCTTGGTCGACTGGCTTATCCTGAAATGTTCTGAACCTTCCATGCATTTAGAGTTCAAATTAAGGTCGTTTGAGAAGCTCACATGCTACTTTGGCCCTCACTTGGTTAACTCAATGCCTGGACACAGGAAACTGAGCTTAATGACCTGTGTCCCTAGGTATTTCTCATACTGGTGTACCAAATGATGCTTGAAAAGAGAGTGCATCATTTTTCATTTGTAATATATTTATATATTGTTATCTATCAGGTCAAAGCACTAAACTGAGGCCAAATAAGTCTGTGCTGTACAGCTGTGAACAGGGAGGAATGTTCTTTCAGCCACCAGGATGCAGGGGTGTTAAGAAATTAACTGAATCTATTTTCTGAACTGTTTTGGTTTTTTCCCCACAGCGTGAGTCACAAATGGGTCACTTTTTTAATAGCATGCAAAGGAACAAAAAGCATTATCCACAGCAGCCAGAAGAGATGGCCAGAAACACAAACTGGGCCTCACTAAAACTCTCTATCAGAAATGCTTCATTTCACCAGTAGGACATTAAGACCAGAAACCCTGAGGAGGCAATCAGCACCAAACACTCTCTATAGTACACTGCTAAATTCCTCTGGCCCCAAGAATCTCACCTTTTCCCCAGCTGTTTGGAGTCATCATTCTGGCTGATACTAAGGAGTGCAAGTGCTTCCAAAAGAACACTGTCAAATTTGATTCGTGAATCAGATGGCAATGAATTACACACACAAATATCATATCAGACTGAGGACATTAAATCATAATCAATTAAGTTTGGCTTCCCATTGTTATTTGCTTAATTTGAAATATGACACGCGGGCTGAGCACAAATGGATCCTCTCTCATCGCTGCTTTACAAAACCAAACTTGGAAAAGTCTCACTGTTTTCTGTCAACAGAACTTTCATGATCAACCCTCCAAATGCTTTCAAATTTATAGAGTTAATTTAGTTGGAAAAAAAAAAATCTACCTAGTTCACAGAACCCTATACAGTGTGTAGCTTGGAAAGCTTCCACTTCCAAATTACAGACCACCATGCAAATGAGAAAAATGACTAACATTTTACTCAGATTCTTGTGAAATACTTATCTCCTTGAAATGTCATACCAGGGATGAGAAAACATAGTGATCACACTTTTCCCCCCCCATGTCTATTACAAGTATGAACTTGATCGTGACTTCTCTGAAATAAGTGAAAGCTCCCTCCACAATAACATGGAATCAGCTTGTCAGAACGACAGAGATTTTCAAGTGTACAGGCTGTCAGGACTCCTAGCAAGCCAGAAGAGTACGTAAGGAGGAAATCATACATGCCAGATCACTGGGACAAAAATCCATGAACCCTTTTTTTCCTCATCTGCTACCACCTTTCACGAGCTGCCTCGGGAGGGAATCTCTCTCATTCACCCATCTTTTGGGTCTATCATAACCCCAGGGAGATTTGTCTCACCATGCAAGAAATTAAATTTGGCAGTCTACGTTCTCCATGCCTCCCCCAATTTCTCACAGCTATACTGATTGCTCATTTGTTAGGTTCTTTGACTTAGAGATTTTCATTGGGATTTTACTTATGTCTCAACATCGAGCAAAAACTTTCACTGTCATCTACTGGGTGGAGGGGAAGGGGAATGAAATATGGTAGCTTTTATTGCCTATACATGTATTTGACTGCTACTAATCAATAAACTTGCAGCACTCAGGAACACATAGTTTAACTATAACAAGTGGCAAAAGAAATGGAGAGAAGTGGCATTATTTGTGAAGTTGAAGATGACATGAAATTGTTTTCTTTGGACTATTTGTGCCAAGCTACCTGCATTTCTCTTACCAATAAGTGAAAGAAATACTCAAATTCCATCTCCACTCAAAACCAATACATGTGGTAAGTCAAGCCAATGCCTTTTATGTCAACTCTTTAAAATGACCTAAAGAGGAAAAAAAAAAACTACAAAGCATGTACATGAGATACAACTCTCAGTCATGAAAGACATGGATAAGTGATTATAACTGAACTACTTTGTGCTTTTTAAGTCAATCCAGGCACACAGTTTGCAGTACATAACTGATTGACTTTGTCTCAGTGTGTTACTTGCTACCCTAGACCATGAGTTTAAGAAATCATAGCAGATATAATTGTCTTTCCAAAACAGTCTTCCTGCAGGTGAAATGACAAGATAAAGAATGCCAAAAAAGGGGAAAGCCTCTAAATAGCCAAGTTGCAGCTCTTTCATATTTAAACTCCATAACTACAAAATAATCCAGCTAAAGCCTACAGTGAAAATAAACAAAATTTGCAAAAGAGGATGTAGTGTAGGTGTGGCACCCATCCTCTATGTTATAATAGCAATGGCACAGCTTTTGTGATTGTTTTATAATCTTTCAAATTTAAACATAAATTTCAAAAATGGAAGCATTTTAACATGTTTTATAAAAGGAGAAGTAAGAGGGTGGTATTTTACACTGCAAGTTAAAAAGAGATCGAAAATTGTCCTTAATACCCAAATCGTTTCACGTATATAGAGGAAAAGACCAAGAATAGGTTCAGGCATGGATGAAGGTCACTGGAGCAGATAGGAACTGCAAATGTGTAGTCATTAATCATTGTAGCTAGTTCAAAATTTCTTTGGAACCTATGAATTTCACCTGTATCTCTGGATAAGATAAGGAAACCTTCCTTTCTTACACCGTACTAAAAGCCTATGCTGGAATAAAGTTGAAGATAAAATGAATTATATAGATCCTTAACTGCAATATGGGACATTATGAACTGAGTCCAATGGAGTTTTCATTACGCTAGAAAAACCAGATATTAATGCCATTATTTCTTTTGCAGCAGTGTCAACAGAACACAGCATAAAATACTCTTCAGACACCACAAAAAGACCCCAAAGAATTCATGCCGAGTGCACTAAATGCTATGAGAGGCAGCTACTGTGGTACAAACAGAGAGATTATGGCAATTCATGAGTTCAGTTATGAGAGTTGCCTAAAACAGGCATTTAGTAACAGTACAGGAAAGATGTAGGGAAGGTTTGGGGTAGTCATTATTATGTGATATGGAAAACTGATTACCAGAGTGAGACATTTCTCCCCAACAACTTTTTGGGGGTTGACCATAAAAGATGCTTTATCAATCACATTTCTAACAGCCTTTGACAGCAAAACAGGATGACAAAATTAAATACCAAAGACAGACTAGAACACAGAAGAAATCTCAAAGGGAAAAACACTACCCTAACATAGCTGTTCTTTTATTAAAATAGCCATGGAAAGTATCACTGGCGTTGCAGAAGAGACTTGTACTGGCAAAAAGGTAAAAACAGTTACCCAGTTAAATCCAGAGTCTGGAATGTGACTGTAAAGCACAGCTCTTATTGGAAACTGAAGATTTTGTGCAGCCAAATTTAGGTCATCAACCCCTCAGGAACAAATATAAGATCTGCAATTTGATCCCAGAGTAATCTGCTGGTATGTCATCGTTCCATCAGAGAGGAAAAACACTAATTTTTTCACTTCAGTGAAAGGGGCAGAGGAACCCAATTATGCAGTGTTTATTTGGCTGGGCAGCAAACAAAACAAATGCAACTTTGTTATTCTGACACTGACCTCAGTTTACTACTTATGGTCAAACCAAATCCTGTATTTAAAGAGGGAATTTAATTAAGGTAATTCCTCTCTTCAATTGCAGGCCATATTAGCATCATTCTGCCATAGTGCAATACTGAGAGTACACTTAGTCTGCAAAAATCACAGCTTTGATTTGTTATAGGGTGTGTTCTGGTCTTGGTTGGGGTTTTTTGGCTAGGTTTTTTGTTTGGTTGGTTTGGGTTGGTTTTTTTCTTTCTTTTAGCAAGGAAACCAAGTGTAGGGCAGATACAACACTATTAAATTAGCTGACCTTAATTTATTAACAGGTCTATTTTCTGCACATTTAGGTTTTAACATAAATAGTACTGTGTTAAACTTCAGGATAAATTGTTAACACAAACTCGTGATTACTATTTATATTTCAGGTGTTGTTCAAAAGGCATTTGTCCAACCTCACTTCTTTTCTTGTTATGTTTAGGACATGGCTCAATTTCTGGGGGTCAGACTCATTTTTAGAGAAAGCAGTTTACAATCATTTCCCACTGTGAGGGACTGAGAAGTACAATGGAAGACATGGATTTGGCTTCTATTAGTCATGCTTATTTGTCTTACATTAATATCCAAGTTAAATATCAAGATTTGGAAAGCCACTATACTAAGGATTACACAAAAGCTGCGTAGAAAGAAATGCATCCTCAAAGTAGAATTTACAGACCAAACACAGTTTGTGTCCTCTTAACCTTGGCAGTATCTCCACCATCTTGCAGGCATGAGGAACAATCAGCAAGACCCACATGAATCTATTTAGTCCTTCTTGAAGAAATTGTCATCTCTGCTAGACCTGTCTGGATATGGTGGGATTGCTAAGAGTGCTTCTAAAAGCATCAGCACTTTCCTCTCTGCTCCATATTTGAAAGAGTCACTTGGGCCAAGTCATTTCCTCCTTTGTTTGATGAACACAAGACCAAAATACTTCTGTACATCACAGTACCTCCATTCTATTGAACTGCTCTCAAAATGTATTTAAATCACTAAGTATCCTCTATCCAAGCCTAATCCCTCATTTAGCCTTCTGAAAAAACTTTATTCCTGGCAAATAGATATAATTATTTCTCCTGCTTTTCTCTGCAAAAACGTAAGTCCGCAGGTTAGCTCACATGAAAAGGCACAGATCAGAACAGCTTTTTAAGCGTAGTTTTCTTACAAGTCTTCAGAAGAAAGTTATCATTTGGTGCCAAGTTTTCCTGGATAGTTTTGTAAAGAAACTGATGAGAGGGTCAGATCCCCTCACTGGGTCACAGTCTCTTTGGTCTTCCATCTCTGCTGGACTAGGGCAAATGCTGCCCAACTCAGAGCAATGTTCAAGAGATCATGTACCAGATACTGATGCTCCAGGAATCTCCTCTCCTACCTAGTTCCCTGGCACAGGTTCCTCTCATTTTCAGAAATGAAACAAGATTTTAGTAGATATTTCTAGTCCAATCCATAGACGGATACATTAGTGCCATCAGAACCAATGAAGACAAGTCTTTACCCCATAGAGAAGACTATACTGTCACTAGTAAACCATGCATTAGAGCAGAGGTTTGATTTAAAACAAACCCTCTTTGTTATTCTGAGGGAATATTTTATCTATATGGTAACTCACAGGGATCTCTGAGGTTGGGCAGCTGCTCTATTTAGTCTGCTCTTGTATGGCTGTTAATGAGGAGAGCTGTGCAGTGTGTCTGGTGTCCTGGTTCAACACGGTAACATGCATGGTCACTTATCTAGATCATTCCACTACCAAAAAGAATAAAAATTGGCTTTCTAAAGTGTATCTTGTGTCTGAGTTACTGTTTGTACTTTAAAGTACAAAATACTTTAAAGCTTACCACCCTTTCAGAAACTTTTTCCTCTTGCCTTTTTCTTGCAGAATTTCAGAAATAGCTTGCAAAGATTACACACAAGCTGCCATGAAGTTCACAATATGAAAATAAAGTAATTTTTTTCTTTGATTGATGGCCAAAGTGCTCTCCCAAGATGTGACTAATGCAGCTACAGAGCAGTGGGGGAAGGCCATTAAGGCTTGTATTGATTTCCTCTGAATTCTGGATAATATATCAACAATCTTTGCTACTTCTACTTCAAATTTTTAATTTAAATAACCGGAACCAAGCAGTCAATCATTTGCTTCTCTTAGAGCTGAGGCCATTTTGCATTGATATTTCAGATGGAATAGAAACCATAAAGCTGCTTTGTGTTATGCCTGCTATTAATAACATTTAGACTGTGATATTACAGTACATGTAAACAAGCAAATGATACACTACATGGCAGTGTACCTTTTGGTACAGCAGAGACAACACATCTCTTGAAACAATAAAATTGAACAAATTTATTTGTTACTCAGACATTGTATGAGGATGTGTACACGTTCTTGACATTTATTTTGGTGTGATAGTCTGCCGTTTGCAAGATATTATATTCAATCACACATAATGCTCATGCTCAAGGATGAGTGCTCTTATTACCCTCAAAAAACTTACAAATCATAGCTGTTTTCTTTCTTTGTTCATTCAAACCCACTTGAAAAGGCTGCTGAAGAATGTGCTACAGCAAAACAGCCAGTATCTTGTGAGGCACTGATGGTTCCTTTCCTGTAACACTCTCCTCCCCCGATTTGCATTGAATGCATCCTAAGAACACTCCTGACTTTCCTGTCTCCTTCCCAGTAAGTCAACTACTAATTAATCAAATGCTGATTTTAATTGGAAACATTTTCTCATTAATTTCGAAGATGATTGAAAGAGACTTAACTCAAGCATCACCTTCTGTTATTCCAAATAAAACTGTGGAGATACCCCTGTTTCAAAAAAAGTATCATATCAAAAGCTCACAGATCTGTTAATGGAGAGAAAAAAACTCCAAACAACAAAAAATCTCAAAAGCAGTATTTTTGTAATACTTCACCACACCAACAAAAATACAATAAACCCCTGCAACTTCAAGAGCATTCAAAGATAGGAATTGCTTGCCAACTTGAATTCACTGTGCTTTGCTGGCTTTCTCACAAGTCTGACACAAGCGCACGATCACTGACAACATTTGCAAACATGCAAAGCGCAGAATAACCTCAGGGTTACTACACGAGATGCATAAAAAAAACTTGCATTGTGAAGTGGATTAGTCTGACACTCATAGACTGTGTAGTCTTTGTTCCATTTTTAAGCAGAAGTTTAAGAAAATTTGTTCTCCAGATCCCTGAACTCTAACCTAGGTAAGGGCTCTTGCTAGCACAGAGCTGGAGCTGATTGTGACTGAACACCAAGCATCCGTAAGGCATTTAAGGACTGGCAGTGAAAATTACTGTAATTCCCTCTGCCTGCAAAGAAAAGGCACTAAAAACAATCTGTAGCAAATAAAATTCCAGGTTTCCTTGTAGCAAACAAGTAAAATCAAAAATCCCAGCTGAAAGTTCATTAAACTTCTGAAAATGTTGAGCTAAGTCATTGAAGCTAAAAGTTCTACACTTAACTATTAAGATCATTCAAGTAATTATTAAAATTAGGCCAATTAGTTTAGACACTAAATAGCCATCACTTCTTTCCTTTTCCTGTCTTCCTGCAGTACCAAGCAAAACCCATGATATCTCAAGCTTGCTGAACATAATCCCACATTTTAAAGTGATGATTGACAAAACACCTGCAAATGTTGAGTGGAGCAGACTCCCACTGAGCTCCCTTGAGAATCACATCATCTAAGTTCCAGGGCCTACATGTGTTGAACTTCAACATCTAAAATATTATCAATGTGATCCACATAGATGTGGAATAAAAACTCTCTAAACAGCTTCTCTTAAAAAAAAAAAAATCCAGATTGAAAACTTATTAAAAGGATTGTCTTACTGCAAACTTCCTATGCTCTCATGAAGCTTTCTGAGCCTATGCAAATCATCAACATAATTGAAAGAGCTAATTGACATTCTGATATATGAGGATATGCTTTTTGGTGGAACAGATGTTAAGAGCTTTGTTTCATAATTTGTCAACTTTACTAAATGTCACCAAGTTTGTCTTAAAAGTGAGTTTTCTTTTTGTGCTCCAGAATATATTCCAAGAGCAGAACCTATTTGTTGAACTTGTTCCTGTTTTTAAAAGACTATCTCCTTCTGTAACTGAAAAATAAAAATATCTGGGATAATGGACTTGGTTAGACTACAATAAATGCAACAAAGTGGTGTTTTGGGTTTCGTATTTTCCTCCTTCAATGGTCATAAGTCAAGATTTGTTCCAGCACTTGAAATACTCAGGCATAATAGAGCAATGACATCATTTTGAGAGCAGCCTGGGCCCTAGGGATTTAAATAGGAAACGACTAAAGCTTTCAGTAACATAATTACAAATTTATATTCAAATTAGGTCTTTAGAACTACGTCATTCTTCTCATTACTGGATTCAAGTTAAAGGACATTAAAAAAATAATCTCTATTATTTTCCCTTAATGGCTGGTTGTTTTCTAGACAAACACACTGACTGCAGCTTAAAGCCACATTTCTTTATTAAAACGTCAAAAGCTATTCTTTCCTAAATTTCCCTGAACAACAAAGAAGGTTTCAGAAGAAATACCTGACCATCAATTGGATTTCCAATCATTAAATAAGCAAATTGATGAAAGAGACAGGTGAAGAGGACTACTGTACTGCATTGCAATTTTCTTTTCCTTTCCTAAAATTGATGATTATTCAGTGGTCATAAAATAGCATCCCCAGACAAAAAGGCACCAATTCCATATAATGCATTTATTGAAATAATAAAATTATCTGAACCAGAGGCTATATTGTTATTAAAATCAGACAATATACAGTTCTAATAGCTTCATAACTTTGTGCAGTACTTTGCCAAGCCTAAAACAGAACAGACTCCTATTTCCACAACCTAAATTCAAGTAATGAAACATGATGAAATTCAAAATAAAAGATAGGTGAAAATATAAAAATCTAGAAAAAATAATAAAAAGAATGAGTGAAATCACAATTTTATCAGCATTCATATAAAAGCCTCCCAGCACAGTAAACGAGGCCAGGATATTTGCCTTCACAAACTGTAAGTATTTTGATAATTTGTTTGATTTTAAAATATGTTTTCCTGAACAAATAGAAGAGAGAAGACAGGACCAAGCAGGAAAGATCCAGTGCACAGAAGTGTTCACTGCAGAATATCCTGACTATGCTCTCTATGATGTGCACAACGAATCCTTTCCATGCAATGACATTTGTCACCCAAGTGAGACTGCAAAGCTGTTCCCATGGCAAGAGAAGGGCGTGGAGAAGACCATGGAGAAAGGAGAAGTCGTGCAGGTTCCCTTCAATTGCCATGGGAATGCTGATGTACAAGAAAAAGGAAATGAATGTGTTTTCACCTCAACTATGACATTTCCCTCCATAAAATCTATTTTTGTTTCAGGAGGTGTGTCAATGTGTAGCACAGCAGTGATTCAGAGAAGCACATTCTTCCACTATAGCTGGGTGTCACTGCCTTTGCATCAGCTGGGGCTGTAATGGCAAAGCTTCATGGAACACAGAGGAAGGATCTGCCTCATAAATTCGAGTGCACAAGGAGGAACTAGACTTCTCCACAGACCTTTTTTGGTCAAAAATTTATCCATGAAGACCAATAAAATGAATATTTGAAAGGCCTCCATTTTTTTTAAGGAATGTAGAAGTGTTCTGTTGAAAGGACCCAACTCCTGTAAACCAAAAGCTATCCACCATAAAACTGCCCAACCAGTTAGAATTCAATTTTCCTTTCCTACAAATGCCCATATCCTCAGTGCTCACTAACCAATTAAAAAAAAAAAAAGGCCAAAAGCAAAAAATCATAGGTGTTAGAATTTTATTTTCAGAAGTTGTGATAAACCAAAATAGATTAACATTCAAATTTTGCTTAAGAGAAGTGATAATGGACCATCTAACTTGTCAATCTGGTGTGCAACAACATTTTTAACTGACTACCCCAACCTAATTTATGCCGTCTGAGAATGGAGTTCAATGCACCTCATCATTATAGTCTGTGCCAGGCAATTCCAAGATAAATACACACATTTTTATCTCTGAGTAGGATAAATCTGGAATAAGCCTCCTGAAATTAATTGGGGTTACTGCAGTCTTACTCTGATGTCACTCAGATCTGTGTGTGGTCTAGGATAAATACAGAATATTTGCACGATGGAAAATGGATTCTACTGCAGGAAGGGATTCAGATCTTTGTGAACAGCATGAAAGTTCATCACCTAGGAAAGAGATTAAGCAATCACCACCTAAGAAGTGAGGCCATTATTTGGCCATGTGCACATATTTAATTGGGCCTGCAGAGGAGTCACTGTTGGCTGTGTTGGTCTCCACAACTTTCCTTATGCTCCAGAATAATAAGGTAGACTTTGAATCAGAATTTCAGTCCTCTTAGAAAATTCGTAACTGGAAGTTCCAGACCTCAAACTTATGAAAACAAAAATCTCAGTTATCTCAGTCTTAAAAATCAGCACACAGGGAGCTGCATTCTTCACTTTTACAGCACCGCCCACAATGAAAGCTTTCAAATGCATAGAATTAAAACTAGTTTACCAAATTTTATCTGTACTTCGGGCTACATCTGAAAACAGTTAAGCTATTTTATGAAAAAAAATTAATAATTTAATATGAATTAAAAGAAACCAGAATAGTCAGTTAGTAATAAGGAGAGACAATAACACAGTATATATTCTGTGTACAAGTTAGAATAAGTGTTTCTCTCTTCCTGTTTTATTTAGCTGACTACTAGGTAAAATTCAATGAGTAGCCCTGGAAGGAAGAATCTCTCTTTGCATTTAGGGAATGTATGATTTTATGTAGAGCCTGCTCAGCAATGTGTGTGATACACCAGAGCACATAAATAACAAGCAGCTGGGACCAGTACAGGTTCCACTGATGCTGATGGTTCCCTTTTCATGTGGCTGACAATTTTAATAAAAGAGATTAAATCCCAAAGTGAGTTTAACTTTATCATTCAATATAACTGACACTGCAGGAAGTGCAATATGCAGTTAAAAGGAAAATTAACTGTGTTCTATACAGCATATCCATCACAAGTGAGCAGTGTAACAACTTGGGGTAATCACTGCTGCTTTTTTCATTTAGCTAAAAATAAATATTGAAAACAGAAGCTAATCAACTATGCTGTGGCAAAAAAAAATATTCTTTCAATCTTAAATCATACTGACATCCATCTAAGTATCAAGATGCCCACGAGCCAGTCTCCCCTCTAAGGGATGAAAGAAAGAAGACTGCTGCTTCTCCAAATGACCGAGTCATTATAGGATGGGCACTTTTTGGTAGATTCTCTGTGTCTATGGAAGATTTTCTGCTGGTGTTAAGCAAATAATTTCTGTCTGTTACAATCTTAACTCACCAGCCATAGCAGCTGTGGTGTTCCTCTGACACTACCCCCACCTACACACAGTGGCACTCCAGAGGGGGAGGCAGAGCTGCTCACATGGGGCACATTCACTCCCAACCAACCCCACCGGGCTCCAGCACTCAGTGCTGACCCACACAAAGACACGGATGCTCCCGGTGTGCCACATCCCTCCCTGCACTGAACTGACACCAGGAATTATCAAACGGCTCAGCAGGCTACCAGGGAGAAAGAGCATGGGAAACATTTGCATTTCTAAATGAATTCTTGTGCTCCAGTTTCCAATCTAATATTATAACTTCTACCACTCACTTTCCCATGCAGGGACTATGGGAAAATATTTTTTTTTTCAGTCAATTACCAAACTAATAAATCAAAATGCATCGCTTGCACATAATGAAAAACTAACTAGAAACAACACAAACATCTCAAAAGCCTCAACAATTACAATCTAGAGACAGCACCACTGTGTGCTGCAGTAAACTGACAGTTCCTTGGACAGAAGATTCATTGATTAAATGAATGTTTGATGTAGAAATGAAGAGTTCACCACAAGATCTGATAAAAACACTTAATACTTTCAAGTGAACTGAGATTAGAATTACAGGTTACCCTGGTTACTGCTGCTGGTGAATTTCAAAAGCAGTTTGAATTAGCCTGAATCATTCATTGCATGCCTTAGCTAACATATGAAAGAAAAAACTTGACAATGAATTATCACTTCGGAAGGCAATTTTGATCTGAACTGCTGTTACTAAATGTAAACAAATTTTTAATTAGTTTTTTTCAATGACTTCACGTTGTCCTATTATTGATAGTACCTCAATTGTTATTTGCAAATAAGCAGAAGCTTCGCTAAATAAGTTATAGAAGACTTTGTAATTAATTTTGATGTGATCTACTCCTCTTGATAAATCTATTGGGAAATTAACTCAGCTGGATACTAACACAATTGTTTGTATTAAACTCTAATCTTCCACAGATATGTTTACTGTGATAAAATATATGGACTAGGAAGATTTCACAAAACTAGATTTCAACTAATCATTACAAAATTCAATGAAATACAAAACCTACTGAAAAAAACCTTAGTAATTATTAATACTTAAGCAATTGTGAAGGAATTTAGCAATCGTACAGTTAAAAGAGATCAGACAGATGGGAACAGTCACTTTCCCAGCACCCTGAGTACAAAAGTGAACATGGAAGATGGAAAAAATTTGTTCTGTTCTCATTAGAACACACAGCATTGTGCTACTAAGAGAGTAAGTCAATAAAATGAACATTTTGGAGAAATTTTCCTACGGTATAACAATAAATTAATTTGAAAGAAAATCAGGCGTCTGCTTGGTAGAACATAGTGGGAGATAAAGCCCTGGATGGAAGAGGGGCCCAAGAAAGCTGGTGGATTTTCAAGGATCTCCTCCCTCCACGCTCAGGAACAATGCATCCCAACAAAGTCAGGCAAAAGTGCCAGGAGGCCTGCAAGGATGAACAAGGATCTCCTGGACAAACACAGACACTAAAAGGAAGCCTACAGAGTGTGGAAGTGAGGACAGGTATCCTGAGAGGAACAAAACAAAAATGGTCTAAGCAGTCAGGGATCACAAAGAAAGCTAAACCCCTGACAGAATTAAATCTGTCCAGGAAGGTCCAGGATAACACAAAAATTTCTATGGGTATGTCAGTGATAAAAGACAGACTGGGGAAATCATGGACCCTCTCTAGAAGCATGTGGGAAACCTGGGATTGGAAAAGGCTGGGGTATTCAATGAGTTTTTTGCCTCAGTCTCCACCGGCAGGGTCTCCAGCCACACCTTCCAAGCCACAGGAGACAAGGGCAGGGACTGGGAGAATGAAGAACCATCTGCTGTGGGAGGAAGTGAGGCTGGAGACCACCTAAGGAACTTGAAGGTGCACAAGCCCATAGGACTCAATGAGACTCATCCACGGGTCCCAAAGTAGCTGGCAGAGGTAGTGGCTAAGCCACTGCCTATCACATTTGAGAGAATATATTTGTGCAAACCTCGTAAAGTCCAACAAGGCCAAGTGCAAGGTGCTGCACCAGTGCCAGGGAAAGCCAAAGTGCCGACACAGGCTTGGCAGAGGATAGATGGGTGGGGAACAGCCTGGAGTGAAGTGAAAAGAAGGAGCACTTGGGAGTGTTGGCTGATTAGAAGTTCGACATGAGCCATCAGTGTGCACTCACAGCCCAGAAAGCCAAACATATCCTGGCTCTTCTCAAAAAACATGTGACCTGCAAGTCCAGGGAGAAGATTCTCCCCCTTTACTTTGCCCTTGCTGCCTTTCTATACACATTCATGTTTTTCAGAAAGCAATTTTTTTTTTTTCCTACAGAGTTATCTTAGTTATCTTCAGTTTCCCTCTGAATTCTCAGGTCATCACACACCTGTCCAAATTTTAGTCCTTTAACATCCACATCATTGCTTCTTTTGATGGATTGAACATACATGTTAAAATTATCTCCTGTCACAAGCAACAGGCTGTTCTGTAATTGCAGTGGAATAATATTTTTGATAGCAACTGTCCCTATCCTGCAACACTTACTTTGTTTCTTGCAGTCCCTAATAAAACTGTAGTATCAGGAGATAAAAAAATATTGACAAATCAAATTTAAAATAGTGTGGATTTTGAACATTTACAAAAGGTAACTTCATAATCATGAAAACTATATAATTAACCCCGTCATATTAAAAACACAAGTAATTTTATAATCACTAACCAAAACACTAGAAACTTAAGTGCTGAGACGGCTTTCAATTACCTTTCCACAAACTATCAACAGCATTGTTTGGATACCAACTGCAATTACAAAGGCAGCTTTTCAGGCTGTTGATAACAAACAATTGCACCTTACAAATGGATTCCAAACAAAGTTGTAAAGTTTGTCTTTCAATATCACAAACACTTTGTGAAAAAGAGTATATGACTCACTTCTCTAATTTATGGTTCCCGTTACAATAAATATAAATTAAAATCACAAAACTCCTTAGACAGACCAACTGTTATTTTATATAACAGAACAGAAATACACCTAGTCATAGCAGACTTTGGGGGGAAAAAAAAAAAAGAGCTGTGAAAATACTGTTAATATAATTCTTGGTAATACACACTAAGAGCCTGAACATTACCAGGGATAACTGAAAAAGATCCATCAACTGCCATGCCAATACAGTAATTTCAGCCATTTCAGAATCCACCACACAGAGCAAAGATTATCCCTCTTCTGAAATATGCTAAATATTTATCCAGATAATAAATGTCTTTTTTTCTAGAGCTAACTCATCTTTAGTGATACTGTTTTATGGGAGAGAGGTCCTGACAGAGAGATTTAATGCTGGGGGAGAAAAATTAAGCAAGACGTTTAAATAGACTAGAAGAATTGCACAGGGAAGTTTAGCCAATGTCAGCCTTCAGTGTGCCCTGAGCTTAAACCACTCTGAGGATCAAGCTCTCTGAGCCTCACCATCTATTTTGGCCATTATTCATGAGCTAACGTTATAAATGACCTTCCTTGGCAAAAAGGCAAAAAATGAAACCAAACACAGTGTTCTTTCCATGTGGAAGCCCCATAATAAAAGCAATCTGAAGATCAATCACTGACAACTCCAGCTCCCGCTACAAGTCAGCAATTTTATGAATAGCAACATTTTCTCAGCCAAGACCTAACAATGCAACCAACTCCTATCGTGCAGTCTTGCAAACATCTGTTATCAATAACAATTTCGCCTACTGTTTATATCATCCTCCAAGAAGAAAAACAGGCATGGGTTTACTTACAATTGAGGCCAGATTTGGATACATTTGAATTTTCCTCTAGCTGTCAATAGCTCATTAAATGCAATGGCTTCGCAACCAAGACGTGGAAATGAAGTATGTAGATTAAGGCATTTGAATATTTAAGCATGCATTACAAGCCTAAGAGTTTTCTAAATGCCAGATTAATGACAAAGGTCAACGATTATCAGTCCAGTTTCTCAAAGTGACACAGCAGATTTAACATCTTCCTGCCAGAACACAACGCTCAAGTTCCTTGAGAGCTCCATGGAAACCCAGGACTCATGACTTACTAAGCTCTTCACTGGTGCCTGTGGTTCCTTTTAAAGACCATTTGATGATGTCCTCCTATGCTTATTTTTCCCAGTCTCCTAGATATCCTACAGTCAGAGATTAAGCTGGATGAATTTATGCCCTTTCTATCAAAGCAGAGCAGATATTAATCCAGTGTAAGACTCTGAGTTAGTGAAACAAAGGTTAAATAGTCAAAGTTTGTAAGACAGCTTCTAGGAGAGGCCTCTAAGAGGGCACATCCTGAGTCTCTTGTTTCCAGCTTCAAGAATTATCACATATTTCAATAACCAATTGTCCAATGACTCCTTATGATAAAATACAGTTGGTTCTCATACAAACACTTCAACAACTCTGCTGGCGAGTCTTCTCTTTATAGAAGTTTCTAGACTGCAGCTGCAGGATTTACTCTCCATCTCACTCCCTCATTTAGTCCCTCCTGACTCCATTGTATTTACACAAAATCCCTTCTTTTCCCATCTATCCTGACAATTAGAGTTCGGAAGTGCCTGTTAGAGAAACTTCCCAGTCTGCCCATCCATGAGCCTCTGCGGCAGCCACACTCTCACCACCCCAGACTGTCACTGCTGGGGCTGGAGCCCCTTCCCAGGGCCAGCTCCAGTGACCCAAGAGGTCCCCATTAGACTCCCCTACACCCCACACTCAGTCACACCAGCTTTCCTTACCAGATTAACCCCAGATTTCCCGTAGCTGAGTCTCAAATATCTCATTCCATGAAGCAATTTATTCCTGGTGCAGAAATAGCCCAAGCTGGTGCCTCCTGCCGAGGAAGAACCCTGAACAGAGGAAACCCTGGGCTTTTATCTCCTCACAGTTCCAGCACGAGAAAGTCTGGAGCCCTCAGCTCCTGCCGTGCCTGAGTGTGCTCACCTGGCTGAGCCACAGGTGCCCTTTGTTATCCAAAGGGGCAGCAGTTCCCGGCCTCTTGTCTCGGGCCCCACCCAGAGCTCACCTGCACTGAATGGATTCATCAGCTCTACCCTCTGCTGAGTGCCCAAAAATATCCATTCTTCCCACCCAGATGGGGTAGATGAAAACTATTTATGTAGTTTTATTACAAGCAGGAAGAGAGGGTCAACAGAGCCACCTGTACTTTCCAACGGTAGTCTAACTACTCAATAATCTAAAATTCAGCAGCAAAGCATCCTCTAGCAAAATTCATTTTTAAGTGGAAAATCAGGAAATAGACTCAACCGTTCATACAAGTGTGACAAACCCACTTGCACCTGATATGCACTTTGCAGTTCTGAGGAGATAACACTTCATGCTTAGCAAGTGTTGTGAGACATTCTCTTCTTCCCACTGTAAATGCCATTTGGAAACACCTGATGGACACGTCAGGGAGCAGCAGAAATGGAGTTGGTCCACGAGGGCAGGCAGAGCAGGAGCTGAGGATCACTGAGCAGCAATCTCACCTGTCAGGGGGCAGTGCCTCAGTGTCCAGGCAGGGCAAGGCTGGGGACGGTGACGTGCTCTGATGGTGTTTCCAGTGATCAAACAGATCAGGTAACAAGCCAAGCCCAAGGTAAATTCTGGAATGCCATTTGGCAAGTCAGGACAGCAGGAAACAAGGCAGCTACCACACAGCTCAGGGAAGGGACAGGAACCATGGCTACAGCTCCCGGAGAAGGCGAAAAGCAGAGGGTGTGTGGGTGGGTGGTGATCCCAGGGGAGGCTGCTTCAGGCAGCCAAGGCTGGTTAACGTGCCCAGGGCCCTGCAAAACGCTCTCCGGCAGAGAGCAGGGTCCTGCACCAGAAAATAGGATCAGCTCCATCTCAGCAGGAACCATGAGGGTGGGATGAGGATGATTTTGCCTTGGAAAATGTTCCTGTTTCATGCACACACGTCTTGGTGCCACGGCAATCACAGCAGGGGCTCCTCAGGCTGCCCTGTACCCCATGAGGAAAAAGGGCTGCTGCTGCCAGCACCTTCCCAAAGATGCTGGGCTTCAGACAGGGGTTCAAAAGTGGCACTGCTGGTCTTGGCTGCATGTTCCCTCTACATCTTCACATTGTTAGCAAACTTTATTGGTTCTTTACCAGAGTAACCTTCTTATCAGCTAACGGGTTAGGATGGTCAGTCCTCCTAGACAAATAACCTATACATATAAAATTATGTGCTGGCAACAATTCATCTTTCTTTTCCTCATATAAAACATTCTTTGCCCGGTACCTCGATGAAATAACCTAACCTATCACTTTTGTGAAGCTAAAAAAGATTTATAGCAGCTGAAATCTGCCTTTAGTCTACATTTTAGCTCCCAAAACAATTTAAATCCATTGCTATACTGGAGGTTTTTCATCTAGAGACAGAACATCTTTAAAAGAAAATAAAATCTGACAAAAATAAAGGTTCTAACCAATACAATCTGGCCTGATAAATATAGGCACGGAAAGGAATTTGCTAATATTCTGCACCATGGCTAAGTGAACTTGGAGGTAGAAGCAAAAGATTACTTTCCACTATAGGTTTAATCTGAATTTCATTTTGTACCTGGGTGAAAAAAGAAAGGCCAAAAGAAAATAGAAGAAGTGGGGAACCTGAACATATAATTTTGCTAGAGGAATGTAATAATTTTCATCAGAAATATATCTATAGTAAAATGAAAATTTTTAGAAGTTATGAGTTCTGCCTGAGATGCAATCCTGATACTGTATGTCTACTGTTTTCTATTTTCTGAGCAAGCATGCTAGAAGTTATTAGATGAAAGGAAAAGCAAATCACAGACCACAGCAAAGCATTCTTTGAATCAATTTTTCAAAGTAAGGAGCATTGAAAACTGTAATTTAGTCTCAGGCCTTTAGAATTCCTAACAAAAGTACCATTATTATGATTTTTTAAAATCTACTTGCAATTACAAATACATATTTCACTTGATTTATGCCAATGAATCTACGAAAAGGTGAACAATTTGCAAAGATACACTTCTCTAAATAAACTTTTCACTTACAGTTTTAAGGCTTCAGAATTAACTGCTACAAAATTATAGACAGAGATGGTTTTATGAGCAAATTCACACTCTTAAGTGTTTGAGGGGGGGAAAAAAAGTATTTAGCATGTTCTGATGTTTCTGAGACCATTTCCTGACCTAAAAATAATAGAGAGTGCCCAGTGCCGTGCAGCCACATCTGGTTTGGAGCCACTGACTGGCACTGATTTCCCAAACTGAAGGCAATCACAGATTGTGGGAATTTCCAGTGCCTCCAAGTTTAAGTGGCAAATTCTAGAATTGCAAGCATCTAAGTTTTGTCAGCACCTGACGCCCAGATCCAGTTTTTGTTAGCTAAGCTTACTTAAGGAATTAGCTTTTATTACCCTATTATTACAACGTGAAAAGTTTATAATTTCATTTCTGCATTTTAATATTTTGTCTTTATGACTTCTTTTTTTTTCTTTTTAATTCCTTTAGCTACACTTACTCATACTGCAGAAAGAATTCACCAATTTTCATCAAAACTCTGGCCTTTAAAGGCAACTTGATGTGTCAACAAAGTACTATTGTTATTATTTTCTGAAAAGAGGGAAAACACTGCCCTCTAATAGAAACAAAGGAAAGAAAATTATCTGAAATATTAAAATGTGTCTGCACTGAGCCATTTAAATGACAATATTAAGACAGAGCTTTACTGAAAGGATAATGAGAAAATCACTTAGCAGTCAGTGCAGAGTGTTTATATGAGAACACCTTCCCTTGCAGCTTTGTGGTTTCCAGAAAACAAGCAGCAGTTGGAGGGTACAGGCGAGGGAAAGCAGCTCAGTGGAGGAACTCACTGCAATTTGAGGTGTTACTGGTGTCTTTGGCCGTGCTTCCAGATGCCCTGGTGTGAGGCAAAATGTGTTAACTTTTGTCTGAAGAGTTTTCTTTCCACATGAGTTGAGCTAAATACAGGCATAAATACAGGTAACATGCAAATTCTCCATCGATAAGCAGAAATTTTGTAATTGCCGTGGTCATCTGCTTGTTTCTTTTACCCTGCAACCATCAGTATCATGCTGTAGATATGAGTTGGTTTGAGAATGTTTCTGGTCAAATTTTGCCAAGGTTTTCCTCATTTATTTTGCTTTTGGACCTTTGTTTCACTTGGTGCTGTTCGGAGGATGCAGGATGTCATTTGGGAAGGATTTAAAGGGGCATTACATGTAATCTTGTGCAAACTGCATTGAAAATAATAAACCATAATAAAGAGTGGGATTAAATGGAATAAATTTGGGGAAAATCGTTTTCATAATGGAAAAAATATGCTGCTCTTCCAGCCTCAAGTTCCTGAAGTGTTTTTCAGTTATAATTACTTTTTTAGTCTTTGTAAAGTAAGGAAATGCCATTTCTTTCATTTTATAGAGGAAGAAATGAAACACTGTATGGGAAAATTACTTATAAGCATCAACATCACTCTGGAGTATTGACTTGAGCCTGTGACTCCCAAATCAAACTAAATTATAAAAATAAATATCATAGTTTCCTTTCAGCTTCCTTTCTGGTTGTTGAGTAATTTGAAAGGTTGCAGTCTGCCCCATGGACAAGAGTCCCCTCTCCTCATATTCCTTTGTCTTTTTCTAAGGGCAGAGAAGATGTGGGAGCTGCATGAAAAATTTCCTTATGAAGTCAGTCCAACAGACCAGAAGTAGCAAAAATACTGGCTGTGTGACTAAAGTGAAATAACAGAGCATGTGGGTTTATAGAGCCATCATCTGAACACTTTCCATTGCCATTAAATTCACGTCTCAAATAGAAAAGGAATTCAGTGGGGCAAAATATCCTCTATTGACTAACATTTTCATTACACAGAAGCACCCAGCCCAGAGGAGAATGGTCTGTTGCTGTTGTTCCCTAATGGGTGTTTATTATCCCCAGGCATGCTGCAGTGGGAGAGTCCTGCAGGTGATTAATGATTTTACCTGCTGCAAAAGAGCAATTGCAGAAATGCCCATTTCATTTTTTTATCAGATATACACTACCTAAGTGTAAATATTCAAGTATTTGTAGAGGAGGACTCTTTGCAATCAATAAGGAAAAGACTCAGTCACCTTAAAAGCCATATAATTTGAAGTTTAGAAGTTACACCTTTTATGAACTAACAGACTTTCCCCTACTGATAATTTGAGTTACAGAATAGCTTCATCTTTCAGATGAGGTGTTTTGGAAACATCTTGTCACAGAAAGAACTATGCTATCTGTGCTGAAAATAGACCACCCAGTCTGGGATGAGCACACCACATGCATCCCAAATTGTGGCTTTTCTAGCCCTGCAGTAACTCCAGCTTTAGAATCACACTGGTTTAAAATGGTTTTGGCTGAGGTGACATGGTTCAGCTCTATGTAATTCAGTGTATCTTCCAGTGAGATCAAACTTTTCTGCAGGTCTCAGTGAGACCTGACTTCCCCTTTCAGATCTGCCAGTGTTTTTGTACCTGCCAAGCGACCTGCAGCTGCCCAGGAGTTTCCATGCTGCTGACAAATTCAAGTATGCCAAAGAGAAAATTCTCATTTCTGATAAAGGAGAGAAAGGATAACCACAAACCCCAGAGCTCAGACAGTATGGCATTCATTGAGCACATTAAAACACCGGTTCAGGCTGTTAATCTAGAGCAGCAATTAAAATCTGAGCCTCCCATATGATGAGTTCTAAGTATTTTAAGTGCCAGGTGCCTGGCTTTTCTCAGGTAGATGGTTTTCTGTCTCCTTTTCATTGTTGATAATGGCCATTTTGTGAATGTCTTTTTCTGTCTCTCATTTTGACCTGGTCTTCCATTCTGCGTTTGTCCAAAGTCTGGGATCAGGAAAGATTCCGCTTAGGGGATTCAGCAATTTTCAAAGAGAAAACCACTAAATCTTTTACAGAACATTCCCAGGTGATTCTGCTTGTGAACATTTATTACCCTGAAGGCTTCCACTTCACTGAATTTCAAGTCTTTTGCAAGCAGATGAGGTGCTGAAAACATTCAGACAAAGGTTACAAGAACCCTCTAAAATATGAAGTGGCAGGCAGCCTAAGAATAAGAATTGCTACTACTTCTTCCAACAAAAATTACCTAGGATAGCACTGCAATAATGGTGGCATTAGAGAACATGAATGTCTTCAATTCCCAGGTGGACTGTTGTCCTGTAACCTACAGATTTGTCTGGGACAATTCCCCCTTCTGCTGGCATCCCTATCCAAGTGCCCAGCAGCTTTCCATGCGGCGCCAAGCAGCAGCAGCTCCAGCTCTACACAGAGGCTCTCTCACCCTGCTGCTCCTTTATCACACATCATAAACCAATATCAGTAAAACCAGCACAACTCCTAAAGCATAACCTCACCAATTACCAATGCCATGCACAATGGCTTCGTGGCAGGTTTCAGGTCATCATCAAAATAATCAGAAAAAGAATATTGTATAGCCACGCCCTGAGGCATCCACGGCACCATTTCTGAGTGTGAGTCACCATTCCTCTTTAAATTCACTTCCAGGGTTTTAGATTTGAGTCAGGACACTTCTTCTCAACCAGGAGTCAAAAGTCCTAAACCCCCCACCAGTTTTAAGCTGTGCAAATCCTCTGACTCCCATGGAGCAGTTTCTGTCATTAACTGATGGGAATGATACCAGAATTAGACAAGCCCTCTCTGAACAGTCACAGCTGCTTCTCTCCTGTGTCTCTGCTGCTTGTGCTGTCCCGGTGTCTCCAGCTCCTGCTGCCACACTGCCTCAGCTTCCCCTTACAGCTGCAGTACATCCTGCAAAACCATAGTGCTCTGGCATCACATTTCTTTTCCCCTACTTTGTCCTTCTTTAATGGAATCATTCATTTTCCTGAGATTGCTTTTTCAATATTAAAAAATGAACATAAAAACCCCTGTCTAACTTATCTTCCAACCCTCCTTTCTCATTTCACCAATCACAGATTGTTCAGAGCCACATTTTCTTAAGCAGCAAGTGCTTACATAAACCAAATCATCACTCTGTTTGTCTCTTTCCTCTCAGAAATCTTATAGTATAACCCTCATAATATTCCCTAATTTCTTTCTTCCATATTTCCATCTTAATAAAGCAATGGATGAAACAAAGTCACTAGCAAATAAAGACAACAATATATTCTCAGCCTCTGATAACCTTTTTTGTTTTCTCAAATGTCTCTTAAATTGCCAGCTGGATCTCTCTCTTTTTAAATTTCTGGATATCTGTGTTCCCTCCCAGACTTGACCTTCCTTCTAACATTTGGGCTATGAAAACATGTAGGAGCAAATGAAAACTAACCTGGATTTTCATCTCTCTGGCTCCTGTGGAGTTTCAGCAAAAGCAAAGTCAGTTATCTCTAGCAAAAACTGACAAGCCCACAACATTCTGAGAGTACAGTTCCTACATGTTTCCAAAATACTGTAATGCAATATTTTGCTTTGCACTTTTGCTTGGCGAGAGAAACTATTTGTACAGCTCTCCCTTTCATCTCAACCAAAGAAAATCATGTGTCTAGTACCTGTCATATGTACATGGCCATACTGGCAGGAAGCTTGCATAAACCACATTTGCTTGTTTTATCTAAATAATCCCATTACCTGCCAGCAAACAGTGTAAACAATGCAATGCACAGAAAGAGATATAAAACTGGATTTGAGTCAGTAAGCTAGGGAGGAAAACACTAACTTATGTCTCAGAGTACGGGAAATATAATCCTACCAGGTATGTTTAAGTCTTACTTTGTTTACATCAAAGCTTGGTTGTGGGGACAGCTCATTTCATTTCTCTGGGAACTAATCTAAGGATGGGATATTCACAGAAAAACAGGTGGCTGAAGACAGCTGGCAGAGACTAAATACCCAGCTTTAAGGCAACTTCAGCATAATGAGATGAATCCTCCAATCTCTGTAGCTTCGAGCCATTTCCCTGAGTCCTGTCACTGATCCCGAGAGCAAAGGGATCTGTACCTGCCCCTTCTGCAAAACCCCAGCGAGGTCTGTCCTCAGTCTCCTCCAGGCTGGACAGACCAAGTGCCCTCAGATGCTCCTTGTAAGGATTCTTGTCCAGATCCTGCACCATCCTCGTGGCCTCCTTTGGACACTTTCTGATAGTTTAATGTCTTTTTTATATTGTGGTACCCAAGACTGCCCCCAGCACTCAAGCCCCAGCGAGAGCAGAGCAGGACAATCCCCTCCCTGGCCTGGCTGGCAATGCTGTACCTGATGCCCCCAGGGCAGGGATGTCCCTCCTGGCTGCCAGGGCACTGTCACTCACATTCAATTTGCCATTGACCAAGTCCCCAGGTCCCTTTCCTCAGCGCTGCTTTCCAGCCTCTCATTCCCTAGCCTAAGATCTTGTGAATGTCACTTCCTAAACTACTCATTGCCTGGTCTTTTCTTGCACAGCTTGTTTGTGGAGCTGGGGTTTGCTCCAGACCAGCACTTAGTGAGCACAGATTCAAGAGACAAGCACACACAGTTACAGGAGACACACAGATACACACAAGACAAATTGAAATGACAGTGCTGTGTTTCTATTGAGGGATGTAACATGTGGCAGGGAAAGAATCCCTCTGGCCATACAGCTTCCACCGAAAGTCTGCTAAAAGAGCTTTGTGTTTCTTAAGGGTTCAACTTATAAAAAAAGAAAGAAGTGATATGTAAGCTGCAGGCAACGTTCAACGTCCCATACTCTAAGCCCAGAACTCAGTAAACAAAGATGGTTAAGTAGCTCACAATGTGAACCAAATTTTAATTATATTTAAAATCTCAACATTATTTAAAGCCAAATAACAACATAATGACTCTGTCACGGAGCAGAGATAAAAATTGCAGTCCCCAAACAACCAACAGTCTAAACACGAGGCTGAGATAGTCATAAGAGCAACGTGTACTTAGCACAATACCCTGTTATGGGTTTCACACCTCAGACACTTTCATCTATCCCATTAGACTACTATGAATGAAGACAAACACTAAAATGTATTCACTGTTCTTCTGTAGTTTTAATTTAGTCCAAGCATGAGTTGAATATGAAAATGTGAAAATCAGTTTTCACCTTGCGCTATAAGAGTGAATTGTGAAAAAGATCTTTTTGTGAAATGCCCCATCCTTGCAGAAGAACTGTGAAATAGAGGGTGAACACACAGACGAAGGGATAATAGAAATGCTTTTGAGACAGCAAAAATGAACAAAAGAGGCTAATATTCTGTAAGTAGCGTCTTCAAGTTTTGCATAGCATTTCAAATGGAAGCAGGAAAAAACTGTACTTCTGTGTATCTTCAGCTGTCATTCCCCAGTTCTTTCCTACCTCTGAAGTCTCATCACTGCAGGTACAATAAAATATCCCCAGGACAGGATTGTTTTCCATGCCTTTCCCAGGAACCACACCTAAAGTCACCTCAGAGAGGAGAACACGAGGGAGTGCTCTGGGGGTGTCGCTGGCAGCCTGAACAAGCAGAGTGTTAAAACTTTAGTGCCTGACACAGCAGCCCACTGACTTAATGGTGCTTCTCACGGTGAGCAGAGCACAGCTGTGGTCTGTGATCTCCCAAGGCACTTGGCACACTGTAAATTCTACCATCAAATGGTTTGAAACCTTCTTACACTGGCCAGGAACGTAAAGCTGCAAGAGACAACAGCAGTCTCCTGTGCTGTAAGGAGTTTCATTAAACAGGAGTGAAAACAACAAAAGGACATTCTGACAGATCTGCCAGAGGGAATTTTAGGGCTCCAGGACCTGCCAGAGGTGGAAAACAAGTCCTGTTGTGGTAGTGAAGAGAGGATGGACAGCAAGGGGTGGACAGGGTAGAGGTGGTTGACGTTCTTTAAGGATGCCTATGGTAGGTGGCAGGCATTGAGTATCAAGGGAAACAGAGCCTTACCTGCCCCCATATCCTAGAGCAAGAGTCATCAAGCTTTTTGATTATATAACACCCAAATTACAATACGCTGTCACTTCACAACACAATTTGAAAAACATTTCAGCATCTCAAACAATGAGGAGAAGGAAGATGTTAATACAAATGGAGATGTCGGGAAGAAATCCCTAGGCATTGTGGCAATGTCTAGGGATTTTATCAGTTCATCTGGTTAATCCAATTTAGCTGGTTATTCCTGCAAAAGTAATCCAATTTATCTGCTTGTTCTTGACAAAAAAAAAACCCAAAAAAACAAAACTAAAACAAAAACAAAAACACCCACAACATTTCCAATTGGTAAAAGATGTTCTATAATACTGTAATCTTCCTGAAAAGTTCCAGAGTAGACTTTTTTTCAAGACTGCTTTCCAAAGTAGTTCCTAGTTACACAGGAATTTCTGAGATAAGTTGAAATAAATTTATGCTTTTTTAATATACATGTGAATCATGACTTCCCATTAAGGGAGACAATAAATGCTACAGGGGAAGGTAGTATCAGAATTTTTCTTATGTTACAAGAGTTTGTTTTCTGCTCACACCTCCAACTGACCTTGAGAGTGGATTCATGATACAGACTCGTGACCAAAACAAATCAGCGAGTCCTTTTTCCCATTTCTTTCCAAATATTCCACGGCCTTTTAACAGATTTTGTCAACAACAACAACAAGAAGAAGTTTTTTATCTGCTTGCTTATTTTTCGTATCAAAAAGCCAACTGTCTTAAAGTCATTCCTGAGCTCTTGAAGAGCCCCTTGGCATTTTAAAAAGCACAGAGCAAAATTTCTAGAGCAGGTGCAGGCAGAAGGGATTTCCTCCCCGCTCTCGTCTCTGCTGGTTCGTTAAAAGCTCGTATTACCTGCTTCACCCTGTGCCCATGCAACACAGGATTGTTGTGATAGAGATGCTTATGGAGATGCTGTACAGAGATGCTCAGGCTGAAGTTAAGTGTGGCTGGATGCTGAGGGGATGCCTCCCTGTCAGCACAGCACTGTCCCAGCTCCCGAGCTCTGCTGAGAGAGCTGGGAATCCCCACAGGTGAGGGATGCTAAAATGGCTCTGCAGCCTCCTGGTGCTGGGGCTGGTGTATCTTTTGCTGATCAAGATAGATTATCCCCCCTGCTGTGGTTATTTAAACACATCTGGTTTAATGCATAAGAGAAGCAAACACCAGTAATTGTTTCCTCCTTATTTTCTTCGCTGTGGTCATAACTTAATTCTAAAAAGGAGAGAATAGCTTCCAGACAATTCTGCCTTGCTCCTCCCCAGCCCTCCCCCCCTTGAAAGTCTGTTCTTAAAATACACATATATAAAAAGAGACAGGCAGGAAGGAAAAGAGGAAAATAGTATCTGGAAAACATGAACATTCTGTCTTTATATCTTTGAGGAAAAAAGGGATGGCGTGGCTCCAGTCATAATCCCTCTGTATGAAACACTACAAATATACAGCCAAGATTTTTATTGCAAATCTTCACAACATACTGCTTTTTCCTCTTGAAGAATGTCTTTTTGAGGCTCATAAGAACTGTGCAAAAAACTTTGACATTCTTCTATCAGAAAAATGTTAAATTCTTACAAGATAGTGTTTGAAAACTGTAATCCTGACTGTTCAAACACCTACCCTCTAATGCAGTTAAGTTCAAAACAGAAAATTTGAAACTGTCATGAATTATGAGAGACAGCAGTTAACAGTAGAATAATAAATTCACAATTACTTTACCCTTAAGAATCTGAGTTCAATTTATTGTAAAATCTAGAACACCCAGAGGGAGAAGGATGAAGACTTGCTCTTCTCAGAAAGAGAGAAAATTTCTGAACACTCCTAGGATCCTCTCAGTTAAGGATATTTGTTAAAATTTTAGCACAGACCTTCAAGAAAGAAGACACTTGGTAAGATAAACCTCATTTCACATCACTTCTCATTACGGACAATTGTAACAAAATGTATCTTCATAATGAATCAGAAATGAGGTTGGGCCTCATTTCTTGTCAGTTTTCTAAGAGCTGAGGTCAAATTCAGCCCTTGAGCAATTTCCATCTTTTATTTACAAGCCACTGAAATCCACCTTATACAGCCTCACCTTTTACCATTACAAATTGCTCTGAAGACCTTCCAGCTGCTTTTCGACCAAGCTCGGTGTTATCCTGCCTAAAGTTTAGTGTGCAAATTTTGCAGTCCCTACACACCAAATCTTCCAATATTAATATATATGAGCATGGACCACTTTTGGCTTGTGAAATGGACACCTACATGTAAATATTCTGGGGTGCCTGAAATCTGGGTTAGATTTCACGTAATACACATTCCTACATATTTTCTTGACAGATTTATACATTACTCAATCTCCTCTGCAAGGAGTAACCTCTGCCCTTCTCATCGGGCTGGAATTACTGAATACTTCTGACAGGCAACACACATGTGAGTCATGGTGATTCTCCAGCATTTGTAATAACCTAATCTTGAACAAGCACTAAAGGCAGGCCAGCAGGGTCTGGTCATGCTGGTTGCAACATCAACATCCACACTGATGGGCACAGCATTTTTGTGGGGGAGAGTGTGCAGCTGATGTTTGCCATGATATACCCTGACTGCTGAACTGTTAAATCACAGGAATCTCCCCCTCTCGCTCTAAGGGATGAGGAGCAGTAAAACCAGCCACACCACCCTGTAAAATTCACATCAGGACACAGGCTCAGGAATATCCAGGCACCCCAGGCACCCGCAAAAGCATACGAAAAATCTTCCTCCCTACTTGTGTACCTTTATTCTTTTTGTACTTCATCACAAAGTATTGGTTGGACTCCACTGAAAATCAGTGCCAGGCTACAGAGTGCTGAAGTGTGAATTTGTAAACTAAATAACAACAGAAAGTTCGACAATCAGAAATATCAAAGACATTTTGGACTCATTTCTGAAGGGAAGAAGTTCTGATTCTACCTGATATTTGCTAAAAATATGAACCAACTGTCAATTATAAAGTATTCCTTACTGACAGACAAAATCTGTTTGCTTGTAAGTAATTTAAGCATGTCTAAGCTCAAATCACGTCTTCAGGAGTAACTTGTATGACATAAAATTTAATTGCATTAGTTAAATGAAGAAGGAAAAACTTTTAAAATTGTCCAACCTGATTCTGTGCTGACAAGAATGAAGAAATGATGGCAGACCTTACATACATCTATCCTCTCCACCAGCTAGACCATCATATGTGGATCTAGTCTGAATAGGGAGAAAAACAATTATCTCAATTGACAATGTGTAAGACTCTCATCACAAGAGGTTGCTGGCCTGTATCCTGTTTTGATAGCTCATATGGCTCATGTGTACAGTATTTTTCACCTGTTCTGGGGTGAGTTTTATCCACACTAAATGTTTTCCTTTGTCCTTTTATCCTTCCCCTTTCCACTCTTTGTTTATATTTAAAAATATTAAATCATTACATTCACCATTTCAATTAGAGAGCCTGTCAAGCCTAACATTTTGCTCTTGCAGTTTCTGTATCATTTAAACCTTTCAGATGCTTTGAATCAGGTGGCACCATCCACTGGGCAAGACCAATAGCACAAGCAGTCCCAGAAAAGCACTTGTTAGGCAGCCATTGAACTGTTCTCTTTATGTTTCCATGAAAAACTCACAGGATATGCAATGTGCAATGACAACAGGAACTGACTTTCGTGTTTAAATTCCCAATCACAGACATGTGGAGAGACCCTCACAAAACATTCCCTGCAATGCTCAGTTGCATGGAGAGCCCTTGGTGCTGCAGCCCCGTGTTTATGCAAATCCCTCCATCCCCAGTACTCAGCAGAGGGATCCAGCCAGCAGCACCAGCACAGCCCTTGGAAAACACTGTGGGAGCCTCACTTGCCCCTTCCTGCTCTCCTCTACTGCTCTGGACTGTGTAGGTTTAGTCTAAGCTCCCCTCAAAAGGACAAATCTATGGGGCAGGTTCAAAACCAACCACTTGAAAATGAGGAGGTGAAAACTACAGAGGATTCTTTTTAAAGTATAGACCTTGGTGACTGTGGTCAGAGGAGGCCTCACAGGCTGCGTTATTCCCGTGTTGCAAAGTTTGGACAGGCACAGAAATCCTGAGGGTGCAGGAATAAAAAGCCCCAAACTGAGGAGTTAACACCCTGCTCTGCAAGGAGTTATGGCTTGTCACTCCTCGGTGGGATCTGGTGTCTGTCTGCCACGGCGTGTTGCTTACAACACTCTGCCAGCTCAAAGCTTAACAGACACATCGTGGCACAAAGTCACAATCAACAATACGTAAAATGAAAGAAAGAAAAAAGTAAATATGACATCACCACCTTAATCAGCAAAATTCAGCGTCTTTTCTACATGTGGAAATATTGAACTAAATTTGTTCATAACTTATTTTTCCCTCCTCTTCATATTAGTTCTTTCTCTGGTGGTGTAAAGTCATGACTAATATCCCTTACATTTGGCATTTTGTTTTATTTCCTCTTGTCTGAGCATTGCACCTTCAGGTATTTCAATTATATATGAAAGATGGGTCTCTTCCTTTTGCTTCGCTGTAGATGTTTTCCATTTGGCATTTGAACTCTATAAATGAATGTTGTCAACTTTACTTAACTTCAAAAGCTACACTTCTGATCTGCCTTACCAGAGCTTTTGGGTTTTAATCTATAATTTTGCTAGTTTTTAGCTGTGCAGTTCTTCACTGTGCATTGATGGAAGCAAAGCATACAACGAAGTACACCTCACAACAGCAGCTGTTATTAAAGAAACCACTTTGCAACAATAAATATCAAGCTCATTGAACTGGACTAAAAGTGAAAAATACAGAAGAGGAAGAGAAAATACTAAGTACCTACAAATAAGATGGAATTCAGAGGAAAAAAGAAGCTCTCCCAAAAATGTCGGTTATTTGACCCAGGAAGTTTTCAAAATTATTGCAATATCACAGAATTTTAAATTTTTTTTTTTCAGATTTCCTGTCAAAGACAGGAATTTAATTTTCAAAGGCTGGACAATAATATCAAACTACAGTTTAACCCTGCTTCTAGCTTCTGCTTTTTATCACATTTTAAAATTGAAGAAAAAGTTGAAACCCTAATTTCATAACCCAAATTTTTTCATTTTAAAAAGTAAGATTTCTAGTTAAAAGTTGAATTTTGGATTGGAGGTGAATTAGCATTAGAGCTTGGGCAGTGTGAGTTTTCTTGATTAGCTGAACACTTGTTGGACGTTTGTGAGTCTGGTCTGAACTGTACACCACTCTGCAGTGGTCTGGTAGATTTATTTGCCCTACTGAATTTTAAATGGTTTACCAGCTGAATTTTTTAATCTGTATGCCTGGTGTTTCTTAGTCTACTTCAGACATGTAATTTAGCACTCCATGAACCACAGCTGAAAGCTTATGTTCCATCCATGGAGTGGGATATGGACCTCCAGAAGTGTGATTTAAAACACTCAACGAGATGCCCAAAGTAGGCATTGTTTCTCTCCACAGATGTTTGTCCATTCCATCTTCATCTGTCATAAGTAGCACATTGTGGAGTAAGCCCTAATGTTCATTTCTTACCTATCCTTAACCAGTTCTATGAGAAGAGCATCTCTGGTCTCACCTCAGCTACACTTCTGCTCACTGAGAAAACTCTGTTTTTCTTTACAACTCATCAAATATTTCATTAGCTTAAATTTAAAGAATTTGCAATTCTTTATGCTTCTCCTGATTTTACTCCTGCTTTGAAATTTTGTCACAAATATTTTTGTCTCAGTATTTGTGTGGCAAATTTCCCCCTGCTATATTCTGGTTCCCAGATTACCGTAAAAAAGTCTCTGCATACACTTTCTGGGTATGCATTTTGCAGAATTCCCCAGTGCAGGAACACTGAGCCTTGCGTGGATAGACACAAACAGGAGCACCGAGTGCATCTGTTTCCAGCAAGGGGTGAGTTAAGAGAACATCAGCAATCATGGCCATTCAGCTCCACTAGAGTTGAAGCATTGAGAGGTTCATCTCTATACTGCTGAAAGAGAATACCACCAAAGGAAAGGCACAGGACTCGGTGCTGCTGTGTTCATTCTCACCCTCAACACTCACCATGGAAAGGCACATCATAAAACTGCCTTCTCTCGGGCATCTGCTCCTATGGAATGAGCTAAGTGAAAGCTTAGTTAGGAAAAGTACCTTATTCACCCCTGATGCATGCAGAACCTGGAACTGGCTCTACAGCCCAGGAGCCCTGGTATGTCTCAGTTTTCAGACAGATAAGGTTATTTCTGTTGCATGGCATTGGCCATGCACCAACAGCTCGTTTGTGCTTGATTTTTCCTAATGGATTTCATCCTTTTTCTAGAGGAGTGTAATGCTGCCATCTGTGTAGGTTCAAATAGATTTCTAGATTTTCTGAAACCACTCCAAGGGCCTTCACAAATCCTCCTTTCCCAGATTCCTTTGCCATATGCATCTTTCTAGACATTATTTTCCTTTGTGGGGTAACATTAGAAGGATGTCAATCTATAGGACTGTTCTTATTTCAGACCCCACAGCGGTACAGCCACGGGGGTGGGCTCTAAGTCAGGATCACAGGGTAATGCACAACCCTGAGTACTTCTTTAGATACCAAGGTGTTGAATGCCTATAGATTCTGTATCATGGCACTCAGGTGTCTTTATGGACACAGCTGTAAAGAAAGATTTTGAGGTTGAGTCTCCATTCTCCACCTTACCTGTCAGAGGTCACACACATGACCTGGACAGGATGGTTCTATTTGGAACATTCAGAGCAAACTATACCTACTCCCACCCATGCTACAGCTCTAAGCTTTTCATTGAATGGAGATAAGTTCATATTTTCACCACACTTTCCAAAGTATAGTAGTAAAAATAGGTGATGATGAAATGTTGAATAAAAAACAAATTCTGTTTGATATGAAAAATGTCCCATCAAGAGAAAATGTAATCCTGTGATCATAAATCTGCAGCTGGAGCTGAGTGAAAATAAGCAACCTCAGGTCAGGGAACTGCACAGAGGTGGAGGTGGTGTAGATCATCTTATAATTTAGAGGCAATGGTTGCAAAGTGCTTAGCTCTGATGGGAAGAATTATTTACAGCAAGTGCAGAGAATAATCTAGTGATATGTGAGGCTCTGCAGTTACATAAAAGAGAGAGATTACCCTTTGATCCAAATATCTGTGCTCTCTTATAGCCCTCATTACAGACGTTGATCAACCAAGCCTTCTGCATTGCTGCCAGATGAAAAGAGATGGGAGTGATAGTCTCTCCTCCTCAGCAGCTTATCTATGGGAGTTGAGGAATTATTTGAGTGATGGAACATAGCGCAATACAAGAAATGGAGGTTGTAGTGAGCACTGTTCCTTGCTGGCTTCTCCTTGGAGAATGAATGCAGTGAGTTCTGCTACACAAAACCACAATCATTGCAAAGCAATTATTCATCCTGAAGTAAGCAACCTCTCACATAAGTACCAATACACAGACATAATTTTCACTTATTGCACTATGCTTATTTTGTTCACAAATCATTACTAGTCAAATGCTTTTCTTAAACAGAACACTTTCCTATCACAAGCATAACCAGAGTCACAGTCATCTGTGTAACAAGGTCTCCATCAACTCACTGTTCTCTCTCTCAATAAACTTAACATTCATACAACTGAGCTCTAAACATTGAGTTTGAGGATACTGCATGAGAAGGAAGATGAAAAAAAGAAGAAAAAAAACCACCATATCTAAATCTGAGGGTGTGAATCTGCAGAACACATTCTATGAGAGGAGCAGGTTGTATTCACTTCCTGCCCTGAACATCCTGTTGTGCTAAAGGCAGCTTTTCTTGTGGAGTTTAACCAATGCCATTCCACCCTTTGGGGTTTGAATTCTCTCCTGCACAGCCTCACACCTCCCTCTAAACACACAAGGAGGCATCGGCTGAGGTGGAGTTTCCCAAAGCAGTTTCCCTGCACAGTCAATGCCATCAGTTCTCCTGGGAGGTCTGCCTTGTTTCCCTGAACACACCAACCTCCCCCCTCGGTCTGTGTTATGGCTCTTACTTTGAGATTTATGTGCTTTTAGTCATAATGAGAAAGCTTTTCTGAAATTTGCTATTACTGTAGTAATGTGATTTTTATGATGGCAGGCAAACAATTCAGTATAACAAAACAGGAAATGGATGGATAGGGAGAGCTTTCCTTTGGAACACTGGATTTTCTAATTTGTGTTGATTCAGATACTGCTCACATACAAAAAAGAGGAATCTACTGAATTCTCAGTGTAAAGGTGGAGAGCTACTGATTTCTTTTTTACAGGAACTGCAGCTGCAGAGAAAATTGCCATCGATAAAATGATGTATGATCACTTATGCAGTAGAAATAACTAATAGAGCTGAGACTGCACAAAAGTGCAATATTCATCTTACAGAAAGCATTTTTCAATGAGACTGTATGCAAATCAGGTTTTATGCTGTTGAAGATTCTGATTAAACTTATAATTTAGGTTTTTAATTGAACTTTTTATTGGATTTTTCACAATAATTCTGCCTCATTTATATAAATAATTAACTGCTGTAAAACAAGTTGCCAAAATAAATTCATAAATTCTACGGTGTTTTTTTTGTTGTTTTTTTTTTTAATTCTGGCAAATTTCTGCAGCATACAAACCCTGAGCACCCTATGGTTGGCTTTTCCTGTCTTCCACACAGATGATCTTAACAAATCTGTACACACAGACAGAATTTAACAAAGTGCATCTGTAAAAGGTGCAAATTAATTCTTTTTTTTTTTTAAAGAGATGAGCAGATACATGCATAAAACAAATTACAGAACGAAAGAGCCATAAGGATGACTGTTGTCCTGCAGAATAAGTATCTTTGCTAGTAGGGCATGTGTGACTGCATTACTGTCCAGTCCCTAAGCACGCAGAGATACCAGAGATTTGCAGGAACATCCTCTGACATAAATATTCATTCAAGAGTTCAGCTGTTATCAGCAGCTAAAAGGAACCTGTTGAAGCCTGGCAATGACTGAACTGAAGAGGCAGCCAGCTGACCATGGGTGTGCCCTGCTAAGAACAAATAAAGGCATTGCTTTTAGAGTCCCTTGGCCGACCTGAGATGGCAAAGCTAGTGCCACTGTACAGCAGGCTTTGGAAAGAAAAAGAGGAAAATGGCTCCAAGTTAACTGCTCACCTAGAAATACCGAACTTATTTACAGTAGTTTAATTCCAGAAAATCCCATTAGCTTCAATGAAATCATTCTACTGTTACGCTGGCATGATTTAGGTCAAATTCTGAATCGCTAACTTTTAAATTCCAGCTTTAAGGCATTTAGTGTTTCTTTACATCCAGCAAAATCCTGCTTGACTCCCTACTGTACACAGTATTTTCACAGATCTGGGTTTTTAGAAATCTGTTAATTTTGTTCCCTGGCATTCCTAATGCTGTATATCCTTTCTGTAGTAACACATATCCAGCTGCTTATCCATAACTTATTTACATCATCAAAATTAAAAGGCAGTCCATAAACTGCTAACTGAAATTTTTAGTAAAGCTGAGCTAGAAGGCGCTGTGGTTCATCAAGTGAGGGTCACACCAGAATGCAGGGGAGAGTCAGTGGGTTCAATGTTCTACCCCCTGTGAAATGTCTTTGATTTCCACCAAATGCAGTTTTCCTAGGAGGAGGCACACCCTGTGCAGCTGAGCTCTGCCGTTTGCCACCTCTGTGAAGACAAACCCCTGTTTGGAGGCAGTCCCTCATTCCATGATGGAAAGTTTGGCTGTCCCAGGATGTGGAGGCAGGCTTGGAGTGAGTTGTCTGATCCAGCCACCTCACCTCTTCCTGTTTGGGCTCCTTTCCCTTTCCAGAGAGAAAGCTGTTCCTGGTTGCTGCTACTCAGAGGATTTCCAGCAAACTCAACAGCCACAAACACACTCCTGAGGCTCCACCAGTGCTGCCCACAGGAGGCACCGAGCACAGCGAGCTGCACATTTTAGTGTACAAAAGAAGAGGAAAAAAAGTATCCCAACCCAAAAGGAAGTTTTTTTTTTTTCCCATTAACTGTTTGAAGCCTCCTGGATGACTTTGTGGACTCACCACAGCAAGTTTTGAACGATGGATGAAATGAGAAGTTCCTGCCCAGCCAGCTGAGGAAGAACTCACAGTGCTTTGCCATCGTTTATGTGCTCTGCTGTTTGATGGAGTATTTAGTCAGGTTAGAACCACAAAAGCCTGGCAACCACTGAGCAGCTTTTTTATAGATGGGGAATGAGCCTTTTTCAGCACTGAAAGCGTAGCAGCAAAGTCTGTTCTGCAGTCTATGGGGGAGTGCAGAACTTCAAACTTTAATCTGCATTTGTACAAAACAAAATTGATAAGCAAGGAAAATATGTTTAATCTAAAACCAGACAAAATATTTAGATCGTTCAAGTAACACTACTTAAAATTAATAAATAGTTCCTATTTCATGTAATTTTTGTAATCTGATTGTATTACATTTATTTTGTCAATGTAAACTAATGCATTCTTTCAGATGTAAAAAATGGAGACAGACACAGTAATTTAGGAATATGAAAGAATTCACTATTTATAAAAGAGAGTGTGCATTTTCCTTGATTGCTTAGTCTTTTATCCATACAAATGCTGTTCAATAAGCACACAACTGACCTCATTTTGACTTAGAGACTTTTAAGTTAAAACATATTTCAAGCCTACTTCAAGGTTTTCTCACTGAACTGTTTCAGAAGTTCTAAGGATCAGAAACCTGTTATATAACCTTAACAATTTCAAGCAAATCTTTTCGTTCTTTTAATTTTTAACTGTGATTCAAACAGTAAAAAAAAAAAATGGGTTTACTGAAAAACAATATAATTCAAAAAAAAAACTAATAAAAGATTTATGAAAGACATATTGTCACTATGCTACATTATTAATAATTAACCACGGTATTATTTTCACAAAAACCATCATTATCTAAGCTCATCAGAGAGTAAGGAAACTTCCACAGACACCTCCTAGCAATGACCAAGTCACCACGAGACCCAGACGTGCTCAGTCCCAGCAGGGGCTCCCTGGACCCCTTGGATTGACTGCAGGGTGAAGTCTTTTTTCATGGGTAGCTTTGCCACCAAATCCACTGCAATGGTGATTTCCACTGACATGTACAAAGTCAAAACCATGAATTAATAACTGAAAGCTCATGGCCTACTTTCTCAGATATACAGTAAATATCAGAATTAAAAGTGCACAAATTGACTGGCCCTCCATTTGTTCCCTCTATGGCAGACAGAATAATTTCCATACAAAAATTCTTTCTGAAGGATATTTTTAATTAATAATAGAGGTATTATTTGCTTGTTTGTTTCTTTTTTTCCTAAATAAATCATAAAGAATTCTTTCCATTTATTTGTCAGAAACTGGGAAATCTGAAATCAACTTTTTTGCCCATGAGATTTTAATTCTATCTATGTAGGTTCCACTTTAAAAAAAAAAAAAATTAGCCCAAATTCCCACTGGAAGAAATTAAATAATCCCTACACTAGTCAGATAGCATTTTTATTTAGCAGGTCATAACTGAGATGAACTGAAAGAGCAGCCACTGTTAAACGGGTACTTATATAAACTTCCAAAAAAAGTCTATTATTTCAATTGATATTTCTGTTATGGAATTATTTCATCTTCTCCTCTCTTGACCTCCTACATGCTGGAGTGCAATAGTCTTTCAAATAGCTGAAGTGACACATTGAAAAGGCAGAGCTGCCCAGCATTATTAGAACTCAGTGGAGTACATAAATATAGTTTCAGGAGCTTTTATTTCACACTCTCACAGTCATCAGAAAGGCTTAGAAATAATAATTTAGAAGTGTTTTATCAATGTTTTGGTTGTCTGGGACCCAGTGAAATGGAGAAATATTCAAAATGACAGTGGATTACTGCAAGGTGAGCAAAATATTTGGGAAAAAGTTCCATAGGAAATTCAGTTCAGTCCATGTGGTTTAAACACGACTGTCAGTTATTCCAAATGTCATCTGTACAACCAGAGTGCCTCAAGCTCTGGATTAGCAGCTGATTCATTCATTGTAATTTCTATAAATGCCAGAAGCCATTCATGATCTTTGTTGTCCAAATACATTTTGTCATAGCAAATCCCAGCAAATAGCTAATATTTTATCGTCCCTTTGATGGAGCTTTACTTTCATATATTAATGTACCTGATTTTAACCTCTATTAATTGTTCTAGTATAATTTTTACAGTTATTGAGAGGTGCCATATTTCAAAGTATATTTAGACAAGTATTTCTTCATTCCTTTCAAACTGCTTCCAAAGTAAAGCCTCTTGGAGAAAAATCCTCTGGACCTCTGCAAAAGACCTCTTTTGTGCAGGTCTCAGCAAAATGATGAGGGATACACGTCATGTAATGAAACTACTGTTCCTGAGGTGTAATGGCACCTAAATGCATTCTGCATTTGTGCCACATCTTTGTGATGACCTCAGAATTATTCAACAATGTTTCATGCTGCACTGTGCTGGTAGTGTGGCTATTGGATCCAGGCTGGATTTGTTTTCTGCTCCATGGAGCATTCCCAGCCATTCAGCAGGAGAGCCTGGTCTGTGCAGCCGTGAACTGATCTGGCCCAGAGCTGCTCTGCTGCAGGAGAGGAAATGCACCCTGTCAGCAAGGATCAGAGCTACTTTAGGATGGAAAAATAAAAGATACCCCTTTGCAGAGACCCCAGTTAGGTGATATGGAATGGGGCAAGCTCTATTTAATATTTTAACTTTCTACAATGTTGACAATTGTTAGAAAATCAAGGGGAAAAAAAGCTTATACACCCCATATTTACCTGCCAAGCTCCCTGTGAGTAAAGAATCGCAGGCCCAGGTATGACAAAAGAAAGTAAATCTGCTGGCACTTGTTTCTGACACCAGAGGTCTAAAAATACAGGACCAGGGTTAGCACTAGAGATTTCTAGGTGTTGCATCAGTTGTGCTTCCCAGCAGCATCAACACAATTTGTGAACTGCTCATCATTCAAGTGAACAAAACCAGGCAAAAGGCTCCGAGCCAGCAGTCAGTTTTCAAAAATTCAAATAATTACAAGTTTTTTCTTCTAATTTAAAAAAAAAAATGGGCTCAGATGCCTCAAAAATGATTAAAAAAATTATATATCCTATGAAATTTACCATAAAAAGAGTTAACTGATTAGGAAGAAGTGGCTGCACAGAAATGAGAGGTTCTCCCTCATAAAAATCAGCTGAATTGCAAAAATAGCAAGTCAACCGTAGCAGTATAAAGATGGCTGGACAGAATCTACCTCCTTGTGAGGGACTGATCATGGGTAAGTGCAGCTCTTCTCACTCAGCAGCAGCAGCAGCAGAACCTTCAAGCACAGCACAGCATCCACACTGGCAACAACACCACCTTGAGTGGTTCTGCCCACCGGCTTACACCAGCTTTGCTCTTCCAAGGAATCAGATGCACAGAGTTGCACCTTGCAACCATAAAACCACCATTTGTCCTCGACCTAAGGACAGTCTCATGCAAATATGATTGAAGACAAAGTGGTTTTATTCCTTTCTGTAAAAGTTTCTCCTCTGATTATCATCTGGAACTGATTCTAATGTTTCCAAGAACACAAATACAGAGATTTCCTTGCGAGCTATCATATCACACACATCCTGAAAATATGAAGGATAGCTTAAATCAAAAGGGACTACTAGAACAGGAAAATATCACTTAGTCAAAAGACGTTTTTCCAGCAATTTAACAGAATCTGCTGTTGTTCAGTGGGTGCAGCACCAAAACACAAATTATCTCTTCTGAAGGGAGCTGGCAGACTTGCTCAATTGTCTGTAACTCAAGAAATAGAAGTACAGGCATCAAAAGAGTGAGACAAGTGTTCAGAGATACGTGGGTTTGTAAAGAACAGCCAATGCCTTATGCTGGATTTCTAATTCTTCAGTCCTTTCCAATAAATTGTGAGCCAAATGCTCTTATTTACCTTATATAAGAACAAAGTATACCTCTAGTTGCATGAATCATCTTAGAGAAACTTTAGGAAAGCACTCTAGTTCATTTGAGCACTGTCACCCACCTGCACAGTCTGCTTCTTAGGCAGAAACTTTTCAAATCAGTGTGCAGGGCATACCAAAGACATTCCCAAAGCAATTCCAGTGAGAATATGCACTTAATATCTGTTCATCAAAGAATGATTATTCTTAGTGAGCTCTAGGCACAGTACCTTCCTCTCCTGGAATGCCTTATGAAAATGTAGATAAATATTACATCAATATGTGAATCGAAGTCTCTACAACTAAATAATATAAGAAAACCCACCTTAGGGTTCAAGGAAACACCACGTATTGCAAGAAAGACAACTGTGTTTGAAATTGGCCAGAATCTAGGAGAAAGGAATTCCCTCAGCCAGCTGCTGCCTGTTCTCTCAGATTTTCTAACAAAATAATTTATTTGATAGTGATGACACAGAGAGAACTGGTGACAATATGACCCCTAACAGCTTCTCCCTACACTTCATTTATGACAAGCCTGCATTAGCTCTGAATTCAGCATAGCAACACCAGCCTCTGGTCCTTTCCTGTTTTGGGAATTACCACATGGGGACACCTGCTGGAGAGGTACAAAATTATTAAACTGGGGATAGGTGAGCTAAAGGTGCTTCCAAATGACTCCTCCTGATGTGAACAGTTTCACTGTGACCCCACGCAGTGTTCTCCAATTCAACAGACTGCCTGTTTGTCTTACAACGACTGAGGTTTATAAAGCTCATCATAAGAAATGCAAAATCTGTTTTAATGCACTCTCAGCACCACTCTTCTCTTTGTACAGTCTTCATGAGGTGACAAGCATCAAAATACCCAGCCAAGCTGTGGGACAGGATGGAAAGTGCTTGAGAGGAGATGGAGAACTTCTGGAGACAAATACCCAGGCAGCACCACTTCTGAACAGTGCATGTGAACACATGATGTGTTTCAAATAATTGGTACCTTTGATTTTTTTATTTGATGCTCAATTTATTGTGTGAACTGACAGTAAGGATAAGGGCAGCAAGCATCAGAGCCACAGGACTAAAATGTGGGCTTAGTTTTACTATGCCAGTGACAAAATACAGACAAAATTCACCCTTGGGAACTGTTTTCACTGAGGTCCATTCTCCCTCATACAAGGATGATATAATACAACAATAGTGGGAACCTCTTTTCAAATAGGGATAATTCAACATAATGCACCACTTCAAGGTCTCCTTCCAGTCCTTCTCTCTGTAACCTTCAGCCTTGTGCCCCAGCTCCCGAGGAAATGAAGATAAAGGAACCAGCCTGGCATTCATAAGGTCACATTTTGTTCCTAAAGTGCTGCTGTAACTTCCAGGGCCTACATGGCCCTTGTAGCATCTCAGGCAGAGAATTCTTGGTACAGTTCTGAAAGTTTTGCTTGGCATACTGCACTTTTTTAATCAGAGCTACTCTTTTAGTCCTTAGAAAATTAATTAAATTAAAAATGCCATGCTTGAATGTGTCATGTATCAATTTTGAAGACTTAATTATAAGAGGGAATTAAGCTTTGATTAAGCTTTCCTTCTGAGAGCAGTAGCTGTCATTCTCCTTTGTCTTAAAATAAGAGAATCTTTTTGGCTCAGTCTACAAAAATGTCACTTTATTATTTATTCCTGACAACACTGTCTAGAAGTCAGCCTAGTCTGAGGACAAACACTGCAAGTACAATGGTCATTCTCTGCACTCTGCATCCTCAGAGAGCCATGGCATTACAGTCTCCTTGTAAAAACTGGGAGAAAAGAAAACAGCACAAAGTGGCAATAACAAAACATATAGAATGACATAGTTTGAACCAATTTGTTGAGGGAAGGTGACGTTTGGAAAGGAAACTGTTTGTTGTGTTACCAGAAAATTCCTATTGCTTTTTTGAGCTTTTAGGCATGATAAGAGTGTGGGCAAGTGGCAGAGATTCTTGTACTTAAATTGATAGAGAAAAATCTAATAAAACTGAGTTAATGAAAAAATAAATCAGGAGATTTCAGAATCAGAACTTTGAAAAACAAAGCACTACTTACTAACCCTAGCTGGAAGTGGTGGGGTGTACTTATGAACTCTAGAGGCAGCCTGCTTCACTCATTTGATGTATTTCCACGAGAGCAAAGTGTACACAGGCAGGCAACATGTTCTCAGGAACTTTTGAAAGCACTCAGCCCTCAGCACCCAGGAACAAGAATTAAAATGCAGCAGCAATAGGGGCTTAGTTTGAACAGTGACGGAAGCCTGCTTACCAAGGAAGGAAGCAACACCCATAGAATAGGGCCACTTCCATGAAATGCACATGCCAATCATTCTCCTGGACAGATTCCTATCACTCAGAGCTCTGCCAGGGGTATACATGCACTTTTATCTGGAAATAAGGTGCTACATTTAGTTTCAAAATCATTAACAGCTGCCCCTGTGTTAATGCAAATTGGATAGCCCCATAGTTTGGCAGAGGAAATGAAACCTGACTGATGCAAAGCAGAGACAGGGAGAGCTTCTGTTATTATTTGTATTATTACAGCAATGAAAGGGCCCTACCACTGCATTTAGAAAATGGAAATCAAGGCTGCATTTGAACAGACCTGTATTGTTGCAGACAATACTGGTCTGAGACAATAACTAGGATGAAAAAGAGGAGAAAAAGCAAGCACTCTTCATTTTATAGACAGCAGCAAAAGCAAGGAATTCAGTGGTTTCATTCCACCTAAATATAGTCAAACTAGCAGGATTACCTTAGCTGAGAGTACAGAAGCCTGAAGCTTTTTGTATATTCAAGGGGCAGAGCTATGTACAGCCACACATTTGTCCATTAACTACTCAGGAAGCCTTAGGCAGCAGCATGACTCCTTCATGTCTCATTAAATATCAGAAGTTAGGTGGGATAAATGCAACCCAGAGAAGTTAGAAGACATGCCCAGGGTCAGACAGGGTGATTCAGCAAAGCAAAGAACCGAATCAAAAACTGGGAGTCCCATACCACCTCCTTGGTCCAAAGGCATTTCTAACACCATTAGTGAAACTGGAGGTACATAAAACTGAATTCTGAAATACCCTTGCCTAAATGAAGCCTCAGACAGTTTGGTGAAACCCAGGTATGCTGAGAATCCCAAGCACACAGCACCTTTCTGAAGAACTCCCACAGGGAGCAATTGCAACAGAACACAGTTGCTGTGGGCCAGGCAAATGCAGAGTGCCTCAGAGCACACACAGAGTTCCATTCCCTTTCACATTTGTGTGTTGTCAACCTTAGGGCTCAGCTTCCCAGAGAGAGGTGACTGGCCAAGGAGGCAGGTCAAGCCCTCAGGAAGGGTACAAATGTCCATTTGGACTCCGTTATTTCTGGCCTGACTTATTTAACCAGAGGAAACTCCATGGAAGGGGATGAAAATAATGAAGTAGTACTGCTCACACCAAGCCTGCTGTCTCTGAGGTACTTGGAACAGATGATTGATGTCTGAAAGAAGGAGTTGACACTGTCTGTCATTGACGCCTGTCTTATTTCTCCTGCATTACTTTTCCTTGGAGTGAGCATAGGAGAAGTTAGCTCTGCAATTGCACAGACATTGTGGAAACATAGGAGGAGGAAGTAATAAACAAAAATAAACCCATCATGCGTATCAAAAATTATCTACATGCAACCTACTGAAATGCTGAGTTATTTATCTAAGAGTCTAACCTACCTGGATTATCTTCTCAGGACAATGGACAAACTGCCACACGGAATCTGCTCAGGAACTACTACACAACATTCACTGTCTCATTGGTCCACTCAAATATATATTACTAAGAACATTTCAAGCTCACGCTGAACTCCTAATTCTAGGAGTCACTAAAATGAGAATATGCTTCATCTGAAGCCAGTAATACAACTTACAGACAATTTCACCTTATAAAACAATTCTTTAGCACCTCAGAGAAAGGTGGCAGACAATTCTCATTAATCCCCACAAGCGTTTGCTTGTGGCTGAAGGAGGGAATTAACCAGAGGAAGGTCAGTTCTGTATCTCACTGCACAGCAACTGCGAGTGACCTACAATAGTTCCACAGCCAAACACTTAATATTCCAGTCAAGCAGAGGAAACGATTACACTATAGAAAGCTTATGACAGAAATGGCTTTGCAATATTTATATTTAACAACCTCAAATAAAAAATTACAGACAAAGTACAATGCTTCATTTCCCATTCCCTGCATACACCCCCCAGAGCAGCCTACAATAACACAGGGATGCAGGATGCACCATATCAGAGCAGAAGATTGTTCTGTCAAGTCCAGCATCCTGCCTGCATGTCAATGATGGGCAAAGTATGCCCTGCTGTAGTTTGTATTATAATTTTTCAAGGTTATTGAGTACTTCTGGATCCTTCTGAATGAGAAGTGCTATGCAAACACTGATAAATAATTTTACAATATATATGCAGTTGTAATTTAGTACTGGGGGGAGATAGGCCACGGAGGGCAGTTAAAACTCTCGGAACTCAGAGACAAATTATTTTTTAAATTTTTTTTTAGCAAATAAACCAAGTGGGAGAGCCATGAAATCATTAAATCATTCTAAAAATTTATTTAGTTAAAATTATTTTATTCCTGATTGGAGGCTTTGAGGCAAACTGATTAGAATATGAGTTATGCTGCTTTTTCAAATAAATAAGCAGGAAATTTAAAATAACCCACGATAACAGTGTTTACTTGATCTTCTTAGGTAACTTTCAGATTGTTTTGATTTGTGCACATTTTCAAGCAACTTTTGGGTTTCTCAACACTCTGTCACACATACAGCACAGTTCAAATTCTCCACACTGAAATCAATTCTGAGCCGAAGGGCACAGCCTACATGGCAGAAAGAGGCATGACTTACGTACCCATTTAGTCTCACTTCTGCTTTTGGCTTTATGTTTGTAAATCTATACTAAACACATTAAATGAAACATGTTTCAAAATGCCAGGTGGAACCAGACGGAGCAATACCTTGGGCAGGCTTTGGAAATATTTATTCAATGGAACATAAGAATAAGTACAGTGGTTCACCTTCTTAATCCAATTATGCTAGCCTGCTGTCAGCAGAAGCCATCAGTCCATGCCCCAAAGAAACTAAAAAAAACCATGCCTCTGTCAAAAACACAGCTGGAACTTCAGGATCCCTAACAAGCAGGGATGTGCACACCCAAAGGCAAAGCCCAGGACAAGCAATGGTGCCTGTGCTCTCTGCTCCTTCTCTTACATTTTCAGGAGTCGTGGGCAGATCTCTTACTCTGTGACTCTGTTCCCTGCTCCATTCAAAGAGGTCATGGAGAGCTTTATTTAAGACTTTGTTGAAAAGACCTGTTTAACCACCCCAAAGCTAGTTTTATACAAATATTTTAATATTCCAACAAATATTTGCTGAATATCCTTGCTGTAAGTTCGAACCCTGTTTTTCCCTGCCTTGAAAGAAATACGACAGCACCGTTCCCTTTTGAGAGACATTTCATATATTTTTCTCACTTTCTTGGCTTCTTCAAGGTCCTACATTATTCATTTCAGTATTTATCTATTCTGCTTTCTCTTTTTTATACTGTCCTTCTCTCCCTCCAGTCACATGGGACTCACATTTATCAGGTTCTCACATACACGTTTAAATCTTAATCAAGCAGAAGCACAATGCCCTAAATACATCCAAATTCCTCCTACGAGCACAGTTTCATCACAAAGTTTATGTGAAACCTTATTGTAGCACTGAGGGTAACACTGCTCTTATTTTAACCATGAACATTTGCACTCCCCAATTCAGTTATCCTAGGGAATTATAATGTCTCCCATCATCACTCTCCCCTCACAGTCTGCTTTGGTCAAACATCTTCCCAGCTTTGTTTGAATGTGATGAGACACCACTTTGCAGGTAGGCATTTTGTATTCCACTGCCTCCAGTGTTAATTTTTCTTGCTGTCAGTGAGACCTCTACAAATTAAAGGGCTATGCAGAAACTAAGCCATAATAGCAAACACAGGCATGGCTTTCAGACACCACAAAAAAAACCATAAATGGAACCATCCAGCAATTCTGACAACTTGATAACACAACATATCTACACCCTGTTCAAGGGATGGAGCTTGACATTACTTTATCCAGCAGTAATTTCAGTGTTTTCTCATTCAAAGTCAGGCACATCACACCTATACACTCTGCAGAAGACAGTTCATTGCTAATTAAACCATACAACACTAGTGGTCATAAACACACTAGCAGTAGGTTTGGAGTTCAGTAACATTAGCTGGCATACACATGACATACTTCATGAAATCATCTCAGTGGCCCACCACAAATTAAATCTTTTAAGTCACATAAACAGAAAACACCTAGAAAAAAAAAAACCTTTGCCTTAAAATATTCAAACAAAAGTAAAAATATATCTTTTTCTGTAGGGAGAAATTATGAAAAGTAAGGACTGATTATTCTTTGTGTAAACTCTTGGTCACCGATTTGCCGATTTGGCACTGCGACTCACTCAAAGAAGCAGAGATGGTTTTAGAGATCTTGGCCAGTTCTGATTTTTCTCTGTGGCCACCTGCAGTATTTGTGGGGTGAATTCCTGGTGCCAGAACAGGTGAGCCTTCATGGGGTTGACATATTCTTTATTGAAAAAGAATAAAGAAGAAAAAAATCACCTTACTTTTTACTACAGAATGCCAGTTCATGGTAAAGCTCATCTCTTGTGATTTGAATTTTCCCAAGGGATTTGATTGAAGCACACTCATGGGTTTTTGTAGTTAAAGAAAACATCATGGTATACAAGAAAAATAATGTGTTACTGACCTTTACCTTAACCTTTCTGAGCTCTCTTTTCCTTACTGTTTTTCATTCTGACTGCAACACTTCAACTCCCACCATTCTTGTGGTTTTCCTCTTTACCTTGTACGTTTGAGTTGAAATAAAACATTTAAACACTCGGTATGAGATATAGAAATCTTACTCAGGCTTAGTGTAAAAATGGTAGATTTATCACATGGCAAACATGACACTGGATGCCAGAAAGTCTCAGCCACATTCAGACAGAGAACTGCAGCTTCTTGGCACTTGGCAATAGAGGAAAAGTAATGGCATGGTAACATGAGAGCTGAGCACTTGGTACTATGCAACAACATATTAATCATCTGTTATGGAGCAGAGAGTGAGAATTAGATTTGATTTTTCAATGCCTAAATATAGAATTACTCCTGACAAGTTCGTTTTCAGTCAAGCACACAAAAAAAGAATCCTATCTAGAGCTCAGAATGGAGATTGGTCTTAAGGTAAATGCTTTTCATTTTGTTATATTTCTAGTAAACTCTGCCAAACCAAAAGAAAGATGTTTTAAATTTTCCTATATTACAATACATGACATTAAAATACATCCTTTATCTCAGTCTTGTTTCATGGTTCTAGAAGAGTCTTAATTTAATGTTTTTGAGGGAAAGAACAAACAAATCCCATCACTTACTTAAGAGGTCAAAACCTCTCACTTAGTATTTTTACAAATTTTTAACCTATGAAATAGGCAATGGTCCCAGCTGCCACTCACCTTCATTTGCTGAACATATGACAAGAAACTTGTCTTTTCTTTTAACATGTAATCTTTTCTGCTACAGTGGGAAAGGGTGATAGGATGCTCAGGAACCAGCCTCAGGTTTGCAAACCAGTTTAGGAATGCAGAATAAACACATACAGAAGACTTGTACTATTTATCCAGGACACCTATGAAAAGCTCAGCTACCTCTTACCAGCTGTGGTTTGCAGATACGCCACCTTAAGTTGGAAATCTTTACCAAAACCTTTCTTCATTTCAGTTTCCCTGTGGGGTGCCATTATAATTAGTTTTACCAGCAGTACTCCAAACTAAACTCATTTTTCGTTTTCATTACAAATGGTACTCACTAAACACCAATTTGCAGAGTTTTCATTAAAACTGAGAGCTCTATGACAATGGTATTTCAGAAGCAAATAATTTCTGTAACACACATTGTTACTGCAGACAGTCCTTCCAGTAGAAATGCAGGAGCACCAACACTCCTGCTGGGAATCTGGTTTCAGTTTGGCTTGGAAAAGCTCACACACACACACACACACACACACGGTGTCAAACAGGCTTTGCTACAGAAAGCTTGTGAAATAGAGAAGCACTGGGAAGGAAGAAAACAGCAGAAAATCAGAGAACTTAGTCACACTGCAAGGAGAGAGGGGAATGAAATTCAGATGTGTTTTCCCACAGTCCAGTACCTTTTCTAGAACTCTTGTTGATTTAGCTTCACATGTGATGCACACTAACACTCTTCTCCCATGATCCTGTGTTTGGCTGTTTTTCTCTGATCTATCCTTCTCCCATGTGGAATACATGAAGTGACTGATGTCTCTAAACACTCTGCTTCCATATGGCTGAACACAGCCTAAACATTTAGGGTCCTGTTATAAATAAAAATAATTATTTTAGTCTTACTGATAAACAGATTAAGGCTCCTGTTGTACAAGGTCTGAAGACAGATTGCATTTTTCATGGAATAAATCTGTTTGAGTCCTTGGCCTTTAGGGACTTTTTTTCTTTTTTTTAATCAGCACCGTTTAACATTTTCTCAGCTTTTAATGCTCTGTTGTTCAGCCATGCATGACACGCTTCCAATGGTAAGTTAGCATAACAGCACATGTTTTTCCTGCTCATTTGGATTGTAAATATTTGTACTGCTTGCTATCAACAGCTTTGCAATTCTGTACCAGGCTGCATATATATGTTTTTTCAAAGACACTATATATAGAACTAGATACCACATTTATAAATAAATATATTTAAATAAACATTAGCAAAACAGTTCATGTATAATAAGGAATAGTGTAATTTTCTGGCATGGGTAAGTCTTGAAATTGCAAGATTTAGGGTGTTTATGGTTAAGTCACCCACATTAAAGCATTAACCTTCATTGATGGTGGCAGAAGCTGGCAGTTGTTATTTTGCTTGTGCTAACTCAATAAACTCAGGTCAAACTCAGTTAATAAATCAGCCATCACTGAGTGTCAAGCAGTTCTGCTGCTCAGAGAGAAGACAGGTGAGGAGCCAGGTTTGTGCTTATCTGTCACTCAGACACAGCTCTCCACCTGCCATCCTCAGAACACTGAGGAAAAATAGGGTTTCTTTCCCCTTTTGGTCTCACCCAGGAAGAGACGCTCAAGCTGCTGCCCTGTTGCTCACATGACAGCAGGACAGATTCAGCCCTTCTGTGGGACTGTGCTTGTTCAAAAACTGCCATCCACAGCGTGCTCTGACAGCAAACTCCTTGGGCAGCTCGGGGGAATCTCACCCCTACAGGACAGCTTCCATCTAACGCTAAATGACAATTGACCAGTAACAATAATCACACAAATCTTTATGATAACAACTAATACACTTATTACCCACCTCTCTCACGTTCAGTACCCATCTCCCTTGGTGGACAAGTGACAGCAGTGACACAGACACTGAGTGATTCACCTTCTCAAAGGCACGTTCCCTCTACATGACTATGCCGACTTCTGGGAAGAGTGATTGGTGCAGAATTTATGATGGCTTTTGCTCACTTCTCAATTAAACCTCCTCATTACTCACGTTTGGTTTTCCTCGACTGACATGAGGCATGATGGATTTTTCTTGGTTAAATATGGAAACTGTGTGGTCCTGACCTCACAAGATTCAAATCTGGCCCTTTTTCTCACGATTTACTGGGAACGGAATCAAACTGGTTAGCTGCTGATCACCACCCCACTGGTAGCTAAGTCCTTATGGTAGAAGTATGTGTTGAATCTTAACCTGAATAAACGTTTTGGCCAGAAATCACATAATACATTGATCAGTGACCTGCATTACTTCTCTCATTCACTCTGCTGATTGCACAGGGCTCTGTCATATGTCTGGATTTCTATTAATAGTATTTATACTGGGCAGATATGGAGGACATAATCATACCTATAGTCACTGGGACTGCTGAGGCACAGGAAACAAAGGCATCCTCTGGACAATAAAAGGAGGGAGGTTAAGGGGAAGTGCAGAAAAATATTAAATCAGAGCTACTTTACAGGTTCAAAAATGGACTTCTCCATGGAGATGAGCAGGCAGTTCATATCTCTCAAGATATTGGGGTTTTTTTTGTTAATCAGCAGCTGGATAAAATGTCACTTTATTAGCTGTGACTTCACTCAGGTTTCATGATTATTTTTCATTAAAAGATAAATTTACATTGCTGTTATCTGACTGGGAATTTAAGTATCAAAGTTCATAGTTGAACAGAACAATAAAGTATTCATGGCAAAATAAGCGTGAGGAAAAAAACCCAGAAGCATCATGATGGGCTCTAAATTTGTATTTAGTCTCCTAGATAGCAAGAATTATTTTTAACAGATTGGAACAGCTCTTAGCAGAATTGCACATTTCCATTAGCAACTCTTCCAGCACCAGGGACCAACATTGCTGCCTGATGGAACTTTGCAGTGTACTGCAGCAGCCATAGCATTGGATTCCTAATGCTTGGCTTGCTCCAGAATTGTCCTTTTAGGGCTATAAGTTATTTTTTTCTGTTGCCTGATGTCTCATAAATGGACTACTAAACAGGTGCTGCAATGTCTGCCATACTCTACAAAAACCATCACAAAAATCTAGGTGCCACCTATAAGCCTCACCATTAAGGGATGAGCGCAGCAGTGAGGAAATGCAGTAGGAGAGGTTTGGAATTACACTCAAGCACAGCAGAGAAAATCACCCAGATGGCCACAGACAGAGAACTCTACCACAGTGTAACAGCTTGTAGATGTTCTACAGTAAATCATATCCTTCTGCTCTCTTTCCTCTCAGGCCCAAATTTGTGTGTGCTGGAGGGGTGCAAATCCAGCAGAGATGCTCTGTGGGATGGGTTCAGCAAGGAGCAGGAGTGGTTTGAGATGACAGGCATTAAACAGCTTTCAGCTGGATCAAAATCCTAGTTCAGCTCTCATCCTAAGTATTCAAAAAAAACCCCAAACATATCTGACTACTCTTTGAAAGTATCTGGAGGTCTAAGTCAATGTGGAAAACACACATTTGTTTATTATATAGAAAAAGACTGTGGTTAACTACAGCTTATACTAATTCATTCACACACAGACTTACAGGTTTGGCTGTGACTGGAGGAGCACCCAGGGTGTGAGGACACCAGAATCACCCTGAGACAGACACCCAAACAATTTGTCATTTATTGCAGCAGAGTGCAGCCTGTGCAGGACAACAGCCTGTCCCCTGCAGGCTGGATTAGCCCAGGACTGCAGTGTAAGGGCTCATCTTGGGGCAGCTCCTCAGAGCCAGGACAGGTACAACTGCCAGGACTGTGCATGCTCCCTACAGCTCAGGAGCTGCCTGGGTGACAGCCTGGCTGAGGTAATGAAGTCTGAGGTAATTAAAAGAGAAATATTTTCAAACAGTTGAAAAGAAGATTTTCAGGCAATTTTGTTTTCTTGTTTTTCTGAAATAGATTTTTAACGTGGCAGTGCTGTCCTTCACCTGTTACCCCACCCTCCCTTCCCGCGCCATTCCCTGGAAGCTTCGCTACTCCCTTAAGACGGCATGGCAGGTCCTCAAATCCCACAAACGTTGTTTGTGACTGCCAAGCGGGGCTTACTCTGTCATGGGCTAAGTCTCTGAGGCACTTTTTGAAGTTTACAATGCTTTGAGTTCATTTTGAAATGCAGTCATCCCAGAGGAGAATCTTCAAATTGCTGTCAGGACGGTGCCGCTCCTTTGTGCTGCTACAAAGCCCCGTGCTTTGCCTGCCAGGGATAAGATGCTTCATATGTGTACGTTCTGGTTTTGCCATATCTGCCTCATTCTGCATCAATGCAGAGAGAGTACACAGCTAACGGTAAGAAAATATTTTTTTTTCTCTTCCTCCTTTCATATTCTTTCAAGTAAATGTCAAGCGCAGTGCCTCTTTTCCGAGCTAAGGTGGCCTTAAAAGTTAATAACAATAACAAATTACTGAAGGAAATGCATAACATGCCCAAGGAAGAAAGCAGGTGGGCACTGCTACATATTTCTCATGCAGCAATAATGCAGCTTTTACAAAATTCTGTCAGGAAACAACAAAAGTCTTTCACCTTTCTTATAACCCTATACAGTTTACTGCAAATAGAATGTAGGAATATGTTGAATATAGAAAGAGAAGATATCAGCCATTGCATATGGTTGTTTTAATTAAGACTTTGAAAGCCCAAGTAGTGAAATTTTAAGACTATGTACTGACATTTTAGGCCTATGCATAATGAATATTAAAACAATCCTGTAAATACCTGCCTAGAATTAGAACTACTGCCTTTATTATGACCAGTGATATTCTTATTAGCATGGGTTTAGACAGTGCCATTTTTAACTGCTTTATGCAATAAAAGGCTGCTGTGTTAGGTGTGAGTCTTAATTTTGCATGTAGAATTAGAGATATGTAAGAAATTATCTCATTACAGTTATCACATCTTGTGAGATTGTAACAACACATTTCCTCTGTGGTCCTAAATACACTAGAGAGGCTAAATGTTTTCAAAATTGAACCTTAAAGATAGACAGGTGCAGAGAGAAAATATACACACTAAAAGGGGATTAGTGTACGCGTAACATTCAGCCTTGACAATAGCCAGGGCAAATAAATATCTGTACTGAATCATGCATAGCCCACATCCCTGTTTTTGTCAGGCCATAGCAAATGAGGTCCTGAAGCAGGAAAGTGAATAGTGCACCATTACTACACCAACCAGTATTTAGTAAGCTATATTCTGCTATGCATCTTTCAGCCCGTGAAGTTCCTGTCCTTGTTTCCCAAGACATCCTGGAATACAGGGATGGGTTAATATACTGGGAAATGCTTTCTAGTGTTAATTGTAATATTCATTAGTAGCTTGAAGCCCAGCCTTGATTACTGATTTCATTTCTGCTGGGTACAGAGGCTCAAATTCACTAAAAAGTTGTTTTATAGCCCCTAAAGTCCACTAAAAAGATAGAATTCAGAATAAGTTCCAAGACAAGAGATAGCAGTTGTTAACACAGATTTACAGTGCAAGAGAAATAAATGCTGCATCTAAATAAATCAGTTAAAAGAGTATAATTTTTATTCCCTGCATTCTCTAGGAATACTGCTGCCTTCTCCTTTCTTCTCTTTAACAGATCTATTCAAGCTGAGACTTACTGCTTCAGACCCAGAAAATACAAAGAGAGAAGGTAGAAGAATGTTTTTTCTTTCTATGACTTATATTCAAGTTTAATTTATAATTCTGGGCAGTGGCAGTAGCTCCTGAGCATTAGCCTTAAGATTTTTGCAGTATTTTCACTAGTAAAATTTTTACTTCCTCTTCTGAATATAAACTTCTGCTAGTGTAGTTTCTTGCTAGTAAAGCAGTAACTTTTCTCTGAATATATATTTACAAATCTGTGGTGAAGTCTCTACATGTAAATCCATTTCCACCACAGTCTCCACATCACAGTCTCTCACCTCAGTCTTAAGGATTTTAAAAGATGTTTAATATCACTTTTTATCATCTCATTCTCCAAGCTTTAACACAATGGCTGAGGAAGGGCAATTCTCAGAATAAAATGAACCAGAATCATCCATTTATGAAAAGCAAAATGATGCCAGCCATACTTCATCACTGGCAATTAAGCATAATTTCTGGTGCCAGAAATAGGAGCAAAGAGATTTAAAGGCAGACAAGAGAACTGGCTTCATCTCCTAGGCAGATATAGTACACTTTGAAAACTTTACTTTTAAAATTACAACCTATTTGCCCGGATAGTTACCTGAGCCCAGAAACACAAATCCAGTCAGGCCTTCAAAGTACTGTCCTTAACCTCTCCTTTGCTTTGAATGTTGCTGCTTCTGTCTAACACATGTAATACAGAGTAGTTATCTTGGGTGGGGATAAAAAGTTGATTTTTCCCAATCACGTAACTTACTCTAACAAAATCCTTTTGCCTGTTAGCAAAGAGTCCTGCTTGTCATTTATTCTTGCCCATTAAACACACACCAGCACTGCTACAGGAAGGCACAGTCTCCACAGCCCGGGGAGTTGCCCAAAAGCAGTAGCTCAGACTGCTCTGAAATACCACACTCCTTACGGCCAACCCCCTTTTAGCACCAAAAATGAAACAAAATGAAACGAAATAAACGCAGGCCTCGCACATTTCTTATCACTTGCAATCAGCTGGCACATGGAATGCTCTTGCTGAGGAGCACACAGGGTTTAGATGCAATCTTCCTTGGCAGAGACTCGTGTACTCCATCAGCACCCGAGCCGTAACAAGCAGCGCTCAGAGCGCTCTCAGTGAGCTCAGGAGGGTCAAACACTGAAGCATGAAATGGAAGTCACAGGCTGTGGGCTGTCTAAGCAGTGCTCCACACGCCCCCTGGCAACAGATCATTTGGGAAAATGGCAGGAACTTTGGGAACTGTCGAAGCAGAGAATCTCTAAGGCTACAGCCTCTGTCCCAGCTGAAAAATCTGCTCATTCCCACTGCACTGTGATGCCAGAGTGGGAGTTACCACACCAAATTCATTACTTAGCACAACACTTTATCAATATTCCACTAAAATCAACATGGTTATGTTTTCAAACCTTCGTTGGGCATTGATAAGCATAAAGCCAATGAAGCAAAGGCAGAAAATAGAAAGGAACAAAGGACAGGAAGAGAAGAATATTCCTATTCCTACCTATTGCATTTCAGTGCTGCCAGTCAACTGAGAAGTCTGGAAATGGGAGTCTAACAAATAATTACGTTCTTGACCATGCTGTGCCAACAACAGTAAATTTAGAAATGTTAGGGGGGGTTAATTTGTAATATATTTCAATGTATGTAATTGTATGCCAAGAAGAGTGGCTAACAGAAGCCTGACCTTCCTACTTTTAGCTGTACCCCTCTGGTAAAGCCAGAGATGGGAGAAAGATGAGAAATATCACTGCAAAGGGAGATGAGCGCTACTTGAGCTTGAGAAATTATTATAATTAGTGTGCATACACACACACATATGTCAACATAAGCTTTGCATGTCTAACCATGTTTGAAATATAAATAGCAACACTGAAAAATTAACATACCCGTCTCAGAAACCTGTATTTGCCTTCTGCTTAACTGTGACAACAGGGAACATACAAACGTACAAATTTAGAGCACCATCTGGAAAAATCCTATTAAAAAATATTTTTAGATGTTAAGTCTTTAGCAAGCAATGAAAGTACTAATAAAAAGTGCAAAATTATTATTGCGTATAAGAAAACAGGGAATATTCAGAAAGACTTGTTAAAGGACAAGGGACAGAATAATTAATATGAATTAGTAGTCTCTTTGTGACATGGTTCTGACATAGAGCATTTCTGGTTCTTTAGGCAGCAGGTAACTTACGATCTGAACTGTTCAGAGTTCTTTGTCTCTTGTTTTTTTCCTAACAATTTCTGGACTTAAGGTATTTATAAATTCCCACCCCTGCCAAAATACTTTTATACCGTGTCCTCCATGAGCACATGATTACATAAAACAAAAAAAATAAGTAGCAGTTACTACAAAACACCAAGGGAATGACTGCATTGCCTTAAAGCATATTCTGATAGAGTTCCTCCATTTGGTGAGTGATTTTAAAAGGGCTTTCATTTTGAAAAAAGAGTCATCTAAGGTAAAGGACTGATAAGGTTATCTTGAGACTTAGATGGCAATCACAAACCATTAACAGAATACATAAAAAAAAAAAAAAAAAGAAGGTGAAATGAAATGGTGTTTAACCAGCCCAAGCAGTGGGATTTCTTTAAAATACATGGCCCAAATCTATAAAAAATGAGTACAGCACCAGAAATTAATATCAACTAAGAACAGACAAAAGAGCTCCATTCATCAACTAATCCAGCGCCTCCAAGATTAATCTAGCTACCTCTCTTCTCCTCTGACTTTAATTAAATCCCTCTGTCTAGTTTCATGAGTTGGTAAATCTTTTAAAATTAATTCCACACTCCTGTTTGCAAGACTGTTTTACTTCTAACCCTGGCTAGCATGGCAGAGAGCCTGGCACCTAGTATATCTCCTCATTTGCTTCCATATTTAAGCAGGCTGTTAAAAGTGTTCTTCATGGCCAAGAATCGAGTTTAAATATATTTCTAAATCCGGTAATAGAGGATTGCAGTCAGACCAGTTACTCTGAAAAGACCATGTCCTGTAAGCTGTTTAATTATCCTATAAGAACTCAAATGATTTAAAATATTTCCAACCCAAAACAATCCTGTAAATCATTTCACAATGCTTTATCACATTTAAGTACTCTCCAATTTCTCTTCAAGCATGTAAACCATTTCCATCCATTATTCTTCTACTTTATGGGACTCTGTAATTTGTTTTAAAGTTGGTTGAATTTCAAATGGGAGCCAACATAAATCTGTCATGTGTTTATATTAGTGGGGAAAGCATAGAAAATTCCCAATGCAGTGGTGTCCTCTGGCCATAGCAAATGCCAAGCCTGCTTCTACACTTTATTCCTCCTCTCCTGCGTTTCCTTTTGTACAACACAAGAGGGAAGTTCCTATAAGCCGAGCTGCCCATGGTGCGTTTTTCCTGACATTCAGCAGGGCCTGTCAAAGTCATCAAGTTCAGACAGGTATGGCTGAACCTCTCTCCATAGGTCTGACCATTTCACCTCCATAAATAATGGGAACAGCCAGCAGTTCTGTGGGCAGCAGCAGCAGCAGCACACCACGCCAGGCTGCTCCGCATCCCCACGGCCAGGCGCAAGCACTGAACTGCCTTTGCCACGCGAGCCTGGAGGAACTCTGCAGACATTTGGAGGTGAGCAGTGCACAGGACTGAGATCCACTCTCCAGCAGGGCCTCCTAAGCACTGCACAGGAGGCAGAGGCGTGTAATATGTCGTTAAGAAATTGCCCTTCTCGCAGAACAAAATCACCTCTCACTGCGAGAGCCTCGCTCCAGCTCACCGCTCTCCCCGGCTTCCCTGGATCTGTCAGGAGGAGGCACACACTGCGAGCTCTCCAAGGCTATTGATTCTGACATGCCTGCCATTTCCTTAGCAAAATAACTTGCCTGTTTTCTACATAGAACCCTGGCAAGGGAACATTTACCATCTGGCTCTTAAACAACGGGCAGGCAGCAATGCCAAGACATATTGTTCTGCTCAAACATGTCAGCGATCCTTTTATCTTCGGATGGTATTTGGGAAGTTGCCTTGACTAGCAGAACAGCATCTCTGCTGTTTTGCTCTCTGCCTCTGAAACAGCAAAACTGAAAGCCCTGAGTCCTATATTGCACCCTCTTAAATCAGTCGAGGTAAATAACTATCCTGCCATCTGCACCTCCCACAGCAAAAGAAAAATAAATAAATAAATAAATAAAAAGCGAACACAGCCTGGCGTATTTCCAGGCAGCTAAAACAGTGATGGCCTTGGTGAAAGGGCAGAGGATACAGACTTCAGTGGGCAAGGCTGCAAGATTAACCAGCAGTGGATGAGCAGTTTTTGATTTAGTTCTGTAAGACTGAAGAAAAAGCATCATGCTCTGACTCTGGATGGGATGGTGCCCTTGATGGTGTTAAAGGAGTTTTTGCACTCTTTTCTGCTAAGGAGTTAATGGCCAAAAGCAATGCTCCCCTGGGGGAAAGGTCTGACAGGAACCATCCCTGGGGGTTATCAGGAGCTGCAGGACAGCCCCACACCCTGGTCTAAGCACGCTGCCCCTCACATCGATTTCTGGGTGGAAATGCAGCACACTGGGGACTTCCCCAATGTCACTGGTTTGTCTCCCCTGTGACACTGTCCTACAGAAACGAGGGATCTCCACAGACAGTGAGTGGTGCTTACCACAAGCACTCACTCCTTTTCCGAAGAGCCTGGCACAGCCATGCAGGCACGTGTCTGTTCACTGGGCCAGTCACCCAGAAACAGCACCTTTTTGGTGGAATCAAAAACTGCTCAACAAAGAGGGAGGGATTTTCCAAACCTCTTCTCATGGAGACAAAAAAGCAGCCAATAACCTGACCACACCTGCTCTGTCTGCTGATGATCGCAGCCGAACTCACATCTGCCCAGGCAGCTATTTTGCATCAGTGTCATGATGATATCAGAAAAGAACCCATTAGTAAAAGAAGAGGTCTGGAATAATTTGTAGGGGTTGACATAGGACTTAACATGGTAGCAATTAAAAGGCCAGAGAAGGTGATAGAAGGTGATTGCTTGAAAAGGTACATGAGAATTTGTATGATTATGATAATTAAAGTCAGGACAATTACTGACATACAATAAATATTAGTTTACTAATTTACTTTTAAGATTGCTACCTCAGGCAAAAAAGAGTGAATAACTTCTGAAAGAATCCCTGCTGAATAGCACTGCAAGATGTGAAGTGAGGATGCTCTTTCATATTATTTCTTCAAAATTATAGGAGCTATCCCCCTGCTATGAAGAACAAATTTTGAGCTGAACCAAAATCATGTCCCCACAAGTTGTACGATAAAGAGTTCCACAGGGAAAACATCTTAAACTAAAGACTACCAGAAATGTCAGGTTTTTTGCAGAATTGTATCAATAGAAGAATAGAGTCAAAATTATTTAAGTAATGACTTATTTTCTACACTTCTATCAACTTTTAAAATTCTGAAGGAAGATTTGCTCTGTTTGACTGTACAGCTGGCTGGAGGACCATGGATGTATCAGGACATATCAGGAGACAGCACATTTACATGTGTAGCTTGTTAAAACTGAAAACCATGATTCAGCAAATCTAAGTTGGAAATATCAGAGCCAGAAATACCTGAAGCCTTAAATAAGACACAAATACCCAGTATTGCAGACTTTGGTACTATTTAGCTTTGCCAGGAAATGTAAGAATATACACACACTCTTCCAAATTGTCACTGACATATCAAAGGGGAGAGGATGAAAGGCTTGGACTCAACTGGTACCATCAAAAAACAAACTTTAAATCATGGCTCAGATTGAGAATGCTGTGCCAGTTCTGAAGCTGGAAAACATCCTCTGGAAACGATTTGAATGAAAACATACTCTTGAAATGAAATTCCCTCTGTTTTGTTAGGGAGCTGAGGGAACCAAATGGAACAAGTGTGGTTACATCTCCTAAGCCACAAAATGGTCGGAACTGAGAAATTGCTTTATTTCAGGTAAATGTTTGCGACACGCTCCTTTACTGGGAGCCTGTCCTAAAGTAAAGGTCAGTTTGGAGGGAGCAGTCCTCAGCCAGAATTTGACTCCCATTTGTTTCCTACACAAATCCCTTTTGACCACCTGGCATCCCACAGAACGCTGTGTGCTTTTGTTCCGAAAGGTGAACGAGCTCAGCACTGACCCGGCAGCCCTGCAACGCAGCAGGGACTTCTGAAAGGGGAGGAAGTGTCTAAATCTCATGCTGGGAATATAACAGCCACATCTATTTCCTGAGAAAAGGAACAAACTATAATGGCAGAGAACTTAGTTAAAGCAAGAAGGGGGAAAAAAAAAAAAAAAGAAAAAAAAGAAAGAAACACAGACGTTCCATCTGGTTTCCCAGCTGCTTCTGTGAAGAAAAATCTCTCCCTGTTGAAAATTACAAAATTGTTGTTGTAGTGCAGCTTTTTCAGAAAAAAAAAAAGCACAAGAATTCTTAACTGACAAGCCCTTTCAATAATGGCACAAGTCAAGTTTTGTCTTGCACTTGTTACATTATTTGCCTGCGAGAGAATTTCCTAAATTACGCAAGAGAATAAACAGAACTGAAGGAATTGTAGGAATATGCTAGAAGCAAAATCTTAACTGTAAGTCAAAGTAAAAGAATCAGCGAAACACAGGCAAAAGAGATATTTCTCTAAATAAAGATTATTTTATGTCCTTGAATTTAAAATCTGTGAAGGAATTTTAGCTGTCCACTAGCCTGAAGCACGGAAAGATCAGGGAACATAACAATTTTGACTGGTCAAAAATGGAATTTTTTTAAAAATCTTTTTTTAATAAAGACATTTAATATTGTCAATTAATAGAGATGTCTCTGCTCCATACTGCTCCTCAGAGCGAGTGGGAACAAAGCAGGATGTGAGGGTGCTTCCCACAAGCTGCGCCTGTGTGCCCAGCTCTGAGGCACAAGGCTCCTTCCACTTCTGGCCCCCCTCTGATCCCCACCTGTGAATCCCTTCTGGAGGCCACTGCCCCTTCAGTCACCAGTCCAACCCCTCCCTGCGTTCAACCCTCGTGTCCCAAGCACATTCCAGGCCCAGAGGAGGATGCAGACATTCTTTTTGCTCACTGCTGGTAGAAGGGGTGCTCACACTGCCTCACTCTACCACAAGCAGAGCTCAGCTTGTATGAGAGACCAAGCACATCCCACACTTCTCCCCAGCTCAGCCAGATCCCTGCTCCCACCACATCCCTTCCTTTTCAGCCTCCACTGCTGCCACAGTGCTTTTGGAAATGCTGTGTGACAGGCTCATTCTTCCCTCTTTGAGGCAGGGTTCTTTGTACTGATGGGCAAATCCTGGGATTAGTTAATCTGTAAATTCCACAATACATTCCTTATTTCCAAAAGCTTATTCTTATCCAAATGAAAGCTGCTGTGGCTATTTTTGTTTTCCCTTTTCTTGTGTCTCAGGCCCTTGGGAGCTGCTTGTTGTACCACAGCTCTGGGGAGATCATTACTGGGGGTAAAGTTCAATTATTTGAAGCTGGGCAAAAGAAGTGTCAGTAGCTCCCCACACATCCATAAAGCCAAAGTATAGAAACTCTCCACAGAATATTCTGAGTATTTGTACTTCTCAAATTCTTTGCTGTGACAATAGTCTCAAGGCTGACGACTTTTCACAAAGAACTGAAATTAATGAAGTACTGCTTAACAGTCCCTCAACTTCATAAGAAATGTAAAGTAGTTCCTCCTAATTCTACTCAGCCAACTCCTTGAATTTCAAATGTAATTTGGAATTGGTTTGGTTAAAGAAGCAAGCTCTGTCAGAGCAAATCAACAGTAAGTCAGTTCTGAAGATGAAACTTTGCTAAAACAGAACGTCAGTTACTTCCACATGATATTTTATTGCCTTGAATATTTTTTCCAAATGTACTAAAATGTTTTTGTAATGTTACAGCTTGTTAATAAAATATTTTCATATTAACAAGTAGGAGAAGTAGAGAAAAACAGCCAAGGAATCATAAAATAGAGACAGAGATACAAAACGAGAAGACAGAGAAAAATGGAGATTACAGGGAAAAAAATTATATATTTGCTTTTATGCTTTGTGAAAATGGGCGAGACTAATGCTGGCTGGTAAAATGCCACTTAGCAACACTGGCATCAAAGGTTTTACAATGAATTTGCGTTAACTAACCCCATGTAAATGCATTTTAAACACATTGTAACAGCTCTTGATGTGCTAGAAATCACAGGTAAAATGAAATTTCTCTTTTCTCTTTAGAAGTCTGATTGCAAATGCTGCTCTTCTGTAGAGTACAAGAATCCTTTAATTTTTAGGTTGGCAATTTCAGAAAGCACATGAAAAGCAGGTTCCTGGAGTAATAAACTCTCATTTTATGTATTGAAAAAGATAAATAAATAAACAAAAGCCACAAAAAAAAAAACCCTAACTAAATCCTACAGACTTGAATAGAAATGAAAATTGTAAGATTCTATGGGAAGTCTTACATAAGATTCTCTAAAGGGAGAAATATGTCCTTCCTATAGGTCTTTAGAATCATGATGTTAGACTCTGAGTGCAGGCCTGTAATTTTCTATTAACTTTGATGGGATGCTGGGAAAAAAAAACCTAGGGAAAATTAATTTCTTATTAACTCCATGATTATTTCTTGAGGCATATTGTAGTGTTATTATAAATAATGTATCATTTGTATAGCACATTTCACCTTCAAAGATCTTTACAACCATTAGGAAATATTTAATCAGTGCTTTCCAGAGAAACAACATGAGCTCTATCATCACCTCAGAAGTGCATTTAGAACAATGTCTGGCTTTTCTAAATTTCAGCATTTCAGTTTACTGGGGCTGAAAATATGTCAGGAATCTAAATTTTGTCCAAAATACAGAAATTTCAGACCACTAAAGACACATACCCAACTAATAAGCTGCTGAGCATGGACATTGTTTCCAAGAGATGGAGAGATGCACAGAAGTCACAGGGCTGGCTCAAAGCCTCTGGTACAAGTCTTGGAAGCTCAGAGTTGTTAGCGTGAAGCAATGGAAACGTGAAAAAGTGATGACTAAAATTGTCTACGGCTCTATAGAGCTCTCACTTAAATCAAAGGCAAAATTGACTTCAAAGGAAGCTGAAGCACACAAATAGTGCACGTAAAAAATGAGAAACGTTTTTCTTATGAAGACTGCTAATATTTTATAAGTGTGACTGTTGTGCCTGGAGCTCATTTCTCCCTGCAGAATGTATTTCCCAATATTTATATCCATTTATATTCACAAGGATTAAGAACACTGGAGCTGTCTCAACCAGTTAGCAAAATCTCCCATGCAAAAGCTGTAATCCTGAACATTACTGGAGTTGAATTATGGACCACAACCCTCAAAATCTGCAGGCAGCAGTTCTCCCAAATGCACTTCCACACAGCTAGCCTGGAGTAAGCCAGTTCCAACTGGAATCACTTCCAAGTAAACAATACAAAATATGATGGTCCAAATCAGTGACTGGCTTATTGCCACCAACTGCCATGCACTTGCCCTGGGGATAAATTATTCCATTTTGTCTAAATTAATTTGCTCTTATGTTTTGAGGTTACATATTTTTATGTGTGATTTTATGAAACTCCACATATAACCTTTACTAATTAAAAAGAACCTTAAACATACAGCATACTGAGAAAAGTCCAAGTTCAAAATTCTTTATAGTTTTAAAATAGTCTCAAATCATAAGCAAAGTATTGAAATAACCAGATTTAGACCACATTTTTACATTTAATTCTAGATAGATCAACACCTGTTTTGCTAATACTTTATTGCTCTGTTATACTAATTTCTGAAAGATAATTGCATGAAAAATTGTCAGGCTACATAACAGACACGATTTAAAACCAACTGTGACATGAACACAAGGGAAATAAGGTGCCATTAATCTTAATGAAACGCGATTAGAAATTATGAGATAAAAATACCAGACTCTCATTTTGAACATTAGTATGTAATGTCATGGGTTTGGTATTTGTGTGCATATATTTGCACATGTGTTTACTGCCGTAGCTTGGTTGAGCTGAACCTGGGGAGAGGAGTTTCCTTTTGAAATCAGTAGGAGTTTTGTTGTAGACTTCTTTGGAAACAGGTACCCTTCCTGTATTATTCATAACAATTGATACACTAATGCCCAGAAAAAGCGAGAGGGAGCTGGAATGATGTGCAAGTATTACCTTTGTACTTCAGAAGGTGATACAAGGCTTTGAAAGGAAAATATATCTTTGTTGCTTCAAAACCTATTTGAAGGCTTTTTAGTGCTCAGCTATAAATCTGAGCGAAATTTCTCCGTGTCAGTTGCAGAACAATTTGGCATCACTAAATCTGCTGAACTGTCATAGTGGTCAATTGGACCCATACTTTCAGCATAATGTTGTAAGGAAAGGAAATTTTTGTGATTCTACAGTGTTCATTTGTCAGACAGTGAGCGCTTAAGAGCCCATTACTAAGATGTTAGAAAATCCAAGCAAGCACTATAGCAGATAGGAAAGCAGGTACCAGTTTTCCACTGCTTTTAAAAGTACCTGGTTCAGCTGGACAAGGCTTTGCCACTGCTGGTGACAGGACAGAGTTGTCAGGAACAGGCCATTTGTGGCAGGTTACCCTTGAAAGTTTAAAGCCTACTGAGGACAGGAAAAAATCAGGTGAATCTGTTATTGTTTTCATCTTGATGAATACAGAGTTCTTACTGGTAACACCAATTCAAAGGAAAAGCAGAAGAAAATATAATTTCTGGTACCAAGATATTTTCTAAGTGGAATTTTCTTTGATAAGCCACCTTCATCATCAAAAATACTCTGGGGAAATGCCACGGGGGTGTCACTCAAAGCCCTCTTCGCCTTTCCAGGAGGGGCTTGGTGGAAGGCCTTAGAGCATCCCTAGGCCACTGTACACCGAGAAGCAGAGCTTTTGTGAAAGCCTTTCTCACAGAAGAGGAAATATTTCATAGAACATGAGAGAGATTGGCAATATTTACCTTCCTTCAAGCGGGTAATTAAAACACTAGAATGTCTCTGTTCTGCATTGACATCAGTTAATCAGTTTATCTTAGAATTACCACCATGTGCATATAATACAGTGGAATCCTGCATTTTCAGTGTGTGAATTTCCCGTGGTTGCTCACCAGAACTGACCAAACATGCTGGAAATATGCACAGATAAATGTGGTCTGCTCCTGGCCTTCTCTTTTGGGTGAGATTCCCTCTGCAGGCAATGGGAGCTGTGCTTCAGTGAAGACGTCAGGATGAGCTCCTTGATTTTGCTGAGCTAAAACGGAGGCTCCCCAGGGCAGTGGTCACAGCACTGAACTGGCAGAGTTCAAGGAGCATTTGGGCAATACTCTCAGGCACAGGGTGTGGCTCTCGGGGATGGTGCTGTGCAGGGCCAGGGGTTGGGCTGGATGATCCTCGCGGGTCCCTTCCAGCTCAGCACGTTCTGTGACCGATCTTTGCCACGTTACCTCCAATTTAACGCTGCAAAGTAAAGCACTGGAGGACACAGGACTGCAGCAGAGCTATCACCAGCACAAAGCATGGACATGAAGAATTAGGGAATCAAAGAGCGGAAAGCTGTGTTTTCTTCTCTTTGTGGCAAGCGAATGCAGCCTACGCAGAGCGCTGCGAGCGGCTCCAAATGTTCTGGTACAGCATCTGCTGACAAGACTAAGAAAGCATTTAATGCAGAGATCCTCTCCTAGTGATAGATAAAGGCCAAGTTAGGAGTTCATCATGTTCATAAAGGACATTAATATCACAGGCCTTTATTGCATTATGAACTAATTCAGTTTCACACTCAGGCTATTTGAGTAAATCTGGCTTTCTATTTTCATCAACTGCTGTTTAATAGGAGTTTGAAGCAGAAAATGATGGCAAATCATTTTCTAATTTTTAATTTAACTCTAAGATTGTTCTGATAACCATACTGGCTTGGAAATAAACAACAATAAATGCAGATTGGCATGCACAAAAAGGATAGCCAGTTCTCTAACCACTGTAATTAATGTTGCTAGGCCACATACTGTAAGGTCCCTGTGTTTCTCAGAGTTGTGGTGTGCTAGCAAAAATCTGTTCAGTCAGACTGATTTTGGCTTTCATCCACATATATTAATTTTGCCCAGAAGCATTACAGAAACTTAATTAAGCTGGCAGGTTGCATTCTCTTATGGTCCATCTTGAACACAGTCTCATTTTTAAAACTTGAATTAGAGAACATAGTCATTTGGGCTGCCTGCTTAAAACTCTTAGAGAAAAAAAAAAAAAGATTAAAAAAATGAAAGAAGCCATCTTCCCTTAAAGCATGATTATTTAATTTTCCATGAAAAAGCTGGGTTGTTTATACTGAAGTGTGTTTCTAAAGCACTCCTTTTCCTGGAAGAGAAGTTGCAGGCTTTGCAGTAAATAACTGGTCAGCTCCTCACAGAGTGCACACACTCTACTGCTGGTCCCATCCTTCAGAAATACAGTTTATTCTCTGACATTCTGTGATGTACTCAGACCTTGACTGTTTAACTACTGGCCCAGCTCTCCTAACTGTTTCAATAAGTCATGAAAACCTTTTTATTTACTGCTGAGCACAGGGAGAAGATGGACCTGAACCAAGACTTCAGGTTCAGACACTTTGCACAGTGAAGACTCAGAGCTGATTCTTAATTCCATGCAGGGAAAGAAGGAAATTTTAAAACATTGGAACACATTTTTAAATCCATCTCCAAAACTCTGCCTGTGCTCTAATTTAGTGACTAGGGACTTTCAATTATGTAATTTCCTAAGGTTCTATTCTGAGTTTCCTGAATAGAGCTTTCTTTTACTCTAAAGGATGGTAAATACAGAGCTGGTTGATTTTTATAACCGTTTAAGACAGTCACAGAACCAGTGCAGAGGTCCAGTGGTCTGTGTGACCTGCCGGGTCTTGGGCTGTGGTCTCTGGCAGAACAGTGTCCTCTAAGGAACTGTCATGAAATTATTGCAAAAGAAAACTGATGTCCTTGGGAAGGCCTGATAGCCAACAGAAAGATTCAGACTTAATCCAAGAAAGAAATAATTTACTTATTTTCCCAGATGAATGAAGAAAAGGATTGGAAATCTTTGAATTCTTGAAGTCTCAGCTTGAATTCTCCCAAAAGAGGGTGAAGAAAAGGGCCAGAAATGTCCAGAGCACAACTGCTACATTCATAACCAAGTAGTCACTGAGTTCCATGTCAGTGTGCCTCAGTAAGAGTTAATTAATCAGCCTCTGCAAATATTTAGCTTATGTTTGAATCCTTATATGTTCAGTATTTTCTGTAGGAGGATTTCCATGCTTTCCTGGGGCAAATGGAAACTCCTGTTGAGAAACTGAGCACAAGTATTGTTTCACCTACAAGTCTACTGTTAACAGCTGTAGAATAAATTTACTGGAAAATATTTCAAATCAGCTAATTCAGTGAGTAGTTGATGGCAATTATTTGGCTTCCCCACGCTGAACACAAGCCTTCAAACAGAGAACAAATCAAAACAAGGAAGCTTTTTGGTTTTCTTTCCCATGAAGTCCCAAGCCACCTACGTGCAAATGACATATTCTCTATTCTGCCTACAGAGGGCTTAACTGAAAGAAAGTTATTCCCTACCCAAAGATCAAATTAAGTCTATTCAGGAAACAAAGTTAGAAACTGAGTTTCAAATAATTTAATTACACTATATAATTACTTTACAGAATCCGTAAAGTATTCATTAAGCAGTAGTAATTCCTACCTGATTCCCACCATGACACACATCATGCCTTTGAAACATAAAAGTCCTTAAATTCTTTCTTTTACTGAGCTAATGAAAATGTTAAATTACACTAGCAAGAGCCAGCTGAGCAATTGAAACAACCATTTCAAAGAGTTGATTTGGGATGATACAGTAAGTTTCAAGGTGGGAAAACATTATTAAGTAAATTGCTAAGGCGTGAATGCAACACCCAGTGGTTAAACTCAGTGGGTCATGAATGATTCTAACTAAGATTTTGGTATTATTAATGTGTTCATCTATCTCTCCAATCAATCATTGTGGGTGAATTTTTGTAGACAACTGTTCTGCAACAGAAGGAAGTCTCATGTTGTCACCTAGTTATCACATACAGAATTGCAGTTCCTATCTGTCATTTAGATAGCTACCGATGAAAAACAAAACAAAAAAGAAAATAAGCCTGCATCATCTTCAGCTGCTATTTTGTTGTTCTACTTTATTGGGCATTTAATTAAGATTTGGAAACCCAGGTTGCATTCTGCCATCCCAGTGCTTTCAGTGGAACTGCAGCGTGGACATCAATGACTGTCCCTTTAGTCCACCACAGTTAACACTGGTCACAACCCCTGCACGGCGAGGAGGCTGATGGCCATGGGATATCTGTGGCAGGGGATGGTGCAGATGGATTCCTTCACTGAAAGATGCTTAAATATTGGACCATATGGACTTTCAATATACTGGGCCACCTCCTGTTGGGCAGGTTTACATTTAAAATCAGGCGCTTGGGCTGGGATCCTAAAGCATTTCACATCTGTGCTGCTTTAACACTCAAATGACCATGTCACCCCACTGGGGTCTTGAATCCCACCCTTCTTGTGACCACTGGAATTGATACTGAAAATTGGGCTGATGGGTAAGAAAGATGGGCAGTCCCAGCTGGCTGCAGAGTGCCCTTCTCTCTGCTGTACATGCGGGAGAGGTTCTCATTTTTAGCCAGCTTAATTTAATTGTAGATGTAGCTACACTGTGCCCGAGCACTGCCTGGCACAGTGTCCCCAGTCAGATTATGACCCTCTGGGCACTGCTGCAGCACAAATTCTGAAAGCTGTTATCAGTGTGACAGCCCAAGCTTGCCAGTGAAAAGCCCTGATTGCCACAGAAGTTGCACACAATCCCAGGGAGCCTCCTAGCCAAAGGGATGCCATGCACGAGAGCACCCCAGTGCACCTCCTCTGGTGCCAGTGGGACGAGAGCACAGACTCAAAGCAGACGTATTTACAAGGGCAAAACTCCTCATGTGGCCTGAGAAACTTCGTGCCAGAGGTGTTGGTGCCCAGAGTGTGACAGTTTCAGAGACTCCACAGCATCTCAGGCCGGACACTGTGGCTGCTGGAGGGAAGGGAGGAAAGATCTCTTCTGAGAGCCACATGAGAGATGAGATTTCTTTGAGGCCAGCAGTGTTTTACTTCCCAGGCTCTCTGTTCCAGAGCCCTTCAAAAGCACTGAATAGAGCCAGGAACAGTCAGGTTTCAAGGCACCTTTCTTGGGGCTTCAACCTGAAATTGCTTAAGTTTGGCCAGGGTCAGGCCACATTATTTTTTCTCATAGGCAAAGAATCCAGCATCACTCTCTTGCTTGACAACTGGTTTTAGCTCCTCTCTCCCAAGGGCTGGTAGCCAGTCCCAGAGCACACAGGACACGCAGCAGTGGCCCCAGAGTGCTGCCTCTCAAGGGACTTCAGCACTGCCCCCTAAACCATCATAATCTACACCATCAAGATGGTAAAAACATCGCAGGGGAAAAAAACTGCCAAAAAATGCCCCTCGAAATACCCTAGAATGCTAAAAATAGCACATCCAAAAATGAAAAAAAAAGCCAAAACAATAAAAAAAGTTCAAAACCCACTAGCAAACGCACCAAAAATTACCCAAAATGCCAAAACATAAAAACCATCAAAAAGTCAGAAAATGCCAAAAATGTCAAAAAGCACCCAAAGTTGCCCCAAACCTCCAAAACTGTCAAATAATAAAAAATACTGTTGAATGCCAAATCCACTCAAAGATATTTTTTAAAAAATTAAAGTTATTCAAAAGGGAAAAAGATTTCAAACATTTTTAAACAGGAAAAGGAAATGCAATAAGGAGAAACAGGAGTCCCAAAAAGCAGAAAAGGAAATACAAATGATAGTAAAAGCCCCTTCCAGAATTCCAGCAAAACATCAGAAAAGCACAAAATTANAGAAGGCACCATGATGAAAAAATGCCATAACACGAGAAAGAAAAGCCGTATCACAAAAGAAACACACTTAGAATGCAAAAATCTTTCTCAATATTGCAACAATACCCACAACAAAAACACAAAGAGGCCAATAATAACAACAAAACTCACCAAAAAAATGCCAATAAAACATGACTAAAACGGAAGAACCCCAGAATAAAAACCCACCAAAGAAATCTGCCAAGAACACGAAGTACAAATGCCAAAGCCAATCGAGAACATTTCCTGTTTTGTTTATATTACAATTCTCCAGGCTCACCCTGGCTCTGCTCAGCTCCATGACTACCCACAGGAAAACAGGCTCCTGTGCCACCGAGGCTTTTTTCTCATGTAGCAAAACAACCTTTACTGCTATTTTTACATAGCCTGGCCAGCAGGAATGACTGACTCAAGGACACGCTTATAAATCTGCAGCATTCAGGCCCAGCAAAAACAACAAGAAATAATTGAACAAACATTCAAACTCCACTGAACCGGACGTGTCTCACCATGGAGTAAACTGAGACTGCTCCTGATTACCAAAGGTGTTGAGCCAGCCCAAGGACAACTTTTTTGGAGGCAATCTGCCGCAACAGGGGCTGTCTGCCGCTTTCTTGCAAGTTAGAAACAATATAGTTTGATTTCCAACGAAAGAGGCTGATAATAAACAAAAATATGTGGTTGCAAAATCTCATTTGCCACAAAACGTTTCAATTTTCGTAAAATTGGAGATTCTCTTCAGATTCTATATTTTAGTTAGAGGCTGGACTTGAAGAGTTTCCTGCATCTGTGTCAGAGGACAAGCAATAGATGCTGCTGCAATATAAATGATAAATAATAGTGGTGTGACACTGGAAAGGTGTCAGTGCTGCAGCATATTCTTAAATATTCTTCTGTGCTGCAGGACAGGAATACACAAACATTAAGCAAGTCCCAGAAGAAAAAATTCTAGTACATAAGAAAACAGTATAATATGTTTATCATGTAATTTACCTCAGCAAATTAGCCAAACTATGAGCAAAGTTATTATTTAAATCAAGACTTTTGCTTTTCCATTTGTGTTTCTTCGCCTAACTTATTTTGGTTGTTTCATATCTCTGCAAATCTCTTCCTAATTATGCAGACTCACAATTTGACTAAAATCACAAAAGACAGAGTGTCTATTACTAATGATGTGACAGATTTCTTTCTGTCTGAATTTGTTGTTTAATTCCCTGTGCAAATTCCCTTTAGCATATCTGGAAAGATGCATTTGTCCAAGTGGTTGTGCCATTACTTGGTCTGCAGACAGATTCGTTTTGCACCTTGAAAGTGCTGCAAATCTACAGACGTGATCTGCTCTGTGTTGAAGGATCCGTTTGGAAAATATAGTTTATGGACTGCTTAACTCTAAGACATTTTGAATTAAATAATTCACCAGGAATTCAATTACAAGCAGAGCACCACCTTCTCTCGACATAAAACTTTCATAGCAACTCCAGGAAATGGCAAAATACAACCATTTCCAAATTAATGAACCCAGCATTGATTTCTTACATGTGAGACCAGCAGGTCAGCAGCAACATTTTATGGGTACGAAGCTGAAATATATTTTACTCTCTGGTTTGTGTCAGGATTAACAGTGAGCTTCTTACAGAGCAAGTGGGCACTTGCTATTGATCACAGAATCAATTTACTGAGGCCAGCATTGCCTGAGACAAGGGTCTGTGGCTCACCTGCCCACAGCACATGGCTGCAAGGGAAGGAGAAGTGGCTGAATCTTTACAGAGAAAGGTGAGGCCAAAGCAGAGTTGCTGCAACTCCTGCAGGCTGACAGCAAGCTCAGGGCTAATTAAGACTGCTGATTGACTGCAGTTTTTTTAATCAGTATAACTTGGTTGTACATAAAACCCTAAGAAGAATTTTCACCATGTGCTGCCCCATGTCTGCTGCAGTAAAAGACTATTCTTGGAGTGTTTCAAAACTGCCAGAGGGACAAGCAAACTAGCGAGAGTTTGGCCCTGAAATTTAGCAGTTGTTGCATTTCACTGCCCGTCTACCATTACAGTGTAAATGGAGTAGCTTATCTGTACAAATTGCTAAAAATGTGCTTTTCCACGGTCTATCAGAAACCTCCGGTTTCCATAGCGCTGCCTGGGCCAAAAATTCCTGCAGTCTCCTTCCCTTCACGCACCACCCTCCCAAACGCCTCCTCAGCAAGTCAAGACACCAGACAAAAGGATTTCTCCAGGCCTCCACTTCTTTTTTTTTTTTGTGAGCGAGGCACAACTATTTTCAGCACCACTTCAGCAGCTGCTACAGACCAGCAGGCAAACGCTGCCGTGGCCAGTGCTGGCTGATTCGGAGGGGACTCGGGCAGGCCATTTGAAGGCTCTGTGTTTCAGATCCCGCAGGGAGGGCACATCACTATCCAGCACCATCGCCTACGGATGTGATTGAGACATCCAGCAGGCATGCAATCATGAGCTGATTGCATATCCTAGGATTTATTTTAGCTGCTGTTTCTCAGGATCAAAAATCCCTGGTCTGAGTAAAGAAACATTCAGCTGGAGCTCTCTGGCTCTAACTCCTGCCACGAGTCGTGGTTCAGAGGCTTTCAGCCTCCCGGTCCCAGCCACGTACAGGCTGTCTCTATTTATTGAGGGTTCTTAGTTTAGAGACTTCCTCCTGCCACCAGCAGCCAATAATCTGTCTGCCAGAGTTTCAGGCATGCTTCGCTTCCTCTGGACCGTGTTCCCAGCCTGCAAGCTTCTGTTGTGACAAAAAATCCTTAATTCCAACATTGGATGGCTAAACACTAACAGCTACAAAACACTAATGAATACAGAGAAGTTTGTAACTTCAGTTTGGATGACAAACTCTTGAGGTTAGATGTTTATTTAAACTTTAGAAACCTCTCCTTGCACTGTGCTGTCATAGAGAAGTATCCACTGTCCCAGAGACCTCTTAAAATCCCAAGGCCATCTTCTACCCAGCTGGAAATCTTTAAGCATTCACATCAACTGCATCTTGCCTTCCAAATTAAAGAGAGTGAAGAAATTGAGCAATTCAAAATAATTACAGATGCTTTTGCTCCCTGTCATTCAGCAGAGAAAGCTGGTCCAGGTGCCCAACTTTCACACAGCTACTTGCACATGCATCCTCCCCAGACTGATTGACTTTCTCTGTTGATGTCTCCTATTTGAACACACTTGTGGCCATAACACCTCTCCAGGAGTAGCAGCAGAATTATTTCTAGAATAGCCTCCCATTATTCTGATTACTGGACAACAAAAATATAAACAAACAAACCAAAACCCCTAGATGATCCCAAGAATCTGCACCTTGCATGCATAAACTCCAGTGTTAGCACAAATAGACTCACATATATTTAAGGGTCTGACCCAAAGGCATTTTCCAGGCCGGAGCTGACCAGCAAAACTCAGTTTTCCTAATCCTAATGCAGTGCACTAACCACGAGATTATATCTTTTGAATTCACCTTGCACAGTCAAGGATTTGATTTTCAGAAGGGAGCATTTCTAGCTGTACTTTTCCACTGGAAATTTGGTTCCATCAGGTTAGATCAGTGACTTAGAGATTTACCAGAGTAAGAGAGACAATATCTCAGTGAAAACTTAAAGGGATCTGCCGGACACGAGTCAGGAGAATAAACCCTTTCCCCATCCTATTACACAGAGCCTGACAAGGAGATCTTGAGATACCAATGCAGGGGAAATAGCAGTGAAGTCTGATTCCTCCCTAAACCTTGAGTGATTTTCTTCTGTAGAAATCACTGATCTGGGTCCCTGAGATTAGCAAGAGGAGCATTCACAGAAATGATGCTGTCGGTACTCATCAAGGCAGATGAACCTCAACACATGGATTTAAATAGGAGGAGCTGTAAGATTGCATGTAATAGGGAAATTGTATTGTCACATTTTGTTAATGCTTTGTAGGCTTCAATCATCCAGATAAAATACAGGTTTACAGAAGCCACTGTAGAATGACACTTCTTTAAAGCATTTTAAACATCAGGATTTAGGCACGTTTGTTTATGTGGACCTTAAAATTATAGGGTTTAGAGTGTCACACTGACCCTGAAACAGCACATGAAAGATCAACACTGATCACATGGGGCAAAATTCAAAGTGATAAGGGGCAGAAGTGCCCTCTAATCAATAGTAAGAGTGTCTAAGAAGTCTAATTTCTTAGACATGTAAATATACGCTTACATTTTCTACTATAAATAAGTTTGATATATATGTGTGTATATAAATATAGTTTATAGTATATATTTTTTGCTCCTAAAAAGAGAATAATAATGCCAAAAAAAACCAGAAAAATTAAACCCAAATAAAAACCAGGGAGCATTTCACATTAAATTAGATTCTTCCAGCACCCAGCCTCAGGGTAGAGTGGTCATTTAACAGTGAAACCTTCAAACACAACAGATTTAAAATTAATGTTTTTCCCATGCTAACTATAGCGTGTAGCAAATGACACAAGTACATTAGATGGGTTTACTCGTTGTCACCACTGCTGTCTGCAGGGGATTCAGATCCAGCAGCTGTGGGGATGTGCTGGGTATTAGAATGACTGCCAGCCTTTATAAATTACTTCAGGAAGAAGATGGCACCTCTAATTAACAAGTGAGCTGTGTGAAACTATTGCTCAGACTTCAGGGAGAGAGGTGGAAAATTCTCAGGGTCTCAGATTTGGTTATTACACAACGGATAAATCACTCTGCATAAAAATTTCCAATGCTGCTAATTATATGCTGAGAAATTTAATGTGTACATACACAATATGCATATAAATATCTAATTTAATATACACAAACACACGTGCTAAGTAACACATGCATATATATGTGCCTATGTGTGTATATATATGTATATAAAACATAATGAACACAGAGAGATAGAACTAGGGACTCTGGTTGATTAAAACAAGAGTTCAGGAAAGGTGAACTCTTTGATGATCAACTTAAAATGGACATTGTGGAATTTCTTACCACTATATGCCATCTGTCAAATATTTGATTTCTTTCATAACCAACATATGAACCTACTGAAGAAGGTGGTTCATAAATTCTGCTTTGAATTACCCTACCTTCCAGGAAATATTTTCCTTTACATGTTTCCTGGTACTTGGGACTGTGTGTTTTCAGAAACAAGGTTCTGGGATGATTGCTTCCAAATTCAGAAATTCAAGTAGCTCATTTATGCAAATTAAGAATCATCTGATAACTAATCCTGCTGTACCTTATTATAAAACATAATCAAAATAGACATAGTATGATATTAAATACAAATTACTGTTGGAATAACATGAATGCTAAGAAATAACTTCCATATAGATTTAAAGCTGTATAATACTAGAGGAGCTGTTATTAAGCCTCACACAAATACTTAATTACAGATATTTTGCAGAATGTGCATTATATTACCATCACATTATAGCATGGCAATTGGGGTCCAACATTTACAGTTCTATTATAAAAGGGGTTGCTCCTACCTGGCAGTGGAAAAAATAACTGAGTAAGAACACTGTGGCAAAGTTTAATTGAAATCTTATTAATACTTCAATGCAGCATGGCTTGATTCATTCAATTTATAGCAGATAAAATTTAAGACATTATAATTTTTAAATTAATAAAATAATCTTCAATCTCCACTGCAAGCTGCCTCTTTATCTGCTACTTTTCATTTTATAAAGCTGTAGCCTCCATGGGTATGGAGATGCTGTGGAAAAGTTGGCAATCAGGACTCATCTCTCTCTCTCTCTCTCTAGAGAATCTTATCTGGTCTGTCTCATGAAGTTTTTTATAATTTTTTAACTATGTATAGATAAACTTGGCTCACAGCAAAACCATCATAATCACAGCATCCTTTTGAAAAGTCCTCTAACTTGTTTATTGACAAGGAACCAGTTGGCCTAATTATAAACGATTATCCCCCGGGGTAGAAGGTTAGCAGCAGGCAAATGTACAAATGGCCACTTTCGTGCTGTATCAATTAACACAAAACCATACAGCTCCATTATCTCCGATGGCCAGAGCATTCCTGCAGCATTTCATACCATGGTCATATCTGGATTAAACAGGGTTTGCCTTTGGGAGCCGTACAGTTGTTGAAAAATATGTATTATTCTTTTTAAATACATAAAGAGCGAGCTAAGGCTCTGTGTGGGGATGGACTCCTGCTATTGCCTGTTCTCAGGAACCAGGTGAGCTCCCCAGCTCCGGATGCTCCCCAGCCCCAGGGGGTGGCCCAGATTCCCCTCTGAGCTGGGCCAGGACGTGCAGGGGCAGCACAGAGCCCATCGGGGTCGGTGCTTCCTCAGGTGCACAAAAAGACCCGGCACAGGTCTGGTTTCACGGGCTCTGCCTCACATCAAAGTGCAGAGCAGCAGAAACATGCCCTGGGAAGAGAGGGAAGAGCTCTGTGCCCCAGCAGCTCCTTCTGGGGGCCACAGGGGCTGCTGGAGTGGCTTTGCCAGCGTCATCCTGATAGGCACTGATGACACCCAGAGGACAGCAAGGGACTGAAGGTGACAACAAACAAACCCAGGTGAACTTCTTCTCTTACAGATGCCAGCAGCTTTCTGTGTTTTGAATGCTCAGTAGGAATCTCAGTGCAGCAGTGAATGCCTCATCCCACTTAAACTTACAGTCTTTTCTAACCTACCAGTCTGTAACCAGCAGCTCTGAAGCTGAAATGGGAAAATCTGGTTTTTGAAAGATCTGATGTCTTCAGGGACCTCCTGGCTTTCAAATGAAATTCTTCGGCTGAATTTTATATTACAGTAGACAGCATCCACCCTAGCAGGAAGGCAGAAAGAACTGGAAAGCTTTCTAGTGGTAATTCTCCATACCCTTTCAGATGGGAGTGAAGCAACAACAAGGAAGAACAGACAGCCAGAGCCATAGGAAATGTATATCAAAGAGAAGGACACACATTGTTCCCTAATCCTGCACAGCTCAAGTGCCATTCAAACCACCTCACCCGGCAGTGTTAATTGAGACAGCCACACCCTGAAGTGTGAACAGGACCCAGTCGATCGTTCCATGGCTGCACATCAGTCCTGCAGAGACAGGAGCTGCTGACAGAAGGGTGGAGGATGTGGAATCTGCCCTAGCCATTGGCAATGGGCAATAAGAAGGTCTGTGCCCCAAATGTCTACTGAAAATTAGATCCAGCTTTAAAAGTTGAAAAAAATATAAAATCAAAGCACTTTGGAAAATTTCACATGCAGCTTGGACAGCATTGAAATGACCTCTAAATATAGCTGCTTTAAACTATCAAATGTACATTAAACTGAAGAACCTTGAAAAATGAGATTTCATTCAGTTTTTTTTTTTGTACTCTAAATCTGTCACACCAGGGCCTAAAGAGTCTCATTAGAGTATCATTCACTTGTTAACTCATTGTGGGAGCTTCAATCCACTGAGGATCCACTAGGCTGAGGTCTAGAGTGTCAAGGCTTATGGAGAGAAGGTATTTCACAGCCCATTGAGTCCATGGATGGAGCTGTTTCAGTCTGCTGGGTTAATGTAGGTGCTGACACACGGCGAGTTCTTTTGCCACATTAAATAGCCTTACTAAACTTTTCCTGAAAAAACACATACTTTATATTCAGAACAATATATTTTCGAATTAAGGCAATTGTCAAACTTTGTTTTTCAGAAAAGGAAAAGCAATTCATTCATACTATAAATTATCTGCTAGATTTACCACCTAAATTAAAAGGGAAAACAGGTTTTTTTTCTTCAGTTATGATAGACCAGAGAACACGTTTTAAAGGTCAGTCTTGCATATTTCTACTCATATGAGCTATAACTACACACACAAACAACTCTGCTTTAATGATTGAGACGATTTGTGTCAGTAAGCTTTTGCAAGGTCAAATTTTTGCTAGTTGACACCGAACAGTTTTAAATTTCAAAAGAAGCAGGCAGATTCTGCAACAAAAAGGGAAGTCAGAGCCATCCTCTGTGCAGTTGCACCATTAAAGGAGATTTTGGGAATGAAACTGATGCTCACACTTCCAGCACTCGTGGAACAAACAGTGCAGCTTTAATGTCATCCCTCCCTCAGAGTCCTGGTAACTCAGTGTTCATCCCACTGACTCCATGGGGCAGGTGACAGCCGTGCAGGGCTGGCAGCCTCCCGGGAGACACTTCACTGGCGTTGGTTATCTGCTGTTTCACTGACTCTTCCTTCAGAAAAACTTTGGAGCAACACAGTGAAGAAATTTCACTGACTTTCCCTGTGAAAGAAAGTGGATGGAAAGCCCAAGAGCAGCTGTCTGGGACTGCACCAATAAAAGGAGGATGCCTCCATGAAGGAAGGATTACCCTGTGCATGAGGCCAAAGGAACAAATTCAGAGAAAAATGGTGTGTACTTGTGAAAGTCTCATGTGGTGGTTGTTGATAATTTCAGCACAACAAATTGGAAATATATTTAAACTTTGTCCAATTATGGCATTATTTCTTCGTGACATTACTCAAAGCAAGACTCAGTCATGTGGGAATAGAAAGGAAAATCTTCACATGTCTTAGGATAAAACTTTCTTTCATGTCAATTATCAAGCTTTATATTGTCATATTTAGGGAAAGTTTTATAATAAAATAAAGCTTTCTAAGAAACACATTAGAAATACTACACGATTTCTAATTTGTTCATTAATATTTTTGATCCAAATACACACCCAATGGTTAATTCAGAAGGAGAAGGGTATCTCCTGCTGCACAATCAAGGTTAATATTCCAAAAGAGTCAAAGCTTGCTTTGAAAAAGAGCAAAAAGAAAAGCAGATAAGAAAGATGAACAAGGGTAATGAAATAAGTCCCCTTTAATTTCACAATCCTATTAAAAGTTGAAAAGGAGAGTTGACCTGTTTCCTGATGAGGCAGTGCTCTTCCCCAAGCTTAAAATATTTTTCTTGAAGGTCGATTTTCTACAGTGTGCTGCTGGTATCAAAAATGCTTAGCAAATAGTACGGCCATATTTTATTTTTTATTTTCAAGTTGCAACAAGGCAGCTATTCTACTGTTTTCAAATTTACCATCTGTTCTGATTAGTGTTACAGCAATACTTGTGACACAAGAACACGGAACAAAACCTCAGCTGTGTCTCAGAGTTTAAGCCTTTCACCCTCTCAACCTTTGATACACAATTCTTTCCGAGATTATCAGTGCAAAGCATTGAATTAAATATCCATAAACATTATTTGTAACAACAAAAAAAATATTTGGCTGAGTGGTGGTTGTAGCGCAGCACCTGTTGTGACTCAGAACAGGTATGAATCAGCATTTATAGAAAACAGCATTAATTATACATTTTGTGCTTCCAATGTAACAAGGGCAGTGGATAAATTGCATTTGTGTATATTAATTGATTTATTACAGCCCTTAACATTCCTTCAGAATTGCTTTATCTGCTCTATTGTCTTTTTGCCATTGGTGGATGAGACGGGGATCGATAGTCAAGTGGAAATACAGTATTTAAAAGCGATTCAGGATCTAAAATAAGAAAACAACTGCATAAGCCTTAGCTATCCCATTTTGAAACACGAAAATGTCCTAATGTGAAATTGAAAGCCAATTTTCAGGCTAAAAATATTCAGAACAAAATGTAACTGTGTTCAAAATGTGCAAATTTCTTTTTATTCACTTAAACTGGTTTAATTCTATAATAATGCAGTGACTAATTGTGCCCTGAGTAGGCAGAAGTGTGCCTGACTGAAAAGATTGAAAATGGCAGTTAAATAATTAATGTAAAAATATGTTGATGAGCCTAACTAAGAAAATGGAAGATACTGGAAATTAAATAGCTGGCATTAGGTAATCTAATCTACTTACTACATAAAAAGCACTAGAAATATCCATTAACTGCATCTGCCATAAATAAACAAACCTAGGAAGGAGACCAAAAGATCATATTTTTCCACTTCTCCTTAAGAGGAATATACCACAGTTAGTTTTACAACAATTAAAGAACCCCAGACTACATGAATCTATAAACCTCATGGTTTATTTGAGAGTGAAATTAAAATATGAAGTACTGATGGGGGGGGGCATGGGAACAAGGGTGTTGGAAGAACCACATTATACACTCCAATTTGATACTAAATTAAGATTGGTATTAATGACATACGTACATTTAAGTTAAATTAAGAGTTGTATTCAAAGAGGAAGTCAAAAAAGGAAGAGTAAATTCCAGCCTGGAACTGTAAGATTGCTGTAGATATCTTCTGAAGGGCTTTGAGATCAGGATAAACAGAAACCTGCCTGATTTGGAGACAAATGACTGCCCTGAAGCACAGGGTGGGGAAAGAATAAAAAAAAAGGTAATTTGAAATATTCTTGAGGCTGATCTTCATAGGAGTGTGGGGTTGTGGTTCCTCCACGGCAGACCAGCAGCATCACTCAGAATATACTCAGAACTGTAAGTGGATCAGAGAAAGCTGAGGAGAGACACCTGAGCCCAACCACACAACAGGGCAGCTCCATGAGGATCAGAGTTAGCACTAAGCCTGTGGAGCAGCCTGGGGAGCCCTGCCTGGCACAGCTAATGAGGCATTCAAGTGAGCAACACTTTCCAAATCACTAAAAAAAGAAATCATTCAGCTTCCTCTGCCTGTGTGTTCTCCCCTCTCCGTTTCTTTTCCAGCAGATAGGGCAGAGCTGGGGCTTCTATTGTTGCCGCTCCTGAGTTTTATTATTGATTTCAGCATATGTATTTATAATTTTTAGATCTATTTTGAAAGCCAGCTTCCTTTTGCAGTAAAAATCAGGCATGCAAAACTTCTGCCCGTGTTTAAATGCGAGCTCCTGGGGCTGAGTTTGCAGCAGCCTGGCAGAGGGGTGAGTGCTCTAAATGATGCCATTCATCTCCTGGCCACGCATTTTGCAGATGAGGAGGAGGATAAATGATTTTAGCCTAATGCAGTACCTGCCTAGCTAGGCCTTAACATTACTCTTATCACCATGGTTACCCTGAAGGAGAAACACACAACTAACCTTAAAGTGTTAGGAATAAGGAAAAGTTTTACTCTTTTCCTAGTCCTCGCCTCCCACCAAAAAAAAAAAGTAAATAATGTAAACAGTTCAAAACCAAATACTCTAAATTTACTCTCTAGACTTTGAGAAGTGAATCTGTGCACTCCCTTTGCTTTTGTAAATTTACACTGTGTTTCAGCAGAGAAATTCTCTTGACAGAATTACCAAATGAAGAATAACTGGAAATGTAGCTCAATGTAAAACTCATGTAAGCAGCTGTGTAATCAAGCTTCTGTGACCTTGACATTGTCCTGATGAATAATAGTGTTTTACTTCATTCAGTTGAGCATTCAGATTAAAAACTACACTAAGAACCCTAATTAGAAGATTATGTGCATTACAACCACATATAAAACAAAAGGAAACCCTGGCCATCCTAAAATGAGCCCTGTAAGACTAAAATAAGACATTATCTGCCTTGAAAACTCAGTTCTCCACATGGAAGCATCAGCTGCTTTGCCACTGAGAGAGTTTATATGAAAATTTTCAGGTCGGGGGCCTTCAGAGAAAGTATTTATCCCAAGAGGTATCAGAAGAGAGGAGCTCTGCTTCCCACACAACTTCTCAGAATTCCATATTCACAATGGAACAACTGCCAGTCAATTCCCAGCACACAGCACCAATCAACGCATCACAGCGGGAAAAAGGCTGGAGAACCCTTGACAGGGTTAAAGCCCCTTCCTTGGTGTTGGTGGTGTCCTGGTTTGCAGTGTCCTCGTGCAGGGCAGATGGGATAACGTGTGATGCTCAGCAAGGGCTCTGGAGAGCCTCTGCTGTGATTTCCACCCCCAGTACCACTCTGGCCCTGCAGGAGAGTGCCCTGGGCACACTGCAGGGCTCTACAGATGCTTTCTGCCCCTGGACCGGAGCAGGTTCTAGAGTGAACAGAACTCCACAGCTCCTCACTGCTCCAGGCTGATCCTTCCTCCTGCTTGTTCATCCTCTGACAAAGCCTTAACCCAGGCACAGTCAGCATTAGTGAAAAGTGGCTGGCAACATCACCACAGAGTCTGTGATCATAATTCTCTTCTCTGGAGCCTCTAATGTTTCTAACAGCAAATCAAACAACAGATGTACGGCATCTAGAGTCAAACAATGCGTTATGTTCCAAACAGATTCACTCTGCAAATATTGGAAGATGTTCTCAATAGCTAATATTATCATTTCTCCATTTTTCTTATGAAACAACAAGAAGATTGTAATAAAAGTCACTATATTTTATAAAAATAAATGTTTGTCTGTTTAGAAAAAAAAGCAATATATGCCACAGAATCGTGCATCTGTTCTGCTCTGTTTTACATCTGAGTAACCAGGATTGCTTCTTCTTCATTTACTTGCAAATGCAGGCATTTTTTCTAATACACATTCATTTAGGAGGAGAGATTTCACTAACGTTTTCATATACTTAATGTGATGGCAATACATGATGACAGTGTCTAAAATTATTATTTTCCCTTGTATGTTTCCTTTTATATTAAATTTTCATTTTTTTTTTAATTTCAGGTTTGTCTACTAGTCCTACAGGAATACACCTGAAGAATGTGTTAAAAGAAGTGCTAATGGAAACTACCTGTTAAGCTTACTCACCACAATTCAGAAAGGAAAAATCTCATTTAAATGGTTGGCTCTCAGAATATGTAACACAAAAGAGACAGAAATCTAGAGAAAGTGAAGACTCAGAAGTCTGATCTTATTAACAAAGTACCACTCATAAGTGAAAGTGTTGTCACACTGGGTCACTCGACTTCACAATAAATGAAGATTTATGCTAGGAAAACACTTCACATTTGGAAAATCAGAACACATATTAGTCACGTTTTAGCCAAAAACAGTTGTGGCATGTGGATGATTCCTGGTTGTTGATAAATGTTTGACTAACACTCATTTAAAGGTAGAACACTTAAGTTTCAAATGCACTTTTAAAACTTGGACTCTGCTAGGTCAAGGGTTTAGCAAAAGTACAAACATAACCTCTCCTTCCAGCCTGCTGTTTGGTGATTTCATTAGGAAACGCAATTTAGCTAATGATTCAGTTAATCTTTTTATAACCACTCACATAAATCTTGAATAAATGTTATGCAAGCTCAAACACTAATTTAAATTACTCCTATTAAGAGTCTTGTCCTAATAAAAACATAAGACTGTAGGCAATAACAGTCTTACAAAGGTGTATCCATATGGTACAAAAATCAAAAATACAGAATTCTTCACATTCCTATCCTTCCTCTGCTGTCATTTTACATCTGTTGCATTTCTTATTTCCCTTGTCCCTTATTTGTCTCCCCTTCCTTCTGCAAAAGTGGTCTCCAAAAGACAAAGATGGGCCATAAACCTTCAGATGTTTTGTAGTTAAACTCTATCTATTTGTCTTTTATGGCGAGCAATGCAAATTTTGGCTTGTAGAAATAACCTTATTAGGTATGCAGGCATTCCTCTGGAAACACTATCGTAAAAACCACAGCTAAGTCATTAATCTTTTCAAAAAGCTTGTTGAGATCCCCATAGGCATTTAAATGGATCATAACAGCCTCACATAGGAAATACAGAGCTGCAGCCAAGAGTCTGACAGAAGTGCAAATTTGGACAAATAAGACCATCAAAGCTTGAGCTGAAGAGATTTCTCTTCTCTCCACAGGACAAGGGGTTGATAAGACCAATCATGGAGGATGAAACTATAAATGAAAGAGAAATGCCAAATTCATGCCAGCAACCCATGGACTGTTAAAAGCCTACCTGCTAGAAGACAGCAGCTATTAAATGATTATATCTCTGCAGAGAGACTGGCGGCAATGGATAGATGATGGAGTGTTTGCCCAGAGGTGAATATCCCTGTTTGTCTTGGTGGATTATTATATCACACTCAGGGGAGTGAGCTGAACACTTGGTGTATTAAATCAATGGAATTATGATATCCTCTTGCACAAACAGAGGGGGAAAAAAACCCCAAAAACATTTTCTGGGATAAAGCCCACAAATTATTGGTTATCATATCCATGCACAATGAAAATTGGAACAAAGAGCTTACAAATAAACCAGTCCTCAGAAAGAAGAGGCCCAGATTTCACTGTTTTCCTCTGGACTAGCTTCAAGCTACTTTCCAGATTTGGTATGTTTGCTCCAGTTGTTTTACAATACCAGGGTAAAGTATGTCACTCAGAAACCAACACCCAAACCTACTGCACTCCAAAGCTGGAGTGGTCAGATTCACCTATAAAATTTATTCAGAGAGGACTATGAGCTGAATCAGAGTTAGGATGCTGAGACCTTCACAGAAGCTGTACAATGAGACTGAAAAAATTTTGCCAGATCCTGGGGAAAACATGGGTTTGGCCAGAAACAAACACTTGGAAGTTGGGGTTTTTGGGGAGGTGGGTTTATGGGGGTTTTTAATGGGAAGTATGAAGTAAAAGTAATTGCTGTCCCTTTGAAAGAGACAGCAAGTATGAGAAAAATTAAAGTTGCAGAATGAATTTACAACAGAAGCAGTAACTGAAACGTCATAATCTCCAGGAAGGACTTTAAAAACACCCACAGTATCACTATTTGTTTTCATAAACCAAATTTGTCTTCTTAGTATCAGCCAGGTAAATATTCAGGACTTTTAAAATTTGGTGTTAAATTAATGTACAAAGTACCACTGTTTTCCCTGCTTCCCCAGCTCTAATGGAAATGCTTCATGTTATGCTGGAAAATAAACAACACATTATCTGGCATTTTAAAAGTTATACAGCACCGAGACACACCAGAACGTGAATGTGTGTTTGCATTCAAGGAGGGGAAATATGCAGCCTTTGTGATAAGTTACACTTTCTTACACAGGCATCTTTTCTGAGATTTCTGCATCCTCAGTAGTCAATAATCTTCTTTTTCTTTTTTGAACGGGGTGTAAAACAACTTGGGATTGTTGAGCCCAGCCACACAGAGAATTATTTCTATTTTCAGTTAGCTTAGCATGTAAATGAAGCATTGCTCTGGCACCGTGGTGTAAAAGGTCTGAGAACTCATCTGCTTTAAGCAGTATTTTGGAGAAATACTTTATGATAAGCACAGAATTTAAGTGGACTTATAAATACACAGGATTAATAAGAAAAAAACAACTGTAGTCTTTCAGTTGTGCTGCAGATCAGCTAAGAAATCCAATGACAGTGGAAGGGCCCAGGCTCCTCATTCCCACAGCATCTTCAGCTCCTGCCCTGGTGTCTCAGCCTTGACAGTTTTGTACCACACAGGCTGGACTTGAAAGTGCTGCCTCCATCCCCATTGCTATGCCTGGCTAGGGAAGAGGATAAGGAGAGTCTGCACCAGCCCCATCTAACCTCAAACACCTCACTGAGGCTGCAAAAAAGTGCTTAGCATCCCAAAACACTCTCTGTAAGTACTTCAAATGGACAATTTGGTTCAAAGTTACAGCAGATGAACCCTGGGCTGTTCCCACTGCTGAATTAATCAGCAAATGAGGAGCTCTCACTCTTCTGAAATAGGCTAAAAACTATTTGACTTTGGAAAGTTTTTAAATTTTCTCGTCCCACTCACCCCCCATCTCAGAGGGGAAAGAAAACATAAAATGTTAAAAATACTTCATAGGCTGAAATTAAGAAAAAAAATAAAAATCTATGCTGTCTCATGTCAATTGTTTGGTTTCAATATTTGGTGTTCCATTTAATGACACTCCTTTGTATTTTTTAAGTAAGAATTACCTTGGCTTCCTAGATGAAAACCGGTTTCAAACAAAATCCTAAAACTCTTCAATTTTTAAGATGTCAAAACAGAATAGGGTGACAGCTCTAAAACTGTTTGCAAAATGAAAAATTAATCAGACTTTTCCCCATGAAAATGATGAATGGGTGTTTTACAAGGAGTAGAGAGCAGAATATCATCAATGATACCTCTATTATAGCTCAGCCAGGATGCTCTGTGAGCACTCACCACCCTCCTGCTCAGAGAGCAGCCAGCTGCCAGAAATGGAGCCCAGACTGGGATGCTCTCTGGATTTCCCTCCCTAGACAAGACTGAAGTCAAACTTCCTGCTCCCTGCAAAATCTAACACTGTAGAATAACTCATTTTTTTGGAATGCAACAAGAACATAATAAAGCAAAAGTCCAAGCAAAATACGTCAAACCAATTTAGTTTGATCAAAGAAGCAACAATTTCTTTTAAAGAAATGTTTTCTACTGCCTTTTTCTCTAGAAGTCTGTTTTCTCATTTAGTGTTTCTACAAGCTCTCCACTGCCAAAAGCAGTCAACAGAATTTGCTTACAGAACATTCAAGGACTACAGAAAAATCACAAATAATTACTCCACAAAATGTACTTTGGGACATTGCTCCTCAGCTGTTTCCCTTTTCAGTGGGTTGTCATGTATTCTGTTGCTTCTCTGTCTTATGTTGTCTTTAATTTTGTAAATTTACATCAGGAACACAGAATCCTGAAACCAAAGTTACAGGTGCTTGACAGCTGTTGAAAAATGAACTACAAATACTGTTGTCCTCTTGCTTTATTTGTCCCTGGTCTTTTTTAGAGACTTAGTATAGGTTTTAATTTATATTTAGTTAATCAGACTGCTTTTTAGTTCAATAGAAAGCTTCCTACTTGGAATACATTTTCTTAATAAGAAAATGTGGATTTATTCACACCAAACTGCTTGGCTGTGGCTGCCTGCCTCTGCTCTAATTAATATTTAATTATTTGTTGGAATTAGAGCAGCTTCTATGAGTGTGTGCCAGACCAGAATAGCCAAGGAGCTGGAGAACAGAACCAGCATTTGCAGGAGCCCAAAGTTCAAATCCCTATCCCAATTTAATTTTTGGCTTTGGGAGGCAGGAGAGCGAGGGTCTCCCCTGTGATGGGGAGAATCACACACAGTCTGACCTGAATTGCTGCTGAGCATCTCAGTGCCGAGATCTGAGCAGGGTCTGCCGCCTTAGATGTGGAGTGGGATCGGTGCTCAACTGCTTCTCAGGGATGTGCTGGATAATGAGCAGCTGCACAGGGCTTTGAGATGGAATATTTCTCGACTGGAAGGGGTAATGGAACAATACTCTTGTGTTCAGAGCTTCATAACAACTGTTCCTGTGAGCTACCCGTGGCAAATCTTAAATCGGAATTTGGATGAGGGAGAAGCAGAAAAAGCTTCCAGTTATATAAAAATACAGCTAATGAAAAAATCACATTTCCACATTATCGCTCAATGTGAGGGGTGATTCCCAAGTCTGATTTTATCAAATGCACAGAAAGCTACAGAGAAATGATCCACTTGTACCTGTCTCAACTCATTTATGTTGATACTGTTTTTATACTCCATATTTGCTATACTTTACAGGCAATTAAAACAAAGTTCAGTGAAACTGTCTTTTGAACAGAGGTAGGAGTTATAAATACAAAATAATAAATACTGTAGGATTTTTTTTCATGTAAATACTTTATATAATGTCCACTTTATATAGTGTCCATTAAAGTATATATTCATGAACTTCTAGTCTACAGACAGACCCACAATAAAATCTTTCCTGGGTGCCAGTAGAACTATCCCTCAACTTACCCAAAAGACGTTCTAAATTTTGTTATCTGCCATGGCTACCGAGGCAGGCTGAAAAAAAAACACATTAAAAAGTGCCACATCTGTAAGAGAACTATGAGAGGACTTGGCCTTTTTTTTCTCCAGTAGTCACTTCCTAATCAAAGCCCAGAAGCTTTTGTGCTAATGAAAATGTCACCTGCAATTTGATGGAGATAGTGTTAATTGCCTGTGTGCCAGCGTGCACACTGCAGTGTTTTCCCAGTGACTGCGGAATATCTGATTTTCCTCCAGGTGCGGGGCCAGCGACAACCGTGGGAAGGATGCAGAGCAGGAGCTGAGAGGATGCTGAGGAGCTGCCCCTTCCGAGCAGCCCCGGCACCGCTCCCTGAACACATCAGCGCTCCCAGCAGAGCAAATAAAAGCTGGTTAATGGCTGTTCTGTGCCAAATGACTTAATTAATTGCTAATTGTTCACCTAGAGGCGTAAAACCACTGACAGAAAGAGGCTTGATGCACGCAGTGGGTTTGTGAAGGACCCATCCAAGATGTGATGCGGTGCCATCAGTACAGGGATTCCTTTCTTTTTGCCTCAGGGAAATGCATTTTTGGCAACACTGACATCTTCCAGTCAAATTCACAAAGCTGAGTTTAGAAACAAAAGGAGCCACAGGAACATTTTTCCAATACTTCAAAAATAAAATATTTGTTTTATGAAATGAAGCGTGACTTTCCTATCTGAATTTTCTTTTAATGCTCTTGTAGAAGAAATAAGCTTTAAAATACTGAGAATAGAAAAGAAGCATTTTTATTTTGTTCCAAAGTGTAAAGCCAGATATACTATTTATTTTAAATACTCAGATTATTGCAACTCTTTAATATTAATAACTAACAAAAAAACCCTATTTTTTGAGTAGTTCTGTGTGTTCTATGGACATAGTTCACTCACAGCTTTTCAGGATTTGAAGGTACCACTTGCAGTTTGATGATGAGTACTCTCAAGGACGTTTTATATCCCCATGCTTCAATTTATTGAAGCACCAACTAGTAGTAAATACTTAGCTTGCCCAATTAATTCCAATTCACCAGGAGCTGAGTATCTCTCTCACATTTTGTTTATTTACATGCCTTTCCCAAACCACCATTATAAAGTTTATTATGAAGAGGTGATCAGAGTAGTTTAGTATTTTTTCCATTGGCAAAATGATATTTCATTAAAAAGATGTGTCAACATAATAAACTCTCATTCCAACAGGGGTTAGAACTAAATTATATTTAAGGCCCCTTCCAACCGAAACCATTGTATGATAATAAACAATTTTTACCCATTATTTTAAGTGTCTGTCTCAAGATGAGAGTGAGACTTGAACTTCCAGCTCCTAAATCCTATGCTTAGGAATATAAGAAAAAATTTGAACTATGTTTCCAAAAATTACTGTCAAGTATTTACTACAGACAAAGGAGTTTGCAGATGAATACCATGACATTGAGCCATACAAGTTGCTCAAAAAGTGTTCCTATAAATAATAATTCCCTTTCATTTTGTCAATGATAAATGAAACAAAATATGTAAATTTTCCTCATATGAAGGTAAAAAAAATAAAAATCACCCAGATGAACTACAATTCTGTTGAAGATTACAAAAGGTTTAACCCAACATTAGCACTAATGAATCAGCAAGTCACCTCACAAGCCCTTCAGTAGGACTGGAAGCAGAAATAATTATTTATTAGGACAGTACCTCACAAGATTGTTGTTTTGATGAATTGGCACATATGGAACTTGGAGATGATGAATTGCACTGAAGACAATGCTATTAAAAGTTGTTTAGTATGCACACAATGTGATTTATGAATTTTTTGAAATAGAAGAGCACTCTCTTATTTGAATTAAAACATTCACATTGCTAACACATAGCAATAGTACAGGAAATAGATATTGAATAAAATCTTCCACTCTACAGCTCTTTTCATTGTCATAATGTTTAATTGTGGAATATGACAATCAACACATCTATCTACATTCTTGTGGAGTCAGAACTGACTTTATCATTGGAGAGAGAAGGGTGAATGTACCTGGTAGTTCTACACAGTCAGCAATATCTTGCTTAAGTTACTACTCGCTAAGTAGGAAAGTCCATGAGGTGTTTCTATTTCCACACACTGTGATACATCATTTTTTAGGTACTTTTAGTCATGCAGTTCTATGATTCTCTCATCTGTAATATTCCTAAAAAAACTAAACACAATGGGATAGAATAATTCATAAAAACTAAAATGCTGCAGGTTTGTACATATTTTATTTATATCCCTCTTCAGAGCCTTGTACTAGTGCTTCAGACATACAAGATCACATAAATGTCTCTTCCTATGAATCTTGCTCTAAAGCCTTATACAATGCCATTTTCACTACTTAAAAACAAAGAGGGGAAAAAAAAAAGCCACTTTATAAGGAAGAAAAAAATGAGTTTTCCTCTTCTTCAAGGATAGCCCTGGCCATGAATATGTGGCTAACACCTCAGAACAAGCTGAAAATCACCAGGGGAAACAAAAAACTTCCAAGATGTGCTAAACATCACAGATGTCAGACTATTTGCTCTTGAGGACTCATCAGAAACTAGAGCAAAATGCTGCAAAACACAGTGGAAATACACAGGCACGAGTAGTTTTGTTCCAGCCACATTAGCAAACTCAAGACCATGCAGAAAACATACAGAAATTATGCATGGAGTAATTTTCCCTGCCTGGTGTGGGTTCAGAAGGTCAAATAGCAATCTTCTGAGAATGTTTGAGAATCCTATGGAATTGACCTAAATCCATACAAACTCTGAGTAAATTTGGGGCACCTATGAAACCTGTCCTTTATATTTAGGCAATATTTTGGAGCATATTCTTTTGACTCCTTTATTTTCCTTTACAACTGTGAACCAACAGTGAAGCGATCATGACTGATCCCTACCCCTGACTAGGGAAACTCCCAATATAAATACAGTGGTGAGCTCCAGGGAAGATTTTACTGCCAGTTCTGCAAAGCCACATCTCTCCAGCACTGCCAGGACAAGAGCTCAGGAGCTTTCACCTGCCTGCCAGCAGTGATGACACAGGCAAACCTCAAACACAGCCCACCCAAGCAAGTGACAGGACCAGTGGCTCCAGGGGTGCTAAAGCAAATGAATGGCTCAATCTCAAGTTCAGACAAAAACAACATAAAAAAATTCTTGGAGGATTATTTATGTTTTTTCCCAAAGGTCAGGAAGGATTTATGTAGTGGAAAAAATGCTGCCTGGCCTGCTTTGTCCGTCTGTAGGTGTTTGAATGTTTTTCAGTTTCTATCCAAACTCTAAAAATTATGCAGAAAATTCGCTATTCTTTTCCTCCCTAGCAATCCATCAGTGTTAATTATAATTGTGCTGGAAAAACATAGCACTCTTTATAGAACCTTTTAAAGCCTGAGTTGTTCTGCTGCCATTATAAAAAAGCTAAATCGCTGAGCAATTTAATTTAATTTCTCCAATACTGCCTCATGTTTTCTAAACAAGACCCATAGCTCTTCTAAGTTTGAAACATCTGAAATATTGATTACAGTACACTTTCTTTTGAGAGTAAAACATATTAAATGAGTTATCTTTGCCATTCAACAAAAGCCATAATGAAGTAAGAGTCATTAGCATGTGGTGTTTACACATTTTTCTGTCCTATTAAAACTGAAGTAAAATAGAATTTGGGAATGAGTAAAAGTGTGGGATTATATGTTACCACTGGCAAAAAGAAAGTTTTTTGCCCACAGAAAAGCTGTGCTTATGGCTGCACACTCCCTAAATATTTTGACTGGTATGAAGAGCCTGATGAAGAGAAGAGATTCTGTGTGCTGCAGTGTCCTGTGGAGTTTCCAGTTTCAAGGTGGGTTTTCTAGATGCGTGAGGACGTTTTTTTGTCCTTTTGTCTGATCAAAGCCTTTTTTTGCATCTAGTCAACAGGTTTTTTTATTCCATGTAGATTAAAAGAGTTTTCAGCCCTTTCCACACTAGAATATTCAATAATCTCTCTTTTTTTTCTTATTCTTGGCATGAGGAAATGAGAGGAAAAAAAAGAGAGAGGTAGCCAAACACAGGCAGCAAGGGTAAAAGTTGCTGTCTTGCTTTCGTTCTCTTAGGGCAGCACACTAAGAAACAGTAAAGAAAGAAAGAAATTGCATAATGCCCCTGTGTGTCAGCAATCTGTAGCTCCAGCACTCCTTGGGGACCGGAGGAGGGCTGTATCTCAACTCCCTGTGTCAGAGGGATTGACCTAAAGCAGATCAGACCAGAATGGTACATTCTAAGGCATTTGTGCACCTTCACCTCTCAGGTCTCTCACCTCTGCCCAGGGCAGCTGCTATCCGGTTTTACAGATATGGCATCAAATACATCAACCAGATAAGGAGAAACATTGAGCATGAAAGAGCAGCTCATGCAGTAAATTATACCAAACTTGTTCAGAAGGCTGCATTTCCAGAGAGCAATCAAAGGTAGGCAGCACAAAGGTCAAGGCCTCTCAAACCAGGTGAACAAGGACAGAAAAAAGGGAGATGCTTGATTAAAAATCTTCTGATGGAAGATGGGTACAGACTCAGAGAATGAAGCAGCTGGCCACACATAGTCCTGAGAAGATCCTTCATCTTGTATAAATCAGTAAACCAGCTGAGGGTGTTTTCCTCAAAAAAAAAAAATTATTGTAAACAGATAACCTTAGCAATTATTAGACCAAGAAGATAAGGTAATATGGCCTTACTCTTCCCTCAATGGCTTTCATGGGGATCATAACAAACCTTAAGGACAACATGAAGTCAAAAGACATCATTGGCCAAGTTAAACAGACCCATTCATGCCATCAGTCCTGTCTGTATCAATATCTTTTCTTGTTTACTGAGATTTATCTGTACTTGCCAACTTGAAAAAATATCTGGTTTTTATTGTATGAACTAGTTTTGCACCTTAAGAATTCTTGGTTTGACATTTATCAATATGAAGGACTATTTTCACTAATAAAAGTGGCTCATTTTAGTCCATGGTAAAAACTGCAATGGACTTTAGCATGCAGCAAAAACTTTAGGATTTTGTTAAATTTTGAAAGGACAAATACAAATAAACAAACCCTGTGCTCTTTCCATCAACATTTCGGAAGAGCCTAAATGAGTATATATCATTTTTTGCCTTTTTTTCCCATATTAACTGTATTCCAGTGGAGAAATCTACTTAAAAGTACAGAAGTCTATCATATTTACTTATCAAATGTACAAATAATGATAAAATCCTCCGCACTGTACTAACATGTCTAAAGAATTATAGAAACAGCCACAACAAAAGACAGATCAAAGAGACAGTTTCTCATGTGTTTTGAACAGAAAGCAAGCAAACAAGCAGTTTACTTTTTTGAAATTTCAGTGACTTAATAAACAAACTCAAGCATAATCAGAAAGAGCCCACCATCTAACTCCCTTGAAATATTCATGGCAAAAAACTGCCCAGTTAGTCCTTCTGAAATGGAACTAAATAAAAAGCCCTAGAGATGGGGAGACCCTTGTTGACACTGTCAGTCCCCATCATCTCAGTTTCCTCAAGGCTTCTCCATTTTAAGGCCTGAATTAATTCTGAGTGCAGTTGGGCAACAGATGGGATGTTACTGAAATGCTCTAACATATCTCATAATTAACTGCCTAAATTTCATCAGCTATTTTAGTGTTCTTTCCCATCTCCTCCAGAGATAAGTGCATGTAGAAACTTCCATTGATACAATTTATGCCATCAGATTTTACAGACAGGAAAAGTCTGACAGCTTAGAGAAGGCTGACAAGGCATATTTTCTTCCTCTTAAAAAAAAGAGATATATATTTATATATGCACACACATAGAGAGAGACTTCTCAATCGTTGCAGCAAATTATAAATGATGCATGAAATGAGAAATTCCTGCTGGGTGCACTAAGAAGTGTAAAGACAGTGCCACCATGGAATCAACATTTGCCGTGTCATTCACTAAGAGACACCGACTCAAAAGTCAACAGAAAAAACATCAGCAGTTACACATTTCAACCTGCACAGTATTTGTACATTTCCCATTTGTTTTCCAAGCCTGTTCAAAATTATCATATTGCCAACCTTCAATCACATCCAGCCAGGTTTCTGACTTAGAAATAGGCAGAGATGGTCAGCAAACCCAGATTACTATAAAGGAATCTCAAAGATCAGTGGATTGCTAAACTGGCTCTTACTTTTGCAATTAAAAAAAATTAAGACTTAGTTTACTCTATTATTTGCAATCAAATTAGCTATATTTGATTTTTACCATTATAACTATTCTGAGATGAACTTTGATTTAAAGGAATTTATCATTGTATAAGGATTTCACTTTGTGACCATCAAAGCTAAGGAGGTAATCAAGCATTTTCATTCTGGTGTCCATGGAAGAGCTGTTTCCCACTTCACTGCTCACTTAGCTTGAGTATCCTCTGTGTCAGAGACTTTGAGAAGGATCTTCATATAATATAAGTTGAAAACAATGTCTCAAGATTTGGAAAAAAAGCTAAACAGTGACATAAAAGCTAAAGGATGGATCCAAGACTTTAATGAAAAAGGAGACATTTTGGAGTATGAGACCAGATAGGAGCATTCATGGTCTGATCTGATCTTCTGTAAATCATCTGGATTTTGTGCTTGTGCAGGCTGAACATGTGCAAAGGGGGACATAATACCAGCTGGAGACAAGGCACTGCTGCATATCCTGCTGTACACAAAAAAGGGAAAGTGTTGTTCAAATTTTCTAAAGGACAAGTATCCATTCAGGATCTTAATCCAGTTTGAAGCACACAAAGCTCATAAATGTAAAATATTTTGCTTTGAGAACTGGGATGAGCAATTCAAACCTCCTCCAGACATCATCACTGTCTATGCCTCAGAGCCCAAACGCTGTAATTTCACCAGTTTGCCTCCTCTTCTGCAGGCAAACACGGATCTGCCACTGTAATTCACACCCAGGTGCGGTTCCAGACACTTCTGCTTCCCATTCAACAGCATTGAGCTGCAGGTGTAAATCAGTCAGAAGCTGAGTCACATTTCAATTGGGCTTCATTGCTGGGTGCAATTTTAGCCTTGGTAAAATGTCAGTCTTGAATTTGTTCTCTCTATGCAAAAGGAAGTCCAGAGTCCAAAGTCCCTGTTCCATTATGTGCAACAGCAGAACAATCCTTACTGGCAAAGTATAAAAGCAGGGGATAAATTGCTGTTGAAAGATGTAACACTGATATGAAGCACAATCAAGGAACCAACAAAATGGTAATCTGACCACAATCAGCTCCTTTCAGCATTTCACTTGGTTTGCTTTAAAGTGAATGTTTAAATAACTACGGTGCAAAATTATGTTTAAGACTTTGCATGATGGGGCAGAGAGGGAGATCTGTATCACAATACATTGTGAGGATGCATCTCAGGATAGCTCTTGCTCTCATCTCTTCAAGTGCATGGTATTTCCTCAGATCTTTTTTCTTGCTAACTAATAGAAATATCTAAAACACCACAACCTTCAAAAGCTGAATCTTGAGCCATGGGATTTACAGTCACAACACGCTGCTTGCAAAACCTCCAACACGTATTTAATCACCCTATCCAGATGAAAAACAATTTCCAAAAGCAAAATAGCCCGGAAGCTCCATTTTGAGTTCTCCTCAAACTCTCACATGTTGCTTAAGGACGTTTTATGTTAAGTCAGCTTCATATTAGTCCTTCCTCATATCTCAGTCTTGGACAGTCTCCATTAGCTGACATTCAACAGTAAACCCCTTCAAATTATGCAAGTGTGTTTTATTCACATACTTAAAGATGGTTTTTCAAACACTGCTCATGAAACCCACTTCCCTTTTTAAATTGCACGGGAAAAATTTTTTTAATCACATAAGAGAATTAGGCAAAACTTACTACTAACTGAAAACTTAAATGTGGCATCTGTCACAGGGCAGGGAACCCCAGTTTCTAAGTAAATAGTCATAGCAATTGTGCAGTTCTTTGCAGTCAATGTACAACAGCAACACAAATGCATCAGATTCACAGTCTCTACCAGGGAATTTCCCTTCTCTCCCAGTTACCCACCAGAAACTCTCTGAAAACCATGTGGATACACACATATAACTAAGCAAGGGGCAACCCAGTGAGGGAAACTGTTTATTGGCCATAACCATAAATACCAGTATGTTACAAGTTCTGTCCTCACGGGTCTGGGTAATAAAGCAGTAATTTAATCTACGTGAAGCTTTCTACATTTCGTATCTGTTTACTCAGAGATAGAATAATTAGTGACAGCTGATCAAGTTAGTCCTTTTGCTCAAGTAGTAGAACATGTTCTTTCAGGTCCATAAATTCAAGACTTAAGGAATAACTTAGCTGTGTGTCATTAAGCAGACACTCAAGTGGCCTGCTGGGTTAGATCCTCTGTGTTCAGGGCAGGTGGTCCACAATGTCTCAAGCATTCACATGCAGGCAGAATAAACTTCCATAAACATAAGGAATTTTAATATTTGTTTTCCTGCATTGTTCGCAAAAAGAATACAAAATAATGCTAATGGGAGCTAATGATTTTAGAGACAAATGTCTCACAGAAAAATTATCTATGAGCAAAATTGTGATCTAAAAATGAGGTACTGCAAGGAAAGAAGACAAACTAGGCCACACTCACCACCTATTCACTGTGTCTCTTCTATTTCTCTACTTCTTTCATTCTATTCTACCTTTTTTCTTCCCAGAACAAGTGCAGGAGCTGCACAGCTGTGCTGGGCAACCACACAGGGGTGTTGGCATGAAATATTGCAGTAAGCACAGCAGCAAGCATGTTTAGGGTAGACAGTCTAGACTGAATGCCAATAAGACATCTCTTAATACCAATACCCTGAGTTTCATATGCTTGGCTTTTAAAAATCCTGTGTCTAGGTACATCCTTATTGGTGCAGTCTGGGTGAATAATGCAAAGCATGTATTTCCATGTAAATGCTGATCCAATTAAATCTAACATCATTGCATGTTGAGTCAGAGGGACAGGCACATGATAACTCCACTGAATTAAAAGGTTCTGTCCCACTTATTACATGGTCTCTTTCTGTCTGATCTCCAAGTCCTTGAAATGGAAATGATACAATAGAGAAAACACAGGATATTCCTAGTCTCACCTAATGTTAAGTCATAAACCATGGTCCTCCAGCAGGCTGAGTCATTTCACTTTAGCACTAGAAAGAAGAGAATATTTGGAAGCCGTTTAATTTTTCTTTGACACTATAAACTTACAGCAGGATTTGACACAAGTCCATTGTGGGTATGTCTTCACCTTCCTCATTTCCTTCATATTAATCTTTTTAAAAATTTTGTTTCCTTATTATTTTATACCTTCCTTGAAAATCCTCTCAATCTTCTGATTTCACTGTGATGCTTTTCTATTTATTAAAAATTTGTTTGCTTTGATGAGAAGAACCCATGTGTCTGGGGAAAAATAGCCAGCTGAACATAATGTGGAAACAATGAAAAGAAAAAAAAAAAACATTTTTAGGATGCCTCAGAAAGAGGGAGCAGCCTACTCTAGATTCATGGTGGTGTTACATTCCTAACTGTTGCTTTTCACATTTATAATATTTATAGGTAGAATATAAATTCAATTTGACAATATCCCTCTAAAAGGGAGGCTTTCCTTTTCTCACAGGGGAAAAATTAATCTCATAGGCACTATTTATACTTCTTTGCAAATATTATTCTCAGAAAAAAGAAGTAGAACCCAAATTTGTTTTGTTTGACTACTTAAATTAAAAAAAAAACAAAACTAGGAGTTCAGATGCTCTTAATAGCTGAAAGATTCACACACTTTTTATGAAGGACTTACTTTGGAATAAGGCATGACATTCTGCCTTTATTGCTCAGTTTGCACTGATTAAAGCACTGCAAAACCAATTCAGGTAGCAAAAGTGAAAGCCCTCTTAAAGGCAGCACCATGACAAATCACATTGGTAAAGTAAACAAGTGAAATTCTCTTAAATAATTCATACACACAGCTCGTTCACATCAAAAGCCTTCTCTCAAAAAGCACCACGACAAAGTGTAACTGCTTGATTAGTCTAGAAAAATACTAATTATACACCAAGAAAACAGTTAGAGGGAAGAGAAGGCAGCAGAGGAGACAATGGCTAATACTATAGGAAGTGCAGTAGTACTTCAGTCATGTCAACTCGTAGATTTGCAACAGGAGAACAAGTACTCTTCTTTCCAGCAGGAAAGCAAAAGACACTTACAAAGAAAGGGCAACAGACATAAAAAGGACATGCAATGGAAATAAAAGAATAGCCACTCTGAATGTCCTTGTTCTCAGTCAAATATACCAACATACACAGCAAGGATTTGCATCAATCTTCTTCGTGCTGATATTGTAGATTGGGGTTCAGGAGCTGTAGGTCTGAACAAAACAAAAGCCTTTCCCTGCAAGGCTGATCAGGAGGGTTTCTGGCTGGTTTACCTTGTCAGGCAGCACCTGCAGTTCTGGCACTGCTCAGCAGGATTTTAACCCATGCAGTTGTGCTTTCTCAGCCAGCCAAAGCAGTGAGACCTCTGAAAATCCGTGTTTCTTGTTGGATCTCCGTGAAGTTAAACTAATCTCCCTGCTAAGCTTCCTTAAACAGTTTCACAAAGGACATAATTCACCGGGCCATTAATCTTCCTATTACATATATTAACCTTTCCACAGGCTGGAAGAAGCAGGCACTGAAATGCACAAAGAGCTACTGCTACTGCTGTTTGGACATTTCTCTGCTGAGTCCTGACCAAGTGCAGCACAGAACTTTACACCTGGATTCTATCAAGGCATTTCAAGGTACATGTCAGTGCACTGATAACAGTGTAAGGAAACCAGATCTGGCTCATGATAAAGAAAATTCCCTAAGTGGAACAGAACAAATAGAATCATGCAGCTCTTCTAATCTGGTTTTAGAATTCTGGGTCTTCAAATTTCCTCACATTAGTTTTACTTTGGATAGTGCCCTAATACAAAAGATCACACGCTACATGGTAAAAATAACCACTTAATTAATCCATTTTTCCTCACAATGTTTGAAAGATTTTCAGATATGTCAATGATACAGAAGCAATAACACCCACATCTTTCCCTCTACTTCTCATTTTCTGTTTTTAGGACATCAGTTCATGCCCATGTAGAGGGAGCACTGCATCAATACACATATTAGATGAAAATAATTCCAGCCAGCTGGTACAAAATTAATCTCATAGGGTGAATTACCAATTTTATAGCATCTTTCCAACCACTCTTCCACTGTTGAAAGAGCCTATAGTAATCTAAGACATCACTGTTTACCAAATACAAGTGTGTTTCCCATCTCTCTTGAGGATCTACTGATGAAAGAGTGAGCTGTGACCTGTTTTATGACAGGGGTGCAGGAATTCCTACACGTTCTGCAACAGCACAGATTTCACACAAGAGAATCTTTTCTCATTCTTGTATCTGATGTGCAATTCTTCAATGAAGAACCAAAAAACAAAAAAAATTATGGTAGAATCACACAGTCATATATAACATTAGAGCAAATATATGCAAAAACTCATCTTAAAGCCTAAGGTAAAATTCATGTATGAGGCTGTGAGAAGAAGTTTACGAAACTAAGTTGGTTTGGGGAAATTCAAGAGTGGAATGATCTTCCACAAAACTTATGCCTGCATCCAACATCCATCTTTTTGAAGGCCATAGAATTTTCTTGAGTAAAAAATAGATTTATGAAAATAGAATAGCTTTAGAGGTCATTTCACTGCCACTGCAGATTTTGTTTGGACTATATCAAAATACCATGCTGACAGGATGAAGCCTAAAACTTTAATGCAGACATGCAGAGATTTGATTCAAATCCACTGCTCTCAGTAAAGGTGTTTCTAGGGACCTCAATGGGATTTGGACCAAGTCCTTTACTTAATCCTTATCTTGACGTGGTTTTTTTCACAGCAGATAAAACTGAAAGTTCATGAGCTTTTGCAGGCTTAGAGCACTGATGTTTATCTCTTTTTGCTAAGGGCTTCTTGTTTTAAAATATTGTTAAGGAGAAGGAAAGAAAAAAGAAATCTTTAATTGTTAATTATCTGAATATGTATTTCAGAAATTTTCACTTACAACTGTGAATGCAAAAGGATTTATTTATGAAGCAAAACAACATGCAATATGCAGTAGTAGTTCAAAGCTAGCTAACGTTTCACTTTCATTAAAGTTGAATAATTTCTTACTAACTAGACTCACTGTATATCTAATTTTCTTGTAACTGTGGTGAATACTCAGTAAAAAAAATTAGTAGATTTTGCAATCAGATAACTACTAAGATCAAAGGTACTCCCAGTAGCTATTATACTGTTAAAAAGAGGTAACATTGTGAATAAACAAACAAATAAGCTCATAATTTATTTAAAAAGCAGAAGAGTTGTGTTTTCCAAGGCAAGCATTCAGTTAAGATCTGAATAATTCTAGTAGTTACTGGCAGTAGGCTGGCTGGACTTTACAAAAACAACAGGAATGAGAGCCAAGCAAGAAAAACATTGATTTTCTGAGGCTTTCCAATGTTCTTACTTTAGGAGATTATGCCACATCTACACCTGAGCAAATGTTTTGAGGAGCAAGGGATAGGAAGCAGTGGTGCTACCCAACCTGGTATATTTTGTGTCTTTACAGATGCTGAAAAGAGGGGCAGAACCTTCTTTATGCAATGAAATTCATAAACGTGGGAGCAACCTCTTCCTTATAAATTACACCAAAGACACCTTTTTCAAATCTTCACGCTTATCCCAATCCAAACACCCTACTTTTTACACACTTGAATGCAACTCCATGGATTTTCAAAAGACTGGGTATTTCCAAATTCCACTCAGGTTTCAGGGATGAAATGCTCCATGACATCAGAACAACTGGATTTTTCCATTAATGCTCCAACATTAATTTACTTCACAACTTCAGGCATGCAGTTTTTAACACACTGATCCAAGAGGATTTGTGCCAGCTCAGCAACTTCCAACCTGCAGCACTTTTGTTTATTTGGTGTGAAATGTGCGTGAGTTTATTTATTCCCTAGGAGAAGGAAGAACCCACAAGGATTATATTATAATCCCTCTGGATCTGTTAAATTTACATATATTGGGAGCTAAATAAAAGAGAAAGCTTTGGCAGCCACAGCATCAGCAAAACCAAGAAGGACCAGTTGCTCATTCACAGCAAGCCTGGTGACATAAAGGTCCATAAATGCATTTTAATACTATAACCTGGCTGTCTGATTAGAGACCTGCAGGGGTAGCTGTGCTGGTAACCAAGCAGCAAGAGGCTGATTGCTACTCTGCTCTGCAAAAACATTTGACAAAAGAAATGAAAAGCTCCAGCTGCAATAACAAAAATCCCACCATTTTCTAAGTGTTTGCACAAGAGCCTGCTCAGATCAACACCAGGGATCATAGTGAGCAAAGAAAGGTTGCACTGCCTTCAGATGAGAAAAAGCAATAATACATTATTTTAAAAAATCATAAAGAATATTTTGCATTAACATAAAATGAACTCAACGAGGCACCAAACTCCTGTTCCTGTGATCACTATGCAGCAAGTTTCTTAAAAATAAGACTTGAATCTGAAATGTCAGTGCTTTGAATGGAACACTATCACCCATCTAAACCAACTTCATTACCTTTATTAGGTGTGAGCTGATGGAAAGGCACTTAAAGGGAATGAATAAATACACCAAATAAATTTAATATTCATTTTTCTGACTTTATGCTTACACAAGCCAAGGTGCACTTAGTGTAAGGCAAAGCACTCTAGAGAAACCAAATGGAAACAAAATTAAGCAACTTCCATCATGGAATTAAATAACTGACACTGCAGTCAATGTAGTGATGGCACCTCCCCACAGCAAATGCCCTGTAAAATTCCTTGTAAGACTAATTTAAAAGTAAATGTTTGGTTGTTAGTAATAAATGTTCATGTAAAAGCAAATAGCAAAGATACATATATCCCCAGGTCATGATTCTTAGATCCTTTGCAATTATTTCAGAGCCCCACAGTTAATAGTTGTCAAAATTGCTGCTGGTGTTTTGAATATCCAATCCCATTTGTCAGCAAACAAAACGGAATTAGCCTATTAAATCAGGAATGAGTAAATGCAGCTTGGGCACTTTTATACTTTGCCCACATATTAGAGGGCATTGGGAATTGCCTTTCACTAAATCTTTTCATGTGACTATTTTCTTCTGTGTCTCATGCATTTGCTAACAACTCCTCTCAGTTATGTTCTGTGCTATAATACACTGCTGAAGGCAAAAAGTCCAGGAATTATGGACATTATTGCTTAGTTATATTATAAAAACAATCAAAACCCAAAGGAGAAATCTTCAGATATGTTAGAATGCTTTGCTAGAGCCATTACCTCACAAACATCAGATGCACAGTACTGCCAGTCTCGGAAGTCTAAAATAGCCTTTATGGACCTTTTTACCAACCACTCAGGGCTAAAAATATCAGGGATGGCTCTGAAACCATAAGGAGATGGGTTTTGTTAATGAATGCCTCTGTAGATACAACACAAATGCGAGAAAATTGCCCATTGAGAGAACTGCTCTCAGTGTCTCCTCGCTGGGCTGTTGCAGCCTGTGGCTCGTTCTTCACCGAGTGTGGGATCTGATTTCCCCGCGTTGTGATGTGGAAGCAATAAGCAGAATTTAACGACAGAACAGGAAAACTGCAGGGGCAGCATGTTTCCCGCCAGTAAATTTGTGCAATTTTGAGAAAGAATATTTCACTCCTCCCCAGCTATCCCCTTCTTCTCGTGAGAGAATCCTACAGAACAGCATTGGAACCGGGCACAGCAGCAACGCTTATAGTGCCCATGGCAGGGCTGGGAGACCGTGCTGGGGCAGCTTCAGGCATCACCTCTCTGTTTCCCTGGACCAACACATCCAGGAGCAGCTCCAGAACAGCTGACACACCTCACGGGAAGATTTTGTGTGTGATCAGTGTCATCCTACACTTGTGGGCCTCCTCAGGACGGGCAGCACGCAACACAGAATGTCTCAGCCACCTGCAGGGACCCTTTTCTCTCGTTGCAGCGTCTCAGATGTCTGTGCCGCAGTGCCTCAGCCACACTCGAGCACACAGCAGGTCTCAGAAGCACCATCACCTCTGCCATAGCCTCTAGAAGAAGCAAAATAGTTCAAACTCTGCATTTCTGTTGACTGAGTAGCAGGCACAGGACACAAGGAGCAGCCAGGTGCACTCACAGGCCCAGAGCCCTGTTAGTATTCATAAACACACATCTCCTCCTTAAAGCAGAGAGAGCAGAGTCCTTTAATCTTTTCTTTTCTAAAGGCTCCGAAGCAGAATCTCTTGAAACACATTTCTCTTGAACAGTCTTTTACTGCACTTCATTTTTTTATAAAACAATTTGCTGTTGACTGGGAACTTGGAGCGCAGTGGTTTATTACACTAATCCAGCTCCTCCACAGCCTCAGTCCTCCAGCCAAAAATATGCAAATGGTTTTGAACTGCTGAGTGTGTCTGTGCAGCTAAAATTCTTTCGCTGAAGCAATGAAAACAATGCAGTCATTTTTGTCTTGCCTCTAACATATCTGAAACGTCACATCTGGCATGAAGGACAAGCAGCCAGCAGATTTTCAGTTTTGAAAACTACTCACCATAACATCATAAACCATATTTGAGCTAGAAGGGAATGCAGCAAACCATGTATTGTCAGAAACACAAATGCTACCTGAGGACTAATGTTTTTAAATTGTTTTCCATAAAAAAAAAAAAGTTGAAAACATCAGACTTCTAATAGAAGCACTAAGGGATGCAACTTGCAATGTCTGTTAGGTTTTGATGGAGTTTTTAAACAAATCTTGCTCTTAGATACAGAACAATAGTCCTCTTTAAAAAAAAAAGTAAAAATTTACTTTTAGAAACAATTATTCTAAGCAATCTGATGTAAAACAAGTAACTAAACCATTTGAACATGTGCCAAGTTGGGAAAATTATTTTTGAAGTACACTCTACCATGAAGCTTTATTCAGAGAAATGTGTAGCTCACTTTTGCAATTTTAATCTCCCTGAAATGGATTCTGGGGTGTAATGCAAATAAACACTGTATTGAAAATGTGTTTGTACTGCCCAGCCCTGCAAAACACTGGGATGATTTACTGATTAAAGATAATAATCTGTTCAATAACTGGGGGGTTTAACTTCTGTATATCTAGACACATATACACAATTATCTTCAGTGGCATAAGCAACATGGTTAACTTGAGATATCTATGGCAACTAGGAGCAAAATAGAATGTGGGGAAAAACATTTGTGATAATCAAAACCACTGAAAACTGTCACTTTCATATGGTATAAATAATTTGCAAAGCATCCATTCCATCTCTACCCAATATATTTTTTCTTACTGTGCCACTGGCTTTGTAATAACAATAACTGTCGTCATAAATTACTAAGAACATTATTCATTTTCAAGTAGCCACATTTGTTTTCATGTTTCCAGCAAAATTATGACAATAGAAATAGATTATTGTAATTGCTTCTTCAAGCAAGGACTACAGGTGGTTTTATTTTTCCATGACTAATAACTCCCATTTTCCTATTCATTCAGTCACTGAGATGTTCAGACTGTTGGCAGAAGGAGGTCATGGGGACCTCGCTGTGGCAAGAAAAAATAGGAAAAATGATTGAGCCTTAAAAATATCTTACCATTACATTAACTGTGGTGATGATGAGAGACAGATCATTAAAACTATTGCAATTTACATCAAGAGCATCTTTCATAAATACAAAAATTGAATATATGCCCAGTTGTTTCTTTTCCTTATTTTGATACAAGCTAGAGTGAAAATCTTATTACAAAATTACACTGACGTCATTGCAAACATGAATGTGCTACCAACTGTCCTGTTTTGTCTCCTTTTCATCTGTACTCACAAATGAAGTTGCTATTCTAAACTGACCAATATTACTCACACATATAACCTGTAAAGGCTCTGCCTGTTTTGTTGTTCCCACTTTGCTTCGTATTTGACCCAGTCCAAATTTCTGAACTACTTGCCCCTATCATACAGTCAGATCTCAGTTATCAGCGTGTTAAAAGCTACATCTTTTTTCATAAACCAAAAATTTAAATAATTTAGAGCCATTTTAGCTACAAACATAAGATGACTGCACACAAACACTTGTCTGAATTAAAGCCACTTTTTAACTGAAAGATTGCTTGCAAAAGGAGTTCCAATATTTTAGCAGAGGCTGGTGAATTCTGGTGGGGTTTAGCCAAAACTGTCATGGAAGTACCAAAACAGGAGGAAAAGAGATGATCAGAACAAATTGACAAGACAGAAATACAATGAAACAAGATACAAGATCTCTACAACTAATTTCTAGATTATCTCCTAAAATACTGACCAGGTCAGGATTTTGTTTTTCTAGGCAAATAGGGAACAGTGTAGGAAGTCCCCAATCACATGTTCAAGGACAGCAAACTGTGCTGCTGTGCACAGAAATCCATTCAGCTGAATCCTCCCCATAGGAAAAACAAGATCATTTCCGCATGTTGGATTTCTGATCTTTTACTACCTACAGGTGAAATTAATTTGTGTCTAACAAAGACACCAGCAAAGGAAGGTCAGCCGCCAGGACACAAAGTACAATTGCCATGTCGTTGCATTTTTCATAAGCTGCCCAAATGTGATGCAATCAGAATTTCTAACAACTGCAGAACTAGCTAATTTTAAATTATTAAAACATTTCCAGGCTTTGCAAGTGATTTCATTTGAACAAGAGCCCAACCACATTTTATATCAGAGATTTAAAACATAACGATTATAAGTGATTTCAAATGTACATCTTTAATACAATGTAGCATGAACACAGAGGAAAAAGCCAAGGCATTTGGTCGACCTCATGGTAAACCATAAATAGGCAGAAGAAGTAAAATTATTAATCACACTCCTAAAAAAATCGGGCTCAGTCTACCAAGGCTAGCAACATAAGCCAGCTTATGATGAATTATGGTTTCAGAAACTTTTATTAAAACCAGCCAGGTTACTGCAGAAAATTAGAAAGAATGAGTAATATGTTTTCCCTTCAAGTTCTGTAGGCTTCTTTCCCCACTTAGTTCATTTTCACCTTTAAGGAAATTTCTCTTCCTCATCTATCAGGAGAGATTCTCCTCCAGGAGAAGAAAACTTGCACAATTTGCCTCTCTCTTACAATTTTGAGAAAACCTTCCATAGCCAAGGTCCTGGTTTGGGTCAGACCACTTGTAGAAGCTTCTGTGTTTAACTGCAGTTTCCAGTAACTCAAGAAACAGGAATGCCACAAGGGTGACCAAACTACATTTCTTTGCTGCTTTCAGGGTCACTCAAAGATGCTGACAGCCTGTCCATGCGGGAGCAGCCTCTGAGGCTGAAATCCATTCCTGGCCCGGGAAGAAAGGAATGCAAAGGTGCTTAAAGCCGCCTTCCCAGACCTCAGGTTATGTAAACACCCTCAGCAGGAGCTGGGAAGGACACACTTAATGCTCGACACAGCAGATGCTTTTTAATGCAGCCTCCCTCCAGCAGGGAATGTCTTACACTGAGGAATGAGACCTGTGAGTTCCTCCTTTAACAGAAAGGGTCACAGGCTTCCTGCACTCCCTGTCTTCCTAAGAGGGAGAAATTCAATACTCCAGCTCTCTGCACGAGTATTTGTGGAAGAGCGATCCCAGCACTGCTGAGTGAGAGAGATGCTGCAGTGCAGGCAGCACAGCCCTTACATTGCATTTTAAACCCTCTGCAGCAGCAGGGCTCTCCTGTGTGCATCCTGCACTGTAGGTCTGCTCTCTCCCACCTCTGCTGCCTTGGAGTAATAGGAATAAATGAATGCACTGGAGAATGACTGAAGGCCTCATACATTACCATGTCTTTCTTGGACTCTGCAGTAAAAGTTATTCATTACCAAACTTTTTCACATCTTATGCCTTTATTTCAAGCCTAGGGCTTGCAGCATTCTAGACTCTTCTCAGAGTCCCTAATACTTCTAATGTGATATTTAGAGCAACCTATACCAAACTAAAGGCTGTATTTGCTCAGGAACCCTTGAGCTTCTTTTTATCTTCTGTCTCCTGTGTGTCTGCTTTTAGCAAGATGGTCTCAGGGAGAAGCCAAGTGACATGCTAATAATATATTTTCTTAATCTTTTAAATTCACAAGTACTTGCTGTGTCAGTTTACCTAGAGTGGATATGATTTAGAATAAAAATAAAGCTTTGATTCCAATTTAATAAGAAATTTTGTGTGTTTTCTTAAAAAGGTTGAAATAAAATAGAGACCTTGTGGATGACAATCCAGAAGTTTTATCCACATATATAAAAAAGTTATAAAACTTTTAAATGGATATTCCATTTCCTGGGATTTCTGAAATTCTCTTCCTCTAAGCTCTATTGAAAGAGAAGGCACATCTTTCCAGCCTGTTTGCTATGATCACCATAGAAATTCTTGCCTCTGAGAAATTACAATTTGTTTAGCCACATTTGTGCTGGAGTCAGATAAAAAGTTACCAAAATGCTGCAGTTTCCAAGACCAGGACCATATGCTCTGTAGGGGAGGATTTCCACCACAGAGGGTGGAAGTAGTCCACCTAAAATAGTCACTGTGTCCTTTATTAGCATTAATGTCTGCATACAATGAGCCATCAGGGAACTACAGATCTGAGAGTGAATTCCATCCTTTGTGCATGTTCCAGCAAAAGTAATTTACATCCAGAATGGTCTGGGTGTAATTTGTATTTCATGAAAAATACTTCTCTTAAATAGAAGGCAAAACATTAACTACATTGATCTTCTGATACATATAATTATAGCAAGCATGATACTCCAATCATGGTCATTATAACAGTCCAGCCCTGTGTTATAAAGGGTTCTTTCACATCAGCAACACTGACTGCAAACCTTAAAGTCACAGCTCTCTACACCTGCTAGATAAGTAACAGAAAACACAAACAATGTGAACTGTGCTGTTTTTAACTCAGACTCCCTTGATGATTCATTGTGTGAAACATGTATACATTGCAAAGCTTACGTTCAACACAGTGCCTTTTCCAGGTTCATATTAAACCTGGAATGTAGGATACTCAGCCTAGTACTCCAGCATAGCACTAAAAGGCTCAGAAATAACTGAGATCACTGTGAATGCTTTAAGTTTTTTCCTTACCAGCTCATCCTCAAGCAGAATCCCAGACTTCTGGATCCTTAAAGTAATTTATTCACAGCATGGTAACACAAAAACAGCTCGAGCTGGTGCTTCCAGGGATAAAGCCTGAATTCCTGGGCTTTCATACCTCACAGCTCATGTTCCCACACAGTCTGAGCTCCTCCTCCTCCTGAGCCCTAGGCTCCTGCCCTATCTCTGAATGTCGCTCACCTGGCCAGCACCCCAGGTGCCCTCTGTTATCCAAAGGTTCAGCAGTTCCCGGCCCCTTTCCTGGGGCTCCGGCCATTTCCCCCACCCACAGCCCCACCAGGAGCTCTCCCTGCAGCTGCTCACCTGCTCCAGGTGTGTTCCTCAACAGCGCTACCCAGAGAGATATTCTCTTTTTTCCATTTCCACCTTGACTATCAGTTGGGTTACCAGCCTTAAGCAACTGCATAATGTGAAATTGTTACTTTGATTTACGGTAAATCTTTTATCTGATATATTTGTGACTGTCAGGTCAGCTGCTTGTGAGATTTACTGTCAGTCCTCAAACAGACATCGTGATCTGTAAATCTACCCCATTAATCCACAGACATGTAGGGCTTTATCATGGACTCAGCCCCACACAGCCATTGTCTCACTCCCCCACCAGAGAGATGGGGGAGAGAACTGAGAGGGTGACAGTAAGAAAACTTGTGGGGTGAGATAAAGACAGTTTAACAGGTAAAACAAAAGCCATTCACTCAAGCAAAATAAAATAAGCAATTAACTCATGACTTCCCATGGGCAGACAGGTGTTCAGCAGGGCTCCATCATGTGTAAGGATAACTTGGGAAGACAAATGCCATCACTCCAAACATCACCCCCCACCCTACCTTTCTCCTGTTTCCCCCAGCTTTATATGCTGAGCATGATGCCATATGGTCTGGGATGTCCCTTGGGTCAGTTGGGGTCAGCTGTCCTGGCTCTGTCACCTCTCAATGTTTTGTGTCCCCCAGCCTCCTCAGTGGTGGTGCATTGGGAGGGGCAGAAAAGGACTTCTATCTGTGCAAGCAGTGCTCAGCAGTACATAAAATATCCCTGTATTATCAACACTGTTTTCAGCACAAATCCAAAACACAGCCCCATACCAGCTCCCATGTAAAAAGTTAACTATCCCAGCCAAAACCAGCACAGCCTTTTGTACTTCTGGCTACCCCCAAGAATATCTAATGAATGTATGTAATTAATGCCACTGGAATAATATATTTGCACATATTTGCAGCTTTGGGGGCTTAATTATTCCATCCTATACCAAGTGATAAAGCCCTGTGGAAGCTTCAACTGGAAGAATGCTCAGCACTCGTCTGCTCTGCAACACGGGTCACAAGCAGTGGCTTTGTGCTGTTCTACCTTTTGCCCCAGTTCCCATGGAAATATGTTTTTCTCAGGACCTCGCCCCGAAGCCTTTCAAAGCCCTTTTCCATCTGCAAACACATGCCCTGCCACAAGTGACTTCTATCCACCAGTGCAGCTGCCAGCTCCACTCGAGCAGGGCCTCGTCTCGACCAGGCTCGACAGGGGCACCTGGGCTCTGACCTCAACCTCTGCAAAGATAAACACTCTCAAAGATTTCATCCTAAAAAGGAACCATGGTGTTAAAGGGGAACTACTGTGTGAGGAAGCCTGGGACTTCTCAAATCTTTGCAGATTTACTATAGGGTATTGCATAATTAATTTAGCTCCAGCAATGAAGAGAGCTGATACTTAGGTTGCCCTAAAGAGGAGCAGGAGACCTCTGTGACAGGAAATAAGATAAAATACAAACTGAGTAACATTATTTAGGTCTCTCTGACTCAAGAAGCCTCTGCAGTAATTGAAGATCAAGGCCATCAGCATTTATTTTCAGGGACAGGATAGGATTTACACATTAATTACCATGAGACATGCTTCATAAAGTATTTAAGCATCCGCGGACAAAGACAGGCAATTCTGGTCCTACAGAAACACTAGTGAGGATCACATTGTGTTTTTTGGAAACTCAGAGAGAGCTATTTATGCAGCCTCTTCAGGTCTACTTGAAAACCTCAGTATCCACTTGTAACCTTTGCTTCTCAAATGCCTCTGAAAAAGAAGTCTCTTGCCTAAATTTCCACCCCTTCCATCACATCCTTACACACAGGTGGTGAAATCATGGGGTTTTACACTCCTGTCAAGACCCTGGATGAGTTATGTTCCACAGGTGAGCACAGATGAATGCAACACTCATTTTGTAGCTGGTTTATGCCAGACTGATGTATGCACCTTCTGCTGTTGCAACTTACCACTAGGATAATCTATTACAAATAAAAGTTAATGCAGATTGTATATTCACTCTGGATCTGCTGTCCACACGTTTTGCCTCTGGTCAGAAATGACACACATAAAGCACGGGTGCTGCCCACTCGCTGCCATAACTCCACAGCAGCATTTTCCTTTTATAATGCAGTACAGAAAACAAACACATGCACAGTAAAACTCCAGCTGGGAAGAATAATGAAGCATTTAGCAAACCAGACAAAGACCACACGGCTGCATCTCCCACAACACAGCAGAACCTATTATGGGATACAATAATTAATAAGCTAATGAGAAACCTTTAACCATTCAACAAGTTTTTATGAAAGATATAGATTACTTTTTATTTTCCTTTCAGGGGTCAAATCAGTCAAACATCTAGGAACTTGAAATGCTTTTGGTATAAGACAAATTCACTGCAGCCTTCAAGCAGTAGAAGCTGTACACAACCCTAATACTACTGCTTGTACAGCTACTTGGAGACACATGAGCACTTACCCAACTTCAGACACCTCACTGATGCTGACTAAAACAAGACACTGGAAATCCTTCATACGGTGAGCAGACAGGAAGACAAGCTGGACAAAACTGGAATTTCATTTCTCCACAGCAGCACACCACTTTCTCCCACCATGGTGCCTGAGGCATGGCAAACATAGAAGAAAAAGGTCGAAATTAACTGTGGGCAGACCTTGCCAGGATTTTCTGCAGGACTTCTGAAAGGCCTTCTCCTTCCCAAGTCCTGTCCTTCACATATTTGCACTACTATTTGTGGGCCAGAGGATGAGTTTCTGCAGAAGTTTGCAAGCCCTGCAAGAACTTTGGTTCTCAGCCCTTTGTGAAGGGGCCCACAGGTTGCAAACACAAAGCCAAGCCATCTTTATAGAATAGTGGTGGTTCTTGTTAATGCTGAGAAGGGACTTTCAGCATTTAAGGAAAAAAAACAAGTTCAGCCATTAGTCCACTAATTAGTTTTTCCCCTAGACCTATTTTCTGACCACTGTAAAATGCTGGCAGGAAAGAAAGTCACACGTGTTTGAGGGCTTGGTACTGAAGGAATTAAATAATCCTTCATGGACTGAAAGCAAAAATACATGCTCTGTAAAAAGTCATGGCAAGCAACTTGCTGGTTCATGATGAAGCTTGAGAGAAGCTGTGATCACTCACTGAAGTGCAAGTGACAGAAAAGGAAGTAAGGAGAGAAAGGTCTATTTAAGCTTAAGGGCAATCTTTGCACCAGAACAAAAGGCAAATGAACTCACCACAAGTAGCAGTGTGCTGGAAATCAGTTTCTAACAGAAAAATGAGGTCTGGAAGTGTCTTCTAACCTGATAGTGAAAAAAAAATTAACTGGTTTTAAATTTCTGAATAGACTTGTATAAAATAGGTGTCTGGGAGACAGGAGCTTTGGATTTGGCTTCCGTTCCTTCTATACCTCCCATGAGCAGAAGAACTGCACAAATAAATAAACAGTTATGTTAAAAGAAGGAATTGAAAATATGGAGCAGAACATCAGGTGAAATATGCAGACACATATCTTCAAGCAGAGACAGGCTTCTTCTCCCCACTCTATTTGGGCCACCTCCAAAATACTCTCGAGTAGTTTTCTATTTTTGAAGAAAATACATTGTGGAGGATCCAATTCAGAGTGGGACTGTGCAGTGCCATAAATGTGCTTTGAGAATGTTATCCATTGAGAGCAGTATCAGGATTCCCTCAGTGCAAAGTACACAGTCTTATGAGTCTACTTCTAAATTTTAGTAGAGAGGGCTAAGTGATGAAGAACACATCAAAAATTACTTCATTTTCCACCGTGAGACAACACCTAGCAGCTCAGATTCTTAGATTTCATTACATTATTATCTATTAATAACCTATGAATCCCCCAAAGCATGATATCAAGTCACTGCACAAGCATCAGATGAAATAAAAATAATGTCAAATGTCTTAAACATCCAAAGCTTAAATTGTGTTACAGATTTTGAGACATTTTTCTGGCCAACTGGTACTCCCCTGCTGTAACTTGGCAGCCACCCCACACCTCTCCCAATTTTGTCTCACTCTGGCCCAGTTATCCCAATGAGAATGTTCTTTGCCACAACCTATTTGAATGTTATAAACTCTTTCCTTGACCACACCACTAACACATAGCAAATATTATCTTGGAAGTGTCCCACTTACACAGACAGGGAACATTTCCCGTTGTGCAGGCTTTCCTTATCCTCACGCTGTGGGGAGCTGACCTTGGCTGGGCACCAGGTGCCCACTAAGCCATTCTATCACTCCTCAGCTGGACAGGGGAGGGAAAATTATGAGGAAAGGCTCAAGGGTTGAGGTAAGGTCAGGGAGAGCAACCACCAACTACTGTCATGAGAATCAGCTTGGGGAAAAAATCAATTTGATTTATTGCCAATCTAATCAGAGTAGAATAATAAGAAATGAAAACAAATCTTAATATACCTCCCCCTCACCCCTCCCTTCCTCCCAGGCTCAATTTCACCCCCAAGCTTCTCTCACTCCTCTCCCTCAGTGGCAGAGAATGGGGACTGTATTCAGCTCATCCCACATTGTTTCTGCTGCTCCTGGTCCAGCATGGGATCCCTCCTAAGGGAGGCACTCTTCCATGAACTTCTCCAAAGTGAGTCCTTCCCCTGGGCTGCAGCTCTTCATGGCCTTCATCCACCAAGGGCTGCAGTCCTTCAGGCACAGGCTGCTCCAGCGTGGGTGTCCCATGGGTCACAAGTCCTGCTGGCAAACCTGCTCCAGACTGGACTCCTCCCTCCATGGGGCCACGGCTCCTGCCAGGAGCCTGCCCCAGTGTGGGCTTCCCATGGGGTCCCCCCCGGGCTGCAGGGGGATGGATGATCTGCTCCCCATGGAGCCCCTGTGCTGCAGGGGCACAGCTGCCTCACCATGGGCAGCTCCAGGGGCTGCAGGGGAATTTCTGCTCCAGCTCTTGGAGCACCTCCTGCCCCTCCTCCTGCCCTGAGCAGTGTCTGTAGAGCCCTTCTCTCACATATTCTCACTCCTGTCCTCTCTGGCTGCAGTTGCTGTCGCGCAGTAACTGTTCCTCCTTCCTAAATGCATCATCCCAGAGGAGCCACCAGTGTCACTGACGGGCTCAGCCCTGGCCAGTGGCAGCTCCATCTTGGAGCTTCTGGCAGCTTCTCCCAGAAGCCAGCCCAAGTAGCTCCCCTACTACCGAAATCTTGCCACACAGACCCAATAACACACATAAAGTTTCGGTGCTGCGATGTATTAAATTATTACAATTATTCCCACATTTATGTACGATTGCAACAATTAGCACAGGGGTTCTCCAGGTCTGCAGAAACCTATCAGAGTCTGACTTCTGATATATGATGTCTTTGATAGTGCAAACATCTGCCTGCATCAGCATATACTGGTTTTTTCAACAGGGAGCTCTCATAGAAGAGTCTGTAAACAACATTTATAAAATACAGATGCTCCTGGCTGCGGATGCACTGAAGGAAGCTTAATGGCAGTTTGGGTGAGTTAAGTGGTTGTGAACTTCCAAGATGATTTATCACCAGTAAAAAACAACCCATTTCGTAAAACTTATATCCTGTTAAGGAAGCATTAAATGAAAAGCAGAGCTAGAGAAATTGTCCTCTTTAGAGTTTTGTGGTTTTTTTTTTTTCCTTTCTTTCTTTGTCATTATCAGCAATACAAACTTGGGCAACAAAATAGCTTTTTATTTATGATGAATTTCATGTTTATTTTGAAAAGTAGCATGGATGGGTAAATAAATTCCTAAAAAACCCCCAAGATTTGAATTCATGGCTATGCATACTTTAAAAAGTATGAAGCAGAAGATGATTCTTTTAAGTCAGGATGAACGCATACATTTGTATTCCCTTCTGCACAATTCACTGAACTTCACTTTCAAAATGTCAAGGATAAATATCCTTCAAATGGTTCCATTAAAACTGTGATAACCATAGTAACAGTATGTAGCTTGCTTATACCTCTTTTTTTGCCTTTTTTTTTTCCTTTTTGGTGCGTATTCTTTGCAACACTGCTGCTAAGAGAGGTAAAAAAAAGCAATCCCTATCTAATTAATGATTTGAATGTGGGTGTTGATAGCCTTCATATGTTAAGCTATGAAATTTTGTTTGGTAATTTAAAGATCTGTTTGTGGATATGAAATCTGAACAGGCCATTATGAAAATACACTACCACCTGCTGCACTCATCAGTATAGAGAGGCTGTTATCTACTGTTCATTATTTCTTTTCCCCAAGTAATTATTTGCATGAGAAGAAGGGAGAGTAAGGTCCCCTCCAACTCTGGATATCCTATGATTCTATGTTAAAATCAAGTTAATTGAGAGACCCATCTACACAGCCTCCAAATACTACTGATACTAATGGATTTTATCTAGCTAAATCCCACAGATGTTTGGGAAGAAAACCTCAGTGCTTAAACTGAAGAAAAAGTGTTGTGGCAATATTGTTAAGGTAATTACTAAGTAGGGAACATGGATTTAGATCTTCTTCAACAATACCAAGTACAAGCCAAGGAAAAAGGCAGCTTTTCTAGGGAGTGCTGAGGCGAGGAGCCAGGAGAGTGCAGAGGCCAGAAGAGCTGAGTACCCCTGTGGGTTACAGAACCACTGCCATTACCCCACTGGCACAATGCCTGAGCTGGACACAACCTGATTTTGGCCCTGACTTCGAGATTAACACAGTCTGATAATCCCACTTGTGTCTGCCTTCAGTTACAATTCTATCCATCGTTTCTACTGTGATATTTCATTCAGCTCTAAGATAAAAATACATTCCTAAATGGGACAATCTGGTAAAAAATACTCCCTTTTCCCACCTCCCTTCTCATAAGAAACAGCACGTGGCACTCAGTGAAGCTGCAGAATAAAGTTCTGGGGTACAGGTTTCACTTGCTGGTTCTTACTGAAAGTTTAAAAACCACTGATCAGTTTGAGTTCTAAAGTTTTCCTTCCAGATTGCTAAAATTTCAATACAACATAATCCACACTTTCCAATTCCTTTACTCTGTGTGTAGCAGAGTAAAGTACAATACCCTGCATCAGAATAAGCAGTAGCACAGTGGCCTTGCCTTGTGGATTTGGCATGGTTTTCAGTTCAAGATGCCTCTGCCTTTCAGTGCCTAAAGTTCTAGAAAGAGAATTATCCATGTACAAAATCATAAGAAAATCTTTTGGATTAAATATAACAAAAAAAAAAAAAATACCCTGCATCAACCATAGGGGGTTTTAACCTATATTTGAGGCCAAATTTACTCATGTCCTATGTCTACTGTGAACCTATTTATTGTGAATACAAGATGGGCAATATGGGATCTTTGGCAATGTGCATTCCTGCTTCATTCTTTTGCAACATATCCATCACAAGAAAAACAAATGAATTTAAAAAAAAAAGTCTGTGTAGAAACTCAGCCTGGATCAAAATTATTATCCTGAGCATGTGTCAAGATGGTGAACTTGTATATTTTTCTACATATTCTGTTCTAAGGCACCATACTGGGATGTTACAGGCAGTTAATGATTTCAGGGAAGGATTAAGAAGATGGTCAAGGAAATTCATAAGATGCTTTGGTACTGTCAAAAGGAAAAATGGCAATATTATATGCTGAAGGGCTTCCCTGATTCATCTGCCAGCTTACTCTCAAAGGCTGAACAACGCTTTGCTGACTCCCTTCTTGAGTTTGCAAGTAAAATCTCCCAATTTGTAAGCTTTGGGAAACATAGTCAGTTAAATCAACTAAATGCTTTTTTTTTACATTCTAATTCTTTTCATTCTACTGCCAAACACTTGCAAGTGGTGCATCATTCTTCTCACAGTTATCCAGCATTTAGTACCACATTCTCCATCTGATCAAAAATAGAGACATTATGGATATTTTACTCCTTTTAAACATTTCTCTTGTGATTAATAATGCACTTCTCTCTTTCACTTATCCTCACAAAATAATGAAGAAAGAATGACCCAACATCTCCATTTTTTAACAGTGTTATGTGAACATATTTTCATTGATTTCTGAAAAGGGACAATATTTTGCAGTAAACTCTCACAAAACCTTGACAGACGTGGGTTTATGTTATCTGTCACCAACCACCCCCTCCCCCCCCCCAAAAAACAGAATAAGCTGCTTTTCCTTTCAATAGGAAAGAGGAAAGGTCTTCCCATAGTAATATTTTTTTGAGAAATAATTTAACATTGATCTCACTGTGTTTCTGATGGTTTTGCAGCACATAAATCAGAAGTTTTAACCCATCTGAGCTTATAGTGAGTTTATTAACATCTTACAGGCTCTAATGTAAGGAGATTTTATTATGTCATTGGAATAAATATTCCAGTGATTACGAAGAATTGATTGCTATCACTCAACTAGGTGGTTTGTTGGTTGTGGGGGTTTTTTCTAATTTCTCTGATTGTCTCTGGATGCCAGCTCTTCTTTGTTGCACTTCTGATTTCTGTGGGCAAATTTCACTGACTATCAAGTTGGTGGTTTTTCTCACTTTTGAAGTCTTCACTCTTCATATTCAGGTCAGAAACCCTCCCTATATTAAATGTCTCAGGCAACTGAACTCTTCTTTCAATGAAATTTGTTGTGTGAGCTATTTTTTGTGTCTTCTTCCCCTCTGATTTTCTGATTTATTTTACATAATGCATAAAGGCTAATCAATGCTCTGTGAACTTTTCAAGGAATCTTCTACCACTCATGCTTTAGGAGCATATTTGCAGTCATAAAAATTAATCAAATTTCCCCTTAATTAATTCAAGCAAACAAACTTTATTTTTTTCCTATCACAAAGCTCTCTCTTTCTAAAGGTTCCAGGACAGACTGGCATTTAAACATAAGCCACTCTTAGATAGGAACCTGGAAATTTTCTCCTGAGCTTAACTGCAAGAGAGGCAGGAGGGGCTGCACGTCAGGTGCTGTCATTTAATTCCCTGTGGTTTTTTAACAGTTTAAGGGGATGAACTCCTTGTTTGAAAAAAATAAAAGAGACTTATTTTGTGCTTGTATGTGCCTTTATGCTCTGTATGTGCCTTTCAGCAGATGCCTGCAGAGGCTGCACAGCAAGAGCTCCTGGAATCTTATTTTATGATGGTGAGCACACAGTGTTAGGAATTTTTATTTAGTTTAATGCTTTACCTAATTTTAAGTTCCTGAATGATCACAAGAATCTCTCTTTATGCAAAGAGATCCTCTGTAGGCAAATCAGCTTTATTCCACCTTCTACTTGTGACTCGGAATGACAGTTCTGAGCTTAATCCATGGAGAAAACTGCCAGTGGCATTATAAATTAACAAGTACATGTCCCTTCCACTTCCAAGCATATCGTCCTAAAAGGGTCTTGAATTTTCAAATCAAAAAAATATCCACCACTAGTTACCAAAAAGCTCAATTTTCCTAACAATTCTATAAATAGATCAGGCCATGTTGATTGCAATTACAGAAATTTGTGTTGCCTTGATTGGTTACATATACACACAGACATACAGAGATGGGAGCTGGAACCTGGCTCTCTGACAAGGAGAAAGGTTGTGCTAAGGATACAGGAAATATCCCCTGTTTAATACGAAATACAGGGGATGAAGACCTAGGAAAGCACAGTTCACTTGTTATTAGATATAAAGCTCTGTTATCACAGCAATGTCAATTACTGGGAAATCACAGAGATCCTTTGATGTAAGCATTTTAGTTCAAATTACTTCAGTACGTTCCAAAATCAGCTTTAGGAGACCTTGGGAAAATATAAAGGCAGGTGGATAAAACAAACTGTAGCTGCAATTTGGTACTTAGTATTTTGATGTATCTACACCTGGGTGGCTTTTGGCAGCCCATTTAATTTTGCAGACTGTCTGAGTCCATCTTTGCAGGAGTGGGTTCTAATGAGTCAGGCCATTAGCAACAAATCCCAGGCAGCAAGAACGAGACAGCAGCGGCGTTTGTGCTCATTGCTCCAACCCTTCTGGGTGTTGTACTCCAAAGGAGCACAGACAGACAAGGTCAAATCCAAACATAAACCCCTTTGTGAAACGTTATTTGTACACAGTACAGTCCTCATTAATCTATTTCAAATGCCTACCCTACCCACATATTAATGCAACGTCTCATGTATGTTGTTCAACCATTTTCCCCTTTTTGCTGCCACAAAGCTCAAAAAGTAGCAGCAGTGAGAAAAAGGTCAGATTAGTGCATAAATTTTTAAACCACGAAGGAAAATCAAAATTTATTTTCTTGATATAATAACAATATTTATTGATTAACGTATCAGTAAACTTTACCAATATTTCATTAAAAATTCAGTCCCCCCAGTAGTGACTCATAAGAACAGCACAAGGTCTTCCTTTCCCCTCCTGTTTTTCATTTGCTCTCACAGCAAACATTTTTGCAGCATAAATCTCACACTTTGCTTGAGCTTTTGTTGCCTTGTTTACATTTTTAAAAAACCTATCCCGACTTCTCCAAAATTAAAAGAATAACTTCGATAGAGGATTATTAATTTATTCCATTTCCATGAATATCCGAAAACTTACCACAGGAAGGGATGAGGAGAAGATTACAGCAGCAAATTCCAAACCATGTGATTCCACCCACAGATACTCTGAAGCAAAAAGCTTCTCCTGGGTAACATGACCTGTCAAACACAAAGATGCGAACTGCAAGCAACTTTTCCCCTATTACAAGAAGAGTTATATTCAATTGCTAGTTTCTCCATTTAAATTCTCCACATGTTTTCACCAGCAATTCTCTACTATTCCACTTCACTTTCAAATTCACATCTGTAGAGCTAAATAAAAAAAGAAATCAAAACCACAAAAAAAACCCACCACCATCTATCCAAATCAAGACTTTGCCCTGGGTTTTCTGTTATTAATCATTGGGTTTCACCATGCAATTTGTTTCAGGGTGTCTGGGCCAGTATATTTCAGGACACCCACGTTTTGAAAACATTTGCTCTTTTGGTTTTTTATTTATTATTAGGAAAAGAAAGTTTTATAGTTATGCAACATTGCATATATTAGGAAAAGAAAGTTGCCAGACTTCTAATTCTACGAGGAAAACTGTAAAATGCAGTAGTGAATCTGGACAGCAGAGTTCCTTTGGACTTGCCAGCAGTGGCACATCACCAACCAACAGGACTTTCTGCCCAAACTCCTTGGAGGGGCATGAAGGCCTGGTGACTTTAACACTGGGGAGAAGCAAGGGAGAGTGGGGTAAAGTCAATCAGGTGAGGTCTCTGATCTCACAGGTCCAAAGAAGCCATACTCTTTCTTCTAAGAAATCCCAGTGGAAGCCTTCAGTTTACCCTGCCTGCGCTCGCTGAGGATGTTGGCTGTTAATATCGATTAAATTTTTATTTATCATATTAAAGCTGTTTAGACTCAAACCCTTCCTACTCTACACAAGCCTGTGGAAAGTACGAGCACCTGCTGCTCCTCCCTAACACACACCTGGGCACGTTCCTGTCACTCTCTGCTGCTGCCAGCACTTGGCAATGACTGCTCAACGTCACTTTCTGTAGAGCTGATGAGAAGTCTAATGAATGATCCTTTTCTTCTGAAAACTGTTGAGGAATACTGAGCCTTTAGCTAGTGTCTTTTTAATCTCATTTTCATGAGTTGGTCTCCTAAGCCAAAGAACTGGATTTGGCTATTTTTTCATCCATTCCAAGTGTTGTTTTAACTGAACTTCCACCTTGGAGTATCCAGGATCTTGAAACATCAAGCCTCCTCCAGTTCAAAATAAAATAATAAAAAAACTGTCCTTCCTGATATTCTGGAACAGGAAACAGATTGAGCCTTCAAGTCATTCCTCTTTTAATGTCAGCTCAACCTTTTCCTTGACCTTCCCAGGACCTCCTTCCTTACTGGCTGTGTCATCTTCCCACATTGTTGACAGATTAACACGTGCTGCAAAAATCATACTCCAGCTTTTAACACTTTCTGCAATTAATCCTGAATGAATTCTCATGGGCTTTCCTTCTTCCTCTTTGCTGGTCTCAATCACATTTGGGTTTGCTTTTTTTTTTTACTTTCTCACTTTTCTTTCTCTCCTTTCACCACATTTCGTCCAAGCTGCTTTTCATTCTCCTTCATTGACATTTCTCAGTGTCAATCATATCTCAAAAACTCTTCATATAGAGTTTTAACAGATGTCACTTTTATCGAGCTGAAAAGCAGTGGAGGTAGGTGAATATTCACTTATATTCCCTCTGCAGTAAGGAATTTTGTTTTGAGTAAATACAATATAAGCTTCTGCTATAAATTATTAAATCTAAGTGAATATTGTGACTTTATTGCTATAATGCAAACACCGTACACATTAAACATTTGCCAGAAGAAAATTTAAACTGAGAGGAAATTTGCTTGGCTTAGCTTTCAATCTAATAGTCCATTATAGGTAAGTAGCAGGAACTGCCAAAACTCAGAGCCTGCCCATGTATTTTGAAAATATTATGGTTTTGGAGGTGACCAGACAGTAGCAGACTACTTGTTTTAGCTACAAGAAATCACTCTTTATAGTAAACAGCTACTTTCAGCCTCATGAGAAAGAACCAAAAAGAACTTCCATGTAAAGGCAACATCTCTGTCCAAGAAAAGAGAAGTTTTGCCTATTTGTGTCAGCTTAATTGGTAGAAAAAGTAAAGTTAAGAATTAAAAGGAATATATGCACAAAGAGGTTTTAATTTTAATTTTTTAAAAAAAATTTAATGGGGAAATGGTAAAATAGATGCATAGAGAGGAGGTCTGAAAGGCATGGACAACACTTTGAGGCTTTGGTAGGAAAGTAGAACAAGAGGTGGTAGGATTTTGGAGAATCTGTGTAATTAGCTGTCTAGGAGGACATGCAGCCTAGTCTATAATACTGTATTTTTGTTTCTCTGTTATTTATAATAAAGCACACTTTCTAACAAACTAAAAGATAAGACCTCAAAGTCAACAAGAATGGGCATAACTAAGAGAAGAGTTTCCTAAGAGAGGAAGAAAAGTGTAAGGGAATTGAGGGTCAACACAATTGCAGATAACATAAGTGAGAAGGAAGGAATCAGTAAGTACTCCAAACGGGGTAACTTGTAATATTGGGCACGTGGAAAAAAAAGGAGGAGAGGGCAATACTTCTGGAGAAAATGAGGTTTCCCCACATCTGCCAGATTAGACGTGCAGTGGCACAAAGAAACCCATCAAAAAAGTGGGAGAGGAAGTCAGCAATGAGAATGTGAGGGGAAAACAAGATATTGCAACAGAGAGCAATTGGTGACTCAGTAAGCAAGCACGGGAGACGTGGCCAAAGGCAGAGCTGCTGGGGAGCTCGACAGAGACAGCACACACCTGGGACATTGGCAGAGATAATCGAGTATGGTGCAGAGGGAGAAAGGGTACAGAATGTTTCATGTTCTGCTGTTATTATTTAGCACCCAAACAAGGCGATATTTCTGACAGAATACTTAAAAAACATTAAAACTTTGTAACTTTGATTAATGCTGTTGTTTAAGGTGAAACTGTTGGTTGTTTCACAAACCATCTGCAAAACAGTGGAAACACGAACAGAATCCTGAAAGCAGATCTTCCAGTATTAGTCACTTTCTCTGCCATCTGCTGGGCACTGCAACTGCCAGTTCGTTTAGTTTTCTACAAGCTGACCCTAAAATAACTCATTGTAAAATCGTAATATTTTTCTCGCTTCCTGTAAGGAAAAGGCATCCTAACTCCTTTGAACTAAGGCATGAGATGGCTTGAAAAATATCAATATGAACTTAATAAGTATGTACTAGCTCATTCAAATGATGTGCCATGAAGTTGGAGGAACCTTTAATGTTCCATTAATTTCACTGTATAAAGCAGTTCTATGAACAGAAATAAGTTCCCAGCCAATGAAGGAATCTTCATGCTCATTATTTCCTTTATTGAAGTAGGCAGAAGCTTGACAAAGAGCTACACTACTTGCAGCTACTGGGATAAATTCACTGGACATCCAATATAGTATCACACTAGGTACAAATATATAAAATATCTGAGCTTCCAGTGTATTATATTACAGCAATAACTAAATGTCATGATAAATTAACATGCAAAACCAGTATATTCAGGTGGCATAGACAAAAGTAAAAGGACTGCTTAGAGAAAGGAAATTACTAGGTACATTTTAAAGGAAGAAAGGGACACTGGAAAAATAAATAAAATTTCAAATTCCATGGATATGATTTTGTAGCTACAAAAGAGTGAAAAATCATACTAACCTCTGTGCCTGCTAGAGAAGACATGCAAGACATTAACTTGCTCAAGCAATATGAATGAAAGAGAAAACAGAATGATGATGAAGAGAAGGTGGGAGTGCTTCTTGCACTGAATCGCACCAGAGAAGTGCTATTCACTGCCATCTGTCCAGATTCTTTCCTTTTTTAATCACCATATTGCCACAAACTACAGACAATGTTCAGCTCCCTTTGCTAGTAATCTCACCTAATCAGAAAAATAGACATATCAACAAGGAGTTTTCAGTTCCAGTTCTATTTATGACATGCATAACTATTACTTGAGAAAGGTCTAGCCAACAGAAACACATTTACAGGTCAGAGAAATGAGTGGCATTAGCAAGCTGCCCTGATGCTGCAGAGGTGCACAGATGAGGCATCTTCCCTTACAGGAACTCTGATTACAAACTGTGCCTATTTCTCTTGTGGTGTCCACCTGAAAGCCTGAATTGCTTTCAGAAAGAAAGGGTCTGTATTCTCATTTTACTAGGGAAAAACCTGTCCCAGAGATGTGCTCAAGGTTACATAGAAGAATGAGGGCCCTGCTCTATATTAAAGCTTTCATTTTATTGTAAAAGTGGGAATTTAAGAGATATTACATGTATTTAAGAAAAAGTTGAGCTTTATCAAAAAGCATTGAAAAATACCTCCATAAACAAGGTGAAGTTTTAAATATATATACAGTAAATAAAGTAACTTGCCAATAAAAATATTGACTGAGAATCACTAGGAAGCCAAAGAGAAATTCGCTTGAATTAAGATAACGTCTCTGGCTGCTAACAGCAAATATTTCAGTTCTGACTGTGTCAGCATCCAAGGCAGGTCAGACACCTTGCCAGAACCCTTAAGAAACTGAAATACTCCAGCAAACAGACAATCTTGCTGTCTGCATAGAGCGTGGGCAGGTTCATATATAATTGTGCAGCTTAGTTATGCATCTTCAGTGACCTGGAGACAAACCAAAAGTTTGGAAGAGATGCCAGGTTGTCCATTTTGTTACATTGGTTTTGCAAGAAGAGTTTTAAAGAAGTTACATTGGCACAAAGCCAGTGAATTCAAGTAAACAGTCTGTGGCCCAGTAATTAAAAACAGAGATAAGTTAATTTTTCACAGACATAGACTTCCTTTCCATAAAGTGATTTCAGTTTTCGAATCATAGAACAATTCTGGTTGGAAGACATCTCAGGCAATCAAGGAGGTCAGTGTCCCACTAAAGAAAGTCAAGTGGGTTGAGCAGGGCTGGATGCCAAGTGTCCACTAAACCCCTCTGACACTCCTCAGCTGGATGAGGGGAGAGCAAATATCACTAAAGGCTGAGGTAAGGACGAGGAGAGATCACTCAGCAATCACCACCATGGGCAAAACTGATTTCTTTGGGGAAAATTCATTTATTACCAATCAAATCAGAGTAGGATAATAAGAAATAAAACCAAATGTTTAAACACCTTCCCTCCATCCCTAACTTCTTCCCAGGCTAAGAAAGTCAAAGAAAAATGAGAAGTACCATGGATGGATGGTGCTGGATGTGCTGGATACTGCAAGCACATGATCCACACGTGTGTGAGCGTGGCAGTTGTGGTGTCTCTACCACAGCCAACCCTGCTATGCTGCACCTGGAGGCTCTTACCCCACAGAAAGAGCAAAGCAACCCCTCCTGCAGCCTGGATTCCACCCCCTGCTCAGGAAAGAGGTATAATTTCCTCTCCACATTCAAAAGGAAGAAAGCAACTTTGAGCACTGTCTCTCTCCCTCCAGCTGCGACGCGAGGGTAGAGCTCTTCCCAGCTACCAGGAACTCGAGCATAAAGGCAGCAGATGTGGAGGACAATGCAGTGCTTTAAAAAAAAAAAGAAGCAGCCACATTTCCAGTTGAAACAGAAAGCAAGTCCCCTACTCCCCAGTGACGTCAGATGATCTCCCCTGTGTAAGGCAATATTGGACAAAAATTCAAAAACACTAAAGTACAAATATTTGCCATTTGCTTCTACATTATGGTGACAACAAAGATATAACCCATAATGGTACAGAATATCCAGCTTCTGCATTTGGGGTAGTGCTTATTTTGTTCCTAGGCCGAATTCTATTACTGTGATGCCCTGCAGCACAAGAGTTGAAATTGTCCTAGGATGAAAATTTGTGATAATGCTTTTATTTTTATTATCCTAGACAAATTTGCTTCTTTGCAAACCTATCTAGTCTTGTCACTACCTATATGAAGTATGTCAGTATTATTTACAAATTGATTTAAGTCAAAGGTGATTTTCTGATGCCCTCAGGCTGATTACTCTCCACCATGACAACACTGTCTTCCTATAGAGTTGCTTTAACTTTCAGGATTTGCACTATTTCTTTATTACCTTCCCAGTTTATTATTTTTAATTGTAATGCTTCTCAACTCAGTTTCTCCCACTTGAGTATTATTTTTAAGAATTTCCTTTGTTCCTGTTTCACGCCTTACGTTGGGTTACCTTCGTGTTTGTTTACCTGCACTGGCTTTGAAAAGAAAAATTACTGTGAAAATCCCTGTACCACTTCCTCTTTTTTTTTAATCTCAGCCTGGTTTGTATTATTCATTTTAGTCTCTTAGGTGGCGTTTGGATTATGTTTCAGTGGAAATGCTTTCATGGGAAGTGTCTCCCTTTGAAAATGAATCAGCATGTACAAATTCATATGTTTTTACTCCTCAGGAACAGATGTTAAGGGAATGTAGGTTAAGCTTTAGATCCAAACTAGTCTCTGCAGGGCTATAATTTGCTGAGATAAACAGAAAGATGGAAAGGCAAACCAACAGGGGCATCCCAGATTTAACATCCCTTCTGTTCTGGCTGAGATACATTTGACTCTGTCACTTGCAGATTTGCTTTGCTGCCACAGCAATCAAAACCAACACAGAAATCTCTCTTAATCACTACAACATTGTCAGTCTTGTCTAAAGCTATAAACATGCAGTTCATCAGAGACTGAAATTTGTAAATATACCAGATAAATGTGCATTGTCCAATTTTTGTAATTTTTCTTCTGTGAAATATGTTTTTAGAAATACACGTTTATAAGGATATTTGAGGAACTCATAAATGTCACACAAAGACAGAAATGGTCAAAAGCTTTCATAGATGTTTCAGGAAGACTAACACAAGTTACCAAGAGAAGGATGACAATTTTGTTACTGCCTTTGAAAATGACCCAAAAAATTAATGGATTTGTTCTTACCTGCAGACACTACTCAGTTCTGCTTGGTACCTCCAGCAGACTTTTGGAGTGTGTTGGATTGGGGCCACCAGCCAGCCTTGAAAAACTCTCTCATTCACTTGCATTTGCTTTTAGGCCAATAAGCTATGATTAGCTTTTCCTCATCATAATTAATGTAGTATGGATTAATTAGTTGATTTGGGCACCTGAGTGGCAATTTTTCATTTGACTGTGGCAGGATATGCACAGCATATCTCACCTCCAGAGACTTTTTGTATTTAATACTTGCCTTGGTTTCTGTAAATTTTTTTGACATCCCTTCCAAGCAAACAAATCTTACGGGAAAAAAGAGTCATTTCAGCAGACTGAAACACCAGAGAAGAAAGAGCAGAAGTCTACTTCAGTGCAAAAGTAGCCTGAAAAGAAATACACAGAAAACGAGGGCACCAACCTGTGCATTCTGCACCATTTTCCAATGAGATTTTGCCACAGCAAGACCCCACAAAGCACAGTTTGGTATGGGGATGGAAACTGAAGCCTCTCTTGTCAACCCCTCCAGTGTTCGACTTCCCTCATAAGAAAAGCAGTGTTTTCTCATGTTCACAAAGAATTTCATGTGTTTCAGTTTGTGCCCATTGCCTCTCATCCTTTCACGGGGCAGCACTGAGGGGAGCCTGAGCCTTTCCTCCTTACAGCCCCCATCACAGAGATATCAACATTGATAAGATCTGCACTGACCCTTCTCCAGGCCAAACAACCCCGGGTCTCAGCCATGTGCTGAGATGCTCTACGGCCAATAATATTTAAAATTAATAAATTCAAAATAAAATTAAAATAAATTATTAGCTTAATATCGAGCCTGTGTTTAAATAGTGGTTAAATAAAGCACAAGGACTGACTAAATACAAACTGCTTTCAGAGAGCAGGGTGTGCCCAAAGAGGAAGGAAACAATTCTCTACAAAAAAAAAAAAAAGCTATTATCCCAAAGGAAATATAAATCACAATGATAAATACCCAAATTCTATTTCAGATAAATTCTGCTTCTAAGATTACTTTGCGATTGTTTCCTTCAGATTTAAAAGAAATATGTTTTCCTTTGAAATGCCCTCCAGAAAGGAATGAGATTTTAGGGAGCACCAGCACACAGTCTCATTCCAAAGCTCCCATCAAGAGAGCAGTGCCAGGAGCTTCCACAGCAGCAGCTGGGAACCAAACTAAGGAGTTAATGCAGATGAAGCCAGTGTTTTTGAGTATTTTTCCTAACACAGAAAGTGTCACTTTGTGGTACAGACCTTCTTGCCCTTTGCTTGCTGTATTATCTTTGTTCAAAAGAAGAAATATCAAAGCAGAAGAGCCTCAGTGTATCCTTTGTATGTCTCCAGAATGAGGTGTAAAAAGGGTTTCCTGTAGCACCAACAGATGAGCTTCTACAAGTAAAAGAACATGGTAGCTTACTTCAATAATTTATCACCCATAACCAAATACAGATGTTTCCACTTACCATGACTTTTTTTTTTCAGAAATAATACAAAAGTAATGCCATTTTGAAAATATAATTGCATCTTGATAGAAATTTGTGTAGTACTTTATTCAGTCTCAGGCATATGTTACCTAGTAATTCCTTTGTAAATTTATGGCAATTATTCCTTAGCAACTTTAACATTTAGAGCTTTTCCTTGACACGTGCAAAATAAATGCCATCTACTTTCTGCAAAGCATAAACAACCACGGAATTACTTTGCAAAAAAGACGGCAATTATCATTTAATCATGCTTAATTATATGGGTAATGTACCTCGAGCAAGTGTTACAGAAACTGAGACACAGATACTTCGTTACAGTTACAAAAATGGTATTTAATCTAACAGAATACTGTCTGTCATGCAGCACTGCACTGCTATCATACCCACAGGCATCTGACTGATTGTACTACTCAGAAAGCAACTTGAGCTTTCCAGCCCTCACCTCCTGACACTCTCAGCTGTGGTTTACAAGTCCACAAGAAAATGAAAAAATGGGAGCTGTGTCATAAAAAGGAAGTTTGAAGTACAGTACCTTCAGTTTCAAGAGTTCCAATGTTGCTCATCTACATTTAGGCTTTCCTTTTTGCCCTTTTCTTTTTTTAATTATGCACAAAATTAATAAAAATCCTCATTAAGATATGCCCATGACTCACTGAGGACCCAACATCACCTTCTCTATAATATCACCTGCACCAAGCACGCTGTGTAACACACAGAAAGGTTGATGGTGGCAGACCTGTTCTCTCCTCTAGAGCTTTTACAAACCAGATCTGAGATGCTGTTGTGGAATGTCTTCTCCACAGCGCTCAGCTCTCCTTTCCTAAGGGAAGGGATCTGGCAATCAAGGCTTGCATTTCACAGCAGTCGGGGTATGAACAGAGTTGATTTATGTCAGGCCAGCGCTCTGGGCAGGCCTGGCTGTGTTAAACAGGAGTGCAGATTCATTTTCAGAAGCTGGCACAGTCTGCAGTGATTTATAAGGGTCTTACCAATCACTTATTTGACTTTGTGGAATAAACATTAGTGCATCTTTCCTTTTACTTACTTTTTTCTCCTCATCTATAATATGCTATCTAAGCCCTAGAGCTAAAACATCATCAATATTTGTAAAACATTTGCTGTATAAAAAGCCATTCCTACAGTTGTTACCTAAGAAATCATCTGAAAGTTTTGATAATATAAATGAGGAGCATCCTGTAGGTAATATATGGTTGACAGTCTTCTGTTTTAATGTTGGCAAACAATAACTTATGTAAAGATCTTTGGCCTATTTAATACTGCCCATTTCAGAAGCGAGCTGAAGAGAAAATGTGAAAAAATTACACTAGATACTTCTGTTTTGAAAAAAATCACCATATATTACTGAAGAGATTAAAAGCAATTAAGCTGTTATTTTTCCAGCTGCACAATAATAGGAGCTACTTTAATTTTTCCTCCTTTATGAAGCCCAAGGCAAAGCTTTGGCCAAGATTTCCTCTGACTCTTTCTAGCACAGTCCTCTGGACGAGATTTCACCCGTCCATCCAGAGGCAGTCCTGGCTACGAAAGGGGTCAAGGATTCCCCCAGCAGGGCATTATGCACTGCTCCAGTCCCTGTGTTTGCCAGCTACAACACTAAGTGAGAGAGAAAGTGAGATAAAACAGCAGGTGTCAAGTAAAAATTGCTTTCCAGGGCTAAGAATAGACAAGTTGATGGTTCCACCGAAGTAAATCAAAGTTTTTTCACTAACCTCAGCACAAGTTCTGTTATTTAAATCTTGTTCAGCCCAGGACACCAGACCCTTTGGCCTCAATATCACCAAAATAAATGGCAAGGTAATGCAAAACTAATCATATGAGAAGATCAAACACACATTTTTAATTAAATGCTGTTTAGTGTCCTATGGTTCAAGAAATAGGGTTTTCTTCTAATGATTTATTTAAATTCTGTTTGATACTGTGCTTCATCTGCTTTTGTTTGCTTTTTTTGATCTTAGGCTATTATTTACCTTACAAACATTTCATGCCTGCCTAGCATTCTCCAGAGCTGTGAATCATGCTGCTTTATCTTCCTCAGAGGCATTCATTCCTTCTTTTTTATTGATGTTCTAGCTCCTCGGGGTACCTGATCTTTGTCCCTTTATTGATGCCTCATTGCATGCCTTTTTCTCCATAGTCAAACAGGTTTCCTGAAGATGGTGCAACACAAAGTCAAAGCAAAACATCTGAGGAACACTGGGAAAGACACAGGGCAAAGCATTGGAGTGCAGCTAAAAGGATGCTGGCCCTGCTGAGACAGAGTGGCCTGGCAGCCTGATGAGTGTGTCAAGGGGAAACAGGAAAGCAAAGAGGAATCATGTGTTAGGACTGAGTCAAAATATACAGGGAGAAGAAAGAAAACCCCTGGCAGAGTGGAAGCTGAAGCAGAATCAAACATACAAAACTAATTAAAAGATATATTAGTAAACACCTAGCACTTATATGACAAAAATATTGTTTGACACTGCAAATGGACCAAATTCTGTTCACCTGAGGCTGCTGAGTTATTTATTTATAGCATCACATTATAATCCATCTACTTGAGCAAAGAGACACCATTCCTCTGGCAGGAGAAGCCCTTGCTGTTGATAGCTGTGATTGTCCCACACATTGGGGCATCACCATGCCCCAGCCTGCTGCCTGATCCTCTGACTTTTTTCAGGTCTGAGCTTTAATTGCCAAGCAGACTCTTGTGGAAGTGTGGCAACCAGGCAAGGGTGAGGGCTGGGCACAAACCAACCTGTCACATCCCCTGTCAGTGCAAAGCCTTGTGAAGCCATAAGGGATAAGACGTTTCTCTGGACCAAGAGGGTAAATTTAAATACAGTTTTGAAACTCTTAGTTGGTTAACTCCCCACGGAGTTATATCTTAAGAAATTTCTCAGACATGATTCAACCTCAGAGATTTTTCTGTTTGCCTCAAGGGGCTTTGGAACTCTCCCCAAATGATCTGCCAGGGAGTCTGTGGTAGCAGCTGGATGTATTGAATTCCTTCTCTTCCAGGATGAAGGAGTTCCCGTGCAGGAGCACCTCCCCAAACAGGGCTGAGCGACACTGGGGAGATGACAGCAGCAGACAGCCAGTGCAGAAGGACCCTTTAGAGCACAGGGATGTGAAAACAGCTGCTGCAGCTGCGTGGTGGCCAATGGGTGGGGTAGGACACGGAGAGCCGGGGCTGGAGGGAGCCACAGCACAAGTCAGACTGCACTGCACACAACGAGAAGTGGAGCCAGCAACCTGTGCATCTCCCCTGACTGCAGGAACCTGGGTGGGATGGCCTTTGAGTGAGGCAGCCCCATAGCTGAACTCCACATTTCCACTGCAGAGCTGCAGAGCAGGCTTTTCTATGTTGTCTCTTATAAAGACAAACTGTCAGTGAGAAATAATTATAGAACCAGAATCAGACCGAATTTCTTCTTGATGACAAATGACACTCATGAGAAACTGTTTTCTATGCAACTTTTTTGGGTTTTCTGTGTTTGGTTTTGTTGTTTGGTTTTTTTGCCATTAAATATTCAGATTTTGTGGACACTGAGAGAAATATTTCATAAATATTATCTGCTGTCTGCTTGTCCTGTGTAAATAGCTATCAACATAGAAATAAATAAATGGACACATATTTTGCCATTCATTTAAAAAAAAAAAGCATGAAAAGATTTGTCTAGATTCTCAGTTTAACTTATGTTGATAATTTTCCTAAAAAAAATGGATTTTGGTGTAATGTTAGGTTGTCTAGAAGATGTAGTATGCATCATATAAAATGTCAACTACATTCTTTTACTTACATGCTTTAAGAAATCGCATGGAGTAAATACAAATGAGTTTTCAGGACAGTATAATACTATACACTCAAAAACTGATAACATGTTCTGGTTACAAACTTACGAATGTAAAGGACCTTGAAATGGCAGGTTAACTTGCAGATCTCATTAGCAGCTCTGAATTTTAAGTCCTGTTTTGTAACAGCTGCTGTACATTGTGGCTGACAGTTCTTTCACAAAAATAACCTTCATGGTATCATTTTTGCTTAATCTAGTATAATTAGGGATCAAAATCAGACCTATCACAGTTCCCTGAGATGATAACTGATGGATCAGCTTAGCATAAATTAGTTCAGTGTCATTTCACATTACCCAGTGTAAGGTACACTTAGAGACCTGAACCAGCAGATTGTTGAAAAGAGATCTTTTTTCCTGAATCAATTTTTACTTACAAATCTAAAAACAAACAAATGTTATATTCACACTGTCCTGGGGAAGAAAAAAAAAAATCCTGTGACTGGAATAATAAGGATGCTTGAATAAAGTCATGGGCTATTACATTTCTCACACAGGGGATTAGAAATAAATTAAGGATTATATCATCGGTGCTTTACTGATACTGGGAAATGAGTTGACATAATTCATCGTACTTGAATATTGACCAACTGCTTTTATTTTTCCACAACTGACTGAAACTTAGGCGAAAAAATAACCTAAATATTTTTAAAAATTGTCTGGATAACCCATGAATCCATCTGCCTGTCTTCACCTGGAATTACATTTAGTGCAAACAAGACAAGAGGAATCGCATTACTGACACCCAGACCTTGAGCTTCAGGGTAGCCAGTCCAATACTGGCCACATCAGCTGTCCCCTGGATCTCCCCTCTCGAACCTGTGGGCAGGCTGCAGGCTGGGCTGACATCTAAGCATGTCAGAAGAGCAGCTCTAAGATGTACAGACAGCACTCCATCAACTCTAGAGATATATAGGAAAGCTAAAAATTTTCAGCTCAGGCTCACTCTGAAATACTTTATATTACACATAATATAAGACTAGAAGAAGCAAAAGTAATCCTGATCTTTAAAAAGGAAGTGGGGGAAAATAACTGATCCTAATTCTGACCCAGTTACATCTTTGCTGGCAGCCCAGCTTACACGGCCTTCTGAATGTTTAGATTTTAATGCCTTACTGAACTTTGCAGCATAAATTCAGTGTTATCTCTTTTCCAGCCTCTCTACCTGACCACCCTCCATGCTGGATGCATCTTGGTTTCCGCCTGTGCATGTCCTGACCTATTCTGGAAAATGTTTCTGAAAGTTGAGGATTTCTGAAAAGACACACTGGTTTTGTTGGAATAAATGATCTTAAGGTAGTTAGAAGGCCTTAAGACAAAGGATGATATTCATCTGCCCCTGTGACAGCAACAAGAGGCCATGGGTTTCGACTCCTTGCCAAACCTAGTTGAATTTGGAAATGTAGAAGCTTTGGAGGCAATGGCTGAATCAAGAGCCCCAGAATATGGTGACATCAAGTTTCTGTATGGATGTAAGAAATCCCAACCCAAAACTCCCAGAACTTTCCAGATCTTCAGGAGAATCTAAACCATTATGATCTATGAAATATGTAAGTCAGATTCTTACAGTTTTCAGGGTAAACTGCTGTAAAAAGCCAGGATTTGTTAGAGAGCCCTCCCATCTTCAGCTGTGAGGCACTGTGCCCATCAGGACTGACTAAATCCATCATTCCCAAAAGTCAGGATTCTCAGCTGTGAGACAGAAAACAACCTGACAAGTTTTTTAGTCTTCATTTAAATTCGGCTTTGGAAGTTTACTGAAATAAAAACACTTATAGGAGGGGGGAAAAAAAAAAAATTAATTTAAGAATTTTCCAGAGGAAATTTCACTGACCCTTGACACCAACACAGTCTGCTTAATACCCACGGAAATAGAGTACTAATCAGGTGTGGTTCTGCACCTCTCTGAAATAATTTACACAGGTGACACCTCCAGATCAACTGTATTTTCACATGCAAGGTCACAGCTTTCAGCCATAAGGCAGAAGAGAAACATGGAGCCCAGCCAGTGAGTCAGAACTCTTCAATCATGATGTAGGTATCATCTCATTAAGGCTTTTCACTTTCTTGTCTCACCCTTTCTCTGCTGTGGTTTTGAAAGACACTTCTGCAGGAACGATACCAATAAATGACACGATGAAATCTCTCATTCAAATGGACATCCCAGATTTTCAAAGAGATATTAAACACTCTCATAATGCTAATGGTAACAAATAACAAGCCAACAATGATGGATTTTTGACCCTTGATGGAACAGAAGTCGAAACAAGTTATGGCACAGTATATATTTATTAGTCAATGAAACTGAATAGCTTTAAAAAGGAAAGCATCAATAAAACTGGGGGAAAAATGTCTTGGGATAAACCTCATGACAGTGCCATGGTAACACTTCTTGCTGTACTGCAGCTGAGTGTTAGGATTAATTTTGCAAGGGAAATAGCTTTCATATCCAGACCATTCAATCAAATATTAAGTTATATGGTCATTATAGGCAACTGGGGAATATAAATAATAGGAAATGCTTATTGTGCCTCTTCTGGTATCCTTAGTTATTAAGCTACAGCTTCAGCAGCAACAATAAGCAATATGTATATTTTGATTCTCGGGTAACTTGTTGGAAATCAGGTTTCACAGTAGTGTTTATATATTAGTCTGATCAAATGCTGCATTATCTTCTACGCTTCTTGGTGGTATTTATGAATTAAGCTTCCTTTTATTAAGTTTCTTGCTGAAATATGATGTATTAAGTAAAGGCTCCCCATAGTAAATTATGTCGGTTTCTTGGTATTATCACTGCATTACCCTGCTCTGAGTGATCTTATGTACCTCATTAGCATAGCATGAATTACAATAGGGAGTTTAATCTCCAGCCCTACAGTTCTTTATGCACATCTTTTTCTCCCCATAACTTTTCATTACCGCAGGCTGGGAGTTTAGGCTGATAACCAAACAGGAAGGGGGGAAAAATGGTGTTCCAAGATGAATGAATGTAGCAGCCCACAGGAACAGGGAATAGTATCCTAATGTTCTCTCAATGTGGGCAGCAAGTAGGGGAATGGAATGAAATTTCAAGGCATACATGGATCATTTTTACCGACCCTGCAGACCCAACATCAGGAGAAATGAGCCAACGTTTTGCCACAGTCCCATAAAAGAAAGAAGGCAAAGATACAGATTCTTCCCATGGGTTTTGTGCACCTCAGTAAGTCACTCGAGTCAGGAACACATTTCTTCTGTGCCTCATGTGAGGGAAACAAGCATTTAGGGGAAGCTCTCTAGATCCCATGTGGAAACCATGACCACAGAGCCTTTTCTCAGTGTGCTGCCTTTTACTGCCACTGTGTAAGTTTATCTTTTCCTATCCATTTCTTGATATGGTTATGTGGTCACATGAATTGAGACATTTGGAACCTACGCACAAACTTTTTTAAAAAAACAAAATTCTTATGTTCTTTTCCTAGAGTCAGAAAAAAGTACATTGAAAAAGATTTTGTATAAAAATACTCAGTTATATATTGCTCTGCTTCAAGGGAAGCCTTTATTTCTATGTTTTAAAATAAGTTTCAAATGAATGGCTCAGCCCAGGTCTGTTTGGAGGATTGAGCAGAAAGGTTAAATAAATAATGACTGAATTATGGATAGCTTTCATCTCCAGCCTTAAGATCTGATAGGCTGTTACACCCACACTTGATAAAAAGCAGCTCCAGAAACTACTTTGATAGGTCACACTGCTGAACAACAGCAGACAGACTCCCAGGTTTGATATCAGTTACTCCATATAGCCATGTTTTGAAAATAAATTATACTGAATTTATGCGATTTTATTAGTGACTTGAGTGATTAGAACTTCTGAAGGTTTGTCCCTGGCTGAGCCTAAAGCACAGAACCTGAGAGAACAGAGTTAACCTGCCAGCTCTCCAACAGCATCGTGTTCCTTAAATGCACCCTATTTCAGAAGTGTTTGGTATTTCCACACTGAGTGACATATTAAATGCAAAGATATGAATATTTTGTTTCTGATCTTGTGCAGGGTTAGTCTAAATAAATGGAAAAACTCTGAGTGTTTGATTTAATGCACGACTTCCTAGAAATTCATATCCTAATCTTCAAAACAGAATCTTCTGCATAAAGTGGCTACAACCTGTGTTTTACTGGAAAAGTGCAACTTTTGGTACTTTTTTATCGTGTCACTGTGATTGCTGTAGTCACAGCATTTGACTGTGGGTCTCTTTAGGGTGATAATGTTTCCGGCTATAAATGTTTTTATTTGTCTAAACACTAGCACTGGAAAGGGAGCTGAGCCAGCACAGAATCTTCTCTTACAGCCCCTGTGGGCACCAGCCTCTGCCTTCTGGTTGTCAGGCAACCTCTCTGTAAGAACTCCATGGATTTATGTATTTAAATGCTAGACCTTCTGGAGCTGTGCATCCTGGAGAGTTTCAGATTCAACAGAATATCATTTAAACAGAGACTTGTCCTCTCTTACCCTTTATAACAAAACCAGGTTATTATTTGAGTTACACCACAAACCTGAAATGTGTAACCTGCTTCTACTGCAGATTTTTTCATGTTTACCTGTAGGTGTTTGCAGTTACCTGTGATTACATTTCAGCAAGACCTCATATTCCACTTTGTAATTTACAACTATTTTTGTCCTTTTAAAAATGATTTCAAACATTGCTTTTGAAATACCCTCATGTCCAAGCCAAATTGAAGTCTGCACTCCTCTGCAGTCTTACAGAGGTTCTGCTATTGTTTTATTAATACGTAATGTATTAATCATCCATCTTCCTATCACATGACACAAAACAAAGCACTGTGCATGTAGCTCTGTCACAGCCAGTGGGATCTGTACCAGCCCTGCTTCTACCTTGTATTTGCACCATTAGTACCAGTCATTCATGTTTGGATATCATATCAAATTCAGGCTTTTGCCAAGAACACATGAAATACAACCACAATTTAAATTTTCTTAATTAGAATGACAACTATTTTCAACAGAGCTGATTTTAATTCAACGCCTCAAAACCCACAAGGTTAATTCTAATTTAAATATATGTAAACAAAACCTGATATTATAACTTCTTTATCTTCCGTACGTTACAGAAAGGCAGAAGGGAGAAAAATCACTGGAAAGAAGAAGACCTGAAAGTTTTCAGGGAAGTGGCAGAAACATTTATCAAGCCACTGACACGCAAGCCTTTGTGGATGGCTCGGCAGCAGCAGTTGGACACTGTGCTAAGCAGACATTGCCTGGTGTTCATCCACTGTGGGCACTTGCAAAGCATGACTGAAAAAGATCACTTGGAATGTCTGAATGCATTTGGAAAAACTTGAGGAGTATATCAGCTCGGTCCAAAGCAGAAATACAAAAGCACAAACCCATGAAAATGTCTTAGCGGGTAGAAGGGAAGAGAGGCAGAAATGTGTGTGCAATTTCAGTGATTGCTTCCTCTGGGAATGAAGAAGTTCAAGTAAGAGAGTCTGTCCGAGCAAAGTCAGATGGGCTGTTTGTCAGGACAGTGGGAGGCAGTCACTGATGCGAGCAAGAGACAGCAAAATCTGGGGACACATCATCTTTCAGCAGCACTCAGCACCTCTTCCCTTCTGCATGTTAACACTTCTGCCCTAGGCTTTGCTTCCTTGGAATTACTATAATTCATGGCCCAAAACATCTTTCATATTTCATTAAAAACAAAAGAGATGGCTTCTCTACATATACAAGTACTTTTTTGCAGGACCTGGCTTAGTTCTGGATAAAGTCTTTGATGTATCTTTTGACTTTCTTTCAATAATTTGAGCAACTAAACTCAAAAAAAAAACGTTTTTTCAGTACTTAGACTTAGCACTACACTGTATGTCATGCTCTTTTCCAAGAAATTAATATTATGAAGCTGCCTTATTCCCAACCAATTTTCCATTCTGTTTTTCTCAACTGGTATAAGGAAGTAGCAGCAGACTATTGAGATGTCTAGAGCCAGAAAAAAAATCATGAAGAAAAACACTAATGCTACAAACAACCCGTGACAAACACTAATGCACTGATACAAGAAAATCTATGGCAGTGTCACTCCGGGGAACAGCAGATCTTCAGAGGAACCACAGAGGTAGAGAGGCTGCAAACAAGGCACGGGAAAGAAAGTGAGACACCGGGAACTTCGTGTCAGTCAGCCATAACTTAAGTCAGGCTTAAACAAACAACTGCAGTTAAGGCTTGACAGCTCCTGCGCAGCAGCCAGGAGAGAGATGGGTTTATCTGCCCTGTGCTCCTCCACTCACACAGACAGTCAGGCCCATTCCTCCTTGGATCAGCTACAGCTGGGTCTTGGCATGTATCTGAAATAGGACAAATCCACCAAAGTCTCACTCTTGCTCTGCTAAGCCATAACCAAAAGAAGAGTCAACCCAATCTACAGTTTTAGCTGGCATCAGGTTAAAAACAGACGTAAATGTTTCACTCTTCCACTTTCTGGTCTTAAAAAGTTACTCCGCTGAACAAATGCTAAATAGGATGATAAACCCATCATTAAAGGAAAGAGAAAGTTAAAGGCTAATAAATTTAATTCTTTTTCATTTAAACGGAAAAATTGGCAGATTGAAAAATGCTTCTGCCAATTCGGATCAACAGAACATTTGCTTTACAAATTATCCTTTTTGATGGCAAACATAAACGAGATGTGAGACTATAAATTGAAAAGATCAAATGTCATTAAGCTGTGCACTCGACACGACAGCATTAGAAAGAGCAGCATGTATAGGAGCCATCATTCCAACACATAAATCACTCAAATTATACAATGATGTGGCAGTAGCTTCCCCCTGTTGACAGCTGCTCATTGTATGCGTGTTTATCTCCAAGCATGAACTGATCTGCACGATTAGATACCTCATATATGCGTCAAAATTCCCCATGTTCGGTAAAATCAAAACCATTACATTAAAGAAGAAGGAACTTAAAGATCAAAACAGTATTTGGGGCAGGGATGTGGAGGACATTAGAATACATAACAGGGGTGATTATCTTCAGCCTTCATTAAATGTGCTGAATAGCCTCCAAATATTAATTGGCATATTGTGATAAATGCTTCCATTGTTTGTTACTGCAGCAATTATTTGAAATGTCAGCTCCTCCTGTCCTACTGCAAACAGGCCTAAATAATAAAGGAGCTAGTCTTAAAAATGTAAATTTTCTTGAAAATTGTTACAGGCAAGAGCATTCATTCATTGCCAGAGTGCTTTGACTGCATTTTATTATTATTATTACATTTTTCTGCTATTGTACCTGAAACCCCATGTGCTACTGATGACAGTATGTGACAGGTTTATTGCTTATTTTAATCTTAACAAGATAGATATCAAGTTTCTGTATATTAAAAAATTCCTCCGTATTTATTAACTCCGTTTGATCAAGGTCAGTCAGTACCTCACATTTTATCTAAAAATAAAATACATAAAATAAATAGAATGCATAAATTTTTTTTTTTGTCAAAGTTACATCAGAGCAGTAAAGTCTACTGGTAAGACTGCAGGTCAAAAATCAGTACATTAGGCTTTCTTAGGATTTTTTCATTCACTGTACAGCCCTGAGCAAGCTGCTTAATGTCTCTGTCCATCTCTGCATTCATCTTGTCCATGGGGCATGATAATAACTTTACAGTGAGTCATTCTCAGCACTCTCAGAGGGCACAGATGGAAGTCATTAGTCAATGCAAATCGCTGTTGTTGTTGTTTTGTCATAAAATCTACAAAACAAAGTGTATTATGATATTAGGAATGTTCTAGAGACCCGGAATTGTTCAGAGACCTGAAACCACCTCTGACAGCTGAGTTGCTTCATCTGGTCCACAGTCCCACACCCACACTTGGGAAGTGCCCTGATCATTTCAGCCCAGGGTGCAAAACAGTTCACTCCAACCCAACAGCCAGAGTGTAATTTCTAATAAAAGGCAGGACACACGTGGATTCTCAGAGTGCAAATCAGCCACTTTTGACCTGAGCCATTGCTTTAGGAGAAGCTGATGGACTTGGATGGAGCACGCAACATAAATAATTAATACATGACAATTATAGTGCACAAACTGTACAGGTACCACAGCCCTTCCAACTCCTGTCCTAATTCTGTTCTGACACAAACATTAATCAAGATATCTCAAATGGAACTTGATGTAAAAAAAGAAATGGCCTCATGTATCTTATCAACTATGAAGCTGGTATTAACAACCACTTCTGTGATCATAGCATTGATTTAAACTTAAAGCCTATTATTTACAGTCTTGTCTCACATGTGAATCCTTTATAAATACAATGAACAAAACTAAACCTGGAATCTCAGTATTGTTTACATAAAAAGCATGGAATAATCTCAAAATACATACCTGAGGAACCAATAAAAATGCACCCAGCCTGTCTCATCATGCATTACTAATGAGAAACAGGACAAAAGGCACACACCCTTCAAACCAACATAAAACTAGCACTAACTCTAAAGAGGAAGGACAGTTTAACTCAAAGAATTCTAAAAAACTGGAGCATAATCCTTTCTTTTACAACATGTCTTTCACTTATACCATAGATTAGTATATTCAGAGACATGGGAACACAATAAAGGTAAACTACAAAATCTTAATATTCCACTGCATTAAGAATTCCCGTAAGAAATATTGTATAGGATCCATTATAAATTAACACCAATAATTCAGTGAAGCAGATGTCTCATTCTCCAGAGGCCACTGCACAAATCTTACCTGGCAATGATATTTACAGACACCAGCTCACATCAGACAGCGCAGTCTCCTCTCTGCCAGCTGTAACAGCAGCAAGGCCAGAGTTTATGGTTCCATGTAATGCAAGAAGGAATTTGAGAGCCATGCAGTCTGAATGCGAATGAAAACCGTGGGTTAAGTCAATCCAATAAAATGAGAATCATCCTTTCTGAGCATAAAAAATTTAGAAACACTGCCTTTTAAACCCCCATTTTATTAACCTTTATCAGCTGCTGTGAAACCAGCACATGATGAGATTTTTGAACTTTGCTGTCAGTAGCTAAAGGGTAATGCTTGTAGTGATTGCTGTTTTGCAAAATTATAATTCCTATACCCGAAAGGTCTTCTAATGGATCTGTTCTCCAATGATTACCAAGTGGCACCAGGAGAAAATGAGCACGGTTTGGTGGTTGCATCACAGGGCAGTGTCCAGAGAACAGCTACAGTTTCTGACATCCAGCCCTGTCTCCAGAACCTAAATCAGGTCAGCAAACGGCTGCAGGTGAGATGCTGTTTCCATTCCCAGCCATGGCCAGTGCCCCAGCACTCAGCAGTGGGACTGGCTGCTCCCAGAGCCCACAGCCACGTCCCTGCTGACATCAACGGGACAGGCAGGCAAAGAGCTGAGTCAAAACAAAGCCTTTGTGAAATAATTAAATCTGCAGTTACATTGAGAGAGCTGATCAGCACTGGGTTGAGCGAGACAGGGACAGATCTGCAGCTTAACCCTTCCAAGTTCTTGCAAAGCTTTATAAAGTCTGTCCTCCGGGGAATAATGTACCCCTATAGTCCCCAATAGGAACAACACTTCATTAGTGTCATTTCAGAGCGGTGTGTTAAGAAACCTCAAACACTTCAGCAAGTGTAGAATGCAGGATGCTGACGGGGACAGACAAAACACCTACATGGACAGAATTATTAGGGCAAAATGCACGAAGCATAACTTGTAACTTCAAGGGGTTTGCCTGTTTTGAGGCATTCCCCTGAAGACTTGAGATAAGAGAAGCTCCATGGAAAGCATCCAAAAAAGAAAGTTATCCCAACTAGCTCTTCCCAGGATTCCTCAAAACAGTTCCAAGACTCACTGAGGGAGTTGGGCTGATGTTTGGCAGATAAATAAAGGCAAGAAGCAGAAAGGTCAGACGAAGTCAGGCTCACTGGTTGTTAATAAAAGATTAAAAAGGGAGAAATCGCTTGAACAGCTCCATATAACTGAGACTGAGCAACTAAAAGCTTTCGCAGAGCAAAGAGGCCCTAGATGCTGGGTCAGAGATCCTTAAATAAACCTTGAACTGCAGCAAGAAAGAAGACCTGAGAGAGAGCAGCTGAAAGAGAATTTTCACTGGCAGGTTGACCACTGAGAGTTCCCCCCTGCTGCATGGAGCTGTTTGAGAGAGATGGGTCTGACAAAACTCATTTCACATAGCAGCTTGCAAGTTTTCTAGCAGGTAAAAAGCCCAGGACATTCCCTTTTTTTTTTTTCCCCTAGATAAAGTTTTCAATGTACTCTTCTTTCTCAGGGAAATGATCTGTGTGGTTGTCTGAGGGGAGCCAGGAAAGGTGTGCTCACCTGCCTGCGTCATCTGCCGTGGGAGTGCTGGTAACTGAGACACATTAAAACCTAGGACCAGCCACGGAGCAACGACTGTTAAGAAAATACTCCAAAGCAGAAGGTAAGCAACCAACTGGGTAAGAAGTGTCAAAGCAGGAAGCAGACTGTGGCAGAGCAGAGACTTTCAACAAAAGGATTAGAAGAGCCTTAATATAGTCCTGAAACTTTTCAGTTTCCCCTCTAGTGAGCCTCAGCTACAAAGCAGGGAGAGGTGATGCCACATCCCAGGCAAAGCAGTGACACTAAGAAGCCATGGCAGTAACAGAACAGTACCAGCCAAGCAGGAAAAGTGACAGCCTTTCCCATCTTCCAGCACAGCAACCATGGGCAGACGTCATTCATTAATATGGATTTTAGAAATTATTTAACCAATCTCACGGCTACAGCATTAAAGGATGCTTTTTCCTAGAAGTTTTGCAAAGTGAAGGCTGTTTCCTTGCACTGTGTATGTAAAATATGTAAAACTGGGCATTGTTTCTAAGAGGTGTTGAGAGTGGATGAGCTGCAACTCAGCTCATTATACCTACTTACAAACTCCAAATGTGTGGAGCCTCTCCTTCTCCCCCAACAAACCAGCTTACATAGCCAGATCTACGTGTAAACACTTATTTATATAGTCTATATTGTACTTGACAGGAGAATACTGGACTGAAATTACAACTATACAATGGCATTTGCTGCAAAACAAAACTAAATATGGGTGCAGCACAGGCACTCCACATTGGAGCACATCTGGAGAGGAAAGCGGGATCTAAGAAATCTTGCACTTTTTTCCTTGTTTGATCATTCAAACAAAAGTTTCAGGCCTAATCACTTTTTTTTTTTGGAGCGGGGAGGCTAATGCAACTCTTAGATTCCCACCAAAGGACAATATTAAATACCAGAAGTGCTTATTCATGTTAAAAAAAATCAGAAAACTTTTAGAGCAGTCTTAAAGCTAGAGATTTTAAAGATAGAGTGTAAGAGGGCTGTATTATAGTTAATATTGTAGTTAAAATTACAGGTAACTAGAGCTTGCATCAATACTCAGGAGCTCAATATTATCTTTCCAGTCAGGAGAAATGAACACAGATGACTTCATCAGTCATCTATGAAAATTTAGATCATCCAGGCTCTTGAACCTTAACTCTTTTGGTTCATTGGAATAGCAGATTCCTGTTGGCTTTTAGGCCATTCCTACAGTCTCTCCAATGCCTTATTTTCCTTATTGGCAAAAGAGACTTGATCATTTTAAAACACCCTAAGGAAATGTTTTCAAATCTATGCAAACGCAAATTAGCATTATTACAATTGTAATTCTTGTTCCCTTTAAAAAGTCAAGTACCTGTGTAAAACTGCTCACGGCAGGCATTTCTACCACAGTACATAAAAGACAGAAATGTAATTCCTATAGAAGAAAAGTACCTGGATGACATTTGTGCACCTGTCTCAGAATTTTGCAGCACACAAAATGAGTTTTAAAAGACACACTGCACAGCAAATCATCATTACAGGAAAATGAAGCGTTGGAGATCAGTAACAAAGATTTAAGCAGAATGTGTGAGAAATGTCTACCTGGATGTAAGAGGAACACACTGGAGTCAAAGCTCAGCAGTTCACTGTGTGCTCTCATCTCACAGCACGGTCAGGCAGCCCCAGCTGCTCCTCTACAACCATCACCACAGGTAGGGTTAGGGGGACAAGACACCTCTGTGGTAAATTTGAATAAATTTGATTTTCTATCATACGATTTTTAAGGCTCCTCTCTCTACTCAAGGTCTATCACCCTTTCACAAATCCACAGGCAGGGAGCAAGTGCAGCATTCCAATATCAGGTTCAAATCTGCTGTGTACAGAGGTAATTTCCCTCCCCACTATTCTCATTGCAGTTCACAATTATTGTATAAAATAGGGCTCCACATGACAGTGTCATCACCTCCCTCTGACCTAAATCATCACGACAGAGTTGAATCACTTGCCACCTTCAATTTCCTTTGCAGTAACACCGTACCTAAAAATTACATATCTTGAAGGGTTTGAGGTCTATTATGAATATTCCCAAACCAAATCGTTCATCTCTCAGTTCCAAAAGTGAGTTTCTGCATAAAAATAATTCACACTACTGATCTACCTTTTGCAAGTTTACCACCTTGTCCTTTCCAGGCCTAAAACAGCCCCTTCTTCACTGAGAGAGTCATAGACCTGTCTAAAATAACTGGAAAGCTTAACAAGAAATGAGAGGGAAAAAAGAAATATTTTAAATCTTTCACAATAGCAAGTGTTCTCAAGTTCTTTCTTCAGTAAGAGCTTCTGAGACTTAAGAGAAGTCAAGGGGAGAAGTTGAGTTCATTAAAATGGGCTTGGATTTGATCCAGAGGGCCTTCCTTGGTATGCCACTTTATTACACATGACATGGCTGGTGGGGGTTTTGGTTTTATTGTTGGGACTTTCTGATATAATGAAATCTTGTAGCAAGTCTTAAAAAAAAAAAAAACCACGTTTTTTAAACTATTTCCATCAAAGTCACCAGAAGCAAAATGAAGTATTTCCTTTGTGCATGTGAAATAGCACTTGATCTCTTCAGAGGTGAGAACCAGCCACTCTGTTCAATTAGCACCCACTTTGTAACCACTTTCATTCCTCTGCCAAGACCTAACCAATATGAGATTTATTATCCAGGTTGAGCTCTGAAAAGCCAGGTGTCATTCTCCTCTCTGTACAACACCACCTTGGGATTCAGCAGATTTCTGTCCTGTCAGTCTGAATCTGCTCCAACACCAGTTTTGCCATAGAGGGACTGCCTTTGTTGCAGTGGAGGGACCTCTGCTTTAGACGAGTAAAGCAGAGAACAGAATCAGTTTCAGAGATGTTCTGTCAAACTTGCTCGTGTCTGGCTGCAAGAACAAGTTACTGTGAATCAAAAAAGAGAAGAAAGACAAAGGGAAACAACTACAGCATCCTTCTAACCAAGAAGCTGAGAGAAAATTACTGTCAATTGTAACTTGAACATCTGTACATGGTTGCAAGTGGCATAAATAGTAATCTCTTAAATTCAAATTTATTATCAAGTTCCCTTACTACTAAACAAAAAATCAATAGATTCTATCTCCTTCCACAAAATGTCATCTGGGGACCTGAAACCAACTGTGGTGCAGAAGTGCAGTACCAGTGTCCACATGTTCAATCAGACTTCAGTTTGATAAGTGACCACTCAGCAGACATCCCATAAATGCCTCTCTAGTCAGTGCAACCCTTGCTGACCAAATGCTTTCTCACAGAAGGACAATATCATGGATGAAATTCAAAATTTACAGGACTGATGTAGAATTGCTCCTTATAACCATCCTGCCACTGCTTTCTGGTGGGGTAGTGCTTCTTTGGACCAGCTGAAGCTAAGCCTCAAATTAGAAGTTGTCCTTGCTGTAGTCTTGTACCTCAGAATTTCAACTACTGAAGGTGAAAAAGTGTTCAAAAAAATACATGCCTAAAATAACAACTAAAAGAAAAGCAAGGCCCATGCTCTCAGTCCCCAAATCTCTTTAACAGTAGAGTCAAGTCACAAAAGGGCTGATAAACTGCAGTACCATTTTCCAACTGGAAAATATAATGCATTCTCCTTCAAAATGCGTCACGAGAAGTTGTTGATTTTTATGACAGCTTCAGTGGGAAAAGTCTACATGAAATCTTGGCTCTTGTTTCATTTTGGAAATGTCAAAATGCATTGTTTCAAAAAGGTTAAAGCAATTTTTCAGCTCAGTTTTCTCAGGGTGATTCATCTCATTTAGGCATTTGTACTGGGTTCTAGTACACCAGAAATATTGCACAAACATGAGGATTGTACTTAGCTATAAATTATTTGGGGTTTCTAACTACCTATTTTACTATACTTGGATATTTTGACACTGTATATAATTTTTGAACATAAAGAGCATTTGACACTTGAAAAAATTTAAATTGAGATGACTTTACTGAATGATCTCATTGAACATATGGGGAAGGAAATTTCTGAAACACTTCAGATTGAACTTTACACTTTCCACTTCAAAACAGTATTTTAATTGAATAACACTAAAAAGAGCAAACCAAGCCAAAGATGCATGTTCTGCATATAGAAAAAGCAGCTTCAGAGTGAACTTCAATTTATCATCTTTCTTATTTCAACAAAAGAACAAAAAGCAGAAAAAAAGAATAAAATATACTTGTGGAATTTGCACCTGGATCTACTTTTTCATCTAATCTTCACTGCTTTCTTGTTCCGTATATTTATCCCCATCTCTCATCAGAGTTAAGCAGCCTCTAGCCAGATAATTTAACTGGATCGTTTTCATTCCTTTTACAGATCATTGACAAGCAACACGCTCAGAGGATGCAGGCAACGTCTGAAGAATAAAACACACAATTCGTGTCTCACGTTTCTCTACTTCTCCACACAATTTTCTCGGTTTGAGTCAGCTAATTACTTGAAGGCAGTGCAGAGGAAGTCAGTCCTGAAGGATAAGTGGAAGCCTTGCTGAAACCTGAGGGGTCACGCTTTATGCATAAAAGAAAATGGGAATATTGCTGTGAGAAAAATGAGAAATGAATAATTGCGTGAGCTAAGAGGGAATAGGAGGTATCAGTCAAAGCAGAAGGAAAAGGCAGAAGAATCAATAACTGCTTCTTAACAAATCTGTCCCTATTTATACTTGGCATTTGTGACTAGTGCTCTCATACATCTGCATTTTCCCCATTTTTCTCTCTGTTTTTCTATCTGGCAATCTCTCTGGAATCACTCTGAAAAACTGGATTAATCATATTCCCTAGGTGTATGTTTATTGGGTTTGGTTTTGTGGGCTTTTCTTAACAGATGTTCCCCAAACCACTACATTTAGTGGTTGAACACCCGGTGTGAATCATCAGGAATTTCCACAGCACCTGTTCTCACCTGGGAATCCCCCGGGTGCTGCAGGGAGCCCCAGCTCCGTCTGCAAACATCCTCCTGGAGAGTATCCATTGATCAGACCTCATAAACATACACCTTGGAGTAATCCTCCACAAACAATCACTGCTTTTAATCCTCCCAGACAGCCAGAGTCTGCACTCCCACTGCACTGGCTATGGGAACTTTCCCCTGTGCCACGGAGAGAGGGAAGAGTAATGCAGGCACATTATAGGGCCATAATATGGCCTGCCAAAGTTGCAAAGGCTCATTTCCTTGTGAATTGTGCTACATCACTTGAGGCTGATGAGTACTCAAGCCCCTGGCATCAGTCAGACTGTTCGGGTGGAGAAGGACTTATCGCAGGAGAAAGGGTTTATAGGATGGAGGTTAATACTCTGAGCTTTCCTCTCTGTTTGAACTCAAACACTTAGAGTGCAGTTTGATTAAACTTCAATCCAAAACAAAGTTCTTTAAAAATGAAGGATTTATACCATTCTATTTTTGCATGTTATAATTAGATCCTTCTTATATGTGCTTTCATTTCAATATTCTCTCCGGTTGAAAATTATGATTTTTAAGCTTTGCCTTTTTTTTTTAAGTCACAATAAAATAGTGGCTGAAAATGCAAAACAAAAGAAAGGTTACAAAGAACTAAACTATTAAGTAATATATCAGAAAATGTTTCCTGAAAACTCAGCCATTGTGAGAATTTGAATAATGGAATTAAGACAAATACAGTTAAGAAAGATTTAGTTCCATATTTGTAAGAGGAAAAAAATTACTCAGAGTATCACAACATAATAATTAAATAGAAATTGAACTTCTGCCCGTTGTGAATATAACAGCAATTAGAAAACTGGCAATCCCTGTCCTGGGGGCATCAGGGTCAGCATTGCTGGTCGGGCCAGGGAGGGGATTGTCCCACTCTGCTCTCGCTGGGGCAGCCTCACCTCGAGTGCTGGGGCAGTTTTGGGTGCCACAATAGAAGAAGGATATAAAGCTATCAGGGAGCACCCAAAGGAGGCTGCAGAGATGGTGAAGCACCTCGAGGAGAAGCCATCATGAGGAGCAATTGAGGTCACTTGGCTTGTTCAGCCTGGAGGAGACTGAGGGGAGACCTCTTTGGGGTCTGCAGCTTCCTCACAAGGGGAACAGGAGGGGCAGGCACTGATCTCTTCTCTGTGGTGACAGTGACAGGACCCGAGGGAATGGCCTGAAGTTGCGTCATGGGAGGTTTACGTTGGGTATTGAGAAGAGGTTCTTCACCCAGAAGGTGGTTGGGCACTGGAACAGGCTCCCCAGGGCAGTGGTCATGGCAAGAAGCCACTTCTATATAATCGTTTTTGTTGTTTTTAAGTGGTAAATACAAATAAGAGCATTATGGTGCCAATAAGTTTTACGTTAGTATCAGGTAAATGGATCAGTTCATGAAAGTCAGTGAAACTTACAGTCTTAATAAGAAGTCCTAGGAAATCCAATAGTTGTAATCACCAGTTGGGGGGGAGCAAAAGAATAAAACCTGCAACAAGATCTGCTATACCAGTATACTAAAGCCGCAAGTCCCAAATACCCATACAGCACACTCATAGACCATACATGAATTCAGTTCCTTAATCAAATTATTCATGGCTCTCTTATACCGTCTGACATCACCCATCTTTCTCATGAAGGGAGCAGAAGGAAGCAGCAGAAATTCCTTTACTCTTGCTCCCCACCACACTGCAAAATCTGGGATCATTGTAATTTTTGAACTCCTTATATAAGCAAAAAGACCAACACATATAGACATACATTAGAAGAGACAAAAGAATGGAATTTAGGAGAGGCTAATCCAAGACTTTTTGGACCATCATAATGTGCAAAGGAAGAAGTACCAGGAAGGTAGTCCGAAAATTAGATTCGGGGAAGCTCACTTTTATACTTTATATTTTGGCCTATTGTCTTAAAACATGCTTGGACTCCTTAGGATCAAGTTCAGTCTATTAGAAAGTGTCTATTTTTTGATTATCCTGGAAAAATCTTGTTACATTTCCTAAAAAGGATAAGGGGACCTAGTACAAAAGCTTTTTTTTTTTTCTCTTGAGAATCAAGAAAAGTCTACAAAGCAACTGGGTGTAGAAATATTTTTGGCTGCTTTTATCTTATGTGCAGTGGGACCACATTAAAAGGTAAGGAAAAAAAAACTTCAAAGTCCTTCCCTTTTTTCTGCAATTTTACATTTTTCTATGTATTCCATTGTAATGATCAACAATTCAAGAGATATGAAGTCAAATATACCACAACTGACAGAATGTAAAAATATACAAAAAGAGTCATGAGAAAAAGGTGAAGGCAATGGCCTCACTAAAAAAAAAAAAAAAAAGGAAAAAAGCGTAAAAAGTCAATATTCCTGTAGTAAGATTAGATTTATTTCATATAGATATGATAATTTCTAATCCTTTTCTTCTTGTCTTTGATGCTATCCGAGCAATGTAAGAGTACACGGGTAACTAAAACATAGATTGCTAAACTTGAAACCCACTGGAGGCTGGACTGCAGCTCTCTGTGGTAACACAGCAGAAAGGGCCCTGGTCAGTGGGGTGGGGTCAGTGCTCCGTGGTTTAGCTCCTGCAGCCCTGTTTACATCAGTGCAGACAAGCACTGGCATTTGAGCAGCTCTGCAAGCTCACAGATACTTGTGCTGTTATTTACTAGCACTGCAAAGTGGGAATTACAGTTTTTTGCTCTTCGTTCTGCAGATATTTGCTTTTGTAAACTGGTATTTGTTTTTCCATAAAGTGCACCAGAGTAAGCATAAGATGTGTAGGCACCAACTCTATTTTGCTACCATTGCATAATGCTCGGCACAATGACAGGCTGGCTCTGGATAACAAAGTTACAAATAGACTTGGCTTTTTTTGCATCTCTGTTAAAACACTAAAATGCCTGTTTGAAGTAAATTGTTTCAAAGCAAAGGACTTAGAGTGCTGCTGGTTTTAGTGACATAATTACATCCTTCTCCAGAAGCAGAAGGCTCACAGGTAGAAAAGCTTCAAAATGATGATTAATAGCTTCTCTTAAATAGTTATAGATGCTCAAGTGTTTGTTAAGGCAGAGTATCACGTTTGGGGATGCAGTGAAGACACCACGTGTCCAAGTAGGAAGGCCACTCAACCATTCCACAGACAGGGTAAGGTGTAATCAGAATAATAATCCATAGCTTTGTAACCTGTCATGTAGAGAGTTCAGGAAAACTCTTCAGATCAACTACATTCTTTACAGCAGTTTCTAAAACTAGGCTGCTGCAGGCTTTAATTTTTTTTCTGAGGAAAAAGTCATACTGCTTGAAAAATAAAAGGTCATGTAAAGGGAAAAAAAGAAATCAAACCGCCTTCAAAAATGTTAAATGCACTAGTTATGTAAAGATTTGGGCTAAGATCAATAAAAATATCTTAGATTAGGGTTTCATTCTTCTACTTCCCTCCAAGCCAAGTGTAACTGAACTATTTGAGTCTGCATTGAATATCTGAGGTGGTTTAGAGTAAGGTTTGCATAATTTTGCTGTTTCACCTGGTGCCCAAATTCACATTCCACATACAAATTCTGTTGGCTTATGAGCACTCAAACTTTTTTGTCCACGTGTGGAATAACAGGTTTTTGACTCCAGATTTTTTCCTGTCCAGAAGCATATTGGCTCCCTTTTTTTGCCCATACTGTGCAAGATCCCATAGCTGAGTGTGTTGGCTTCCAGAGGAGTAACCCTGATGCATTTTTTACTTTTGCTCCGCTAAAAGTCCCTTCTTACATTACACAATTCCATGGTTTCTTTCTCCCCTTTTCTTACCTCCTTCCATCTGTCTGTTACTCCCATCTCAGAGCAAAGGTGCAGGTGACAGCAGTGTTTGACAAACCCTTACACATTTCTTCTTGGAGGTACTTTGAAACCCACAGGCTGAGGTTTAGCTCTTAACGACACCAAAGTTGAAATAAATGTAATCAAACACCCTGGAAAAAGTTGCAGAAGACACTTTAAAACTACCAGGTGACATCACATCCAAACTTGTTTATTTTTGTTTTCCTTTATTCAGAATCTTTACATTCGTAAGCACAAGTGATTTTCTCACTGCTGCTGACAAGGATAGATGATAATGTTATGAGCATGATCATTTTTCTACCAGTGTGTCCAGCAGCCATATTATTCTGCCCTTTCTTATCTTTTTTAGTTACTCACCACCCCAGTTTGTCTCCCACACAACTCTTCCTGCACATTAATAAGAGCATTCTTACACTTCTAAAGACTCTTAATACTGCAAAACAAGCGAATATACATAATCTATACATGATTTATTCATTTGTGAATGCACCAATCACCTGGGGATAAAATACCCTGCAAGTAAGCTGTTATTTCAAAGGGATGCTTTGCTTTATTTGAGGTCAGCCAATAAATGCTTACACAGGAAAAGCTGTAATGGGAAACAGCCTCAAAGACTCAATCCTCTGTTGATTAGTTATTCACTGTGCACCAAGCCACCTGCTTGCACAGGGTCCAACTCCCAACTGGCAAATACTTTTTCTTTCAGATTTTGCTTTGTTACAATTCAAGAGCCTTTTTGCTTGATTTTGCAGTGGCTACTCCAGGAACCCTGCGAGCTGGAATGAATTTCAACAAGTAATTCTTATCAACGTGTATCATCTGTTGTATGTTCTTTTTCAAACCTGTACACAATGACTGCACTAAGGCAGTGTCAGAAAGCTCTGACAGATTCTTTTTTTTTATTTGAAACATTGAAAATCATCTGAAATAAGGGCCTCATGAACCAAGATTTCCTAATATTCTGAGAGCTCAAAGGAAAGTCTAAATGACACATGCTCATACCCATTCCACCGACTCAAGAGAATCACAGAATCATCGGGACATGAAACATTTGAGTCTGTGGAGAGTCAAAATTTGCAGCTCTGTTGTCTGTGTCAGATCCACAAGGAAAGTACAGCCCTACAGCCTCTTATTTGGAGCAGTGTTTTGGGGAGAACTAACATCCCTGAGACACACACCCCCCACACAAAAATCAAAGCCTTTATCCACACATGCCCTATTAAAAAATTCCCTTAGTTCACCCTTGTGCTTAGAACTGCAGAACTCTGTTTACTGAGTATTGTTTGGCAATCCATTTTTCTCCCTTGCTACACTACACCGTCAAATTAAACTCCATATAAAACATCATACACACATTAGCAGTTCCTTCAATTAGTCTTCTATAGTATAAATACCATACATTTTTAATTAGAATGTATACATGTCAGAGAAGAGAAAAATGTAGTGTTCTTAAATTATTATTGATTTCCTCTAGTGTAAACGCTATCTTTAATATTATTGAGGTTATATTTTAAAGAACCGATGTATGCATAAGTCTAATTTTTTTTAATTTTAATCAAAAAGGAAAATCCTTTGTACTTTTAATATTTCTGAGCTTGAATCTGTCCCAAAAAAGCCACCCCCCAAAAGAAAAAAACACAGCAAAATTTCTAAATTAATCAAGAAGAAACAGGTTCTTCTCTAGAAATTCAAAAAGGAAATTACAATTGTTCTTCAATTTGCTAAATCCATCTATGTGAACTTTAATCCCTAGTTCTGCAATTAGAGGCCGATTCCATGCCAGTCTATGGTCAGTGGGGAATAAAACTCCTTAAAGGATCTGTTTTACTTCAGGTTCTGCCTTTTGGTAAGAGGAAGATGAAAATCTTTAGTCCTTGGGCCATTCTGATGCACAAACCCACCCCTGCTGGCTCTGGGAAGGTTCTCCCCTCCTTGGGCAGCCCAGGGAAAGTTTTCAGTGTTTGCCAGTGTCACAAGGAACAACATCTGGCCTGTAACACAGAGTGTCAATGTTGTCTTGTTTTCTCATTGGCTTCTCTGATTAACTTTCTCGTAGAAGAACCTCATGAGAACAGCTAACCAGGGTACACACAGCTCTGGCTCTCACAGCCCCAAAGGATTCAGGCTCCTTCTGCCTCCTCTTTCCTCCCTTCCCACAGTGAAGTTAATTATGAAGTCACAGTTCCATCCAACATGAGCAAGAGGCTCCGTTTCTGAGGCTGTGCTTGGTGCTAGGAGCCCAGACAGCTGCATGACTCCATCCATAGCACACCTCTCCAAAGGGCTGGGATGCACTGCTTTCAATGTCCTGTCCTGCTACGGCCAAAATCTCCCTCCCACACAGCAGTTCAGCAGCTCTCAGGTGCACAAGCCTCCTTCACTGCCCGACTTTCACTTTTTTTTTTTACTTTTTCTTGCAGTTGTGTGGTGTTTGTGGCAATTTGGAGAACTAGGCTGTGTGGCACTGCTCCCACCTTTCTCTCTGAGAGCTCTCTATTCCTTCTCCTCCACAGTTTGGAATGGCTTGGCAGGTTCCTCACTTCACACTGACTCATCAAAAGCTCTCAGCTGGCACATCGTTTCTTCTCATTTTCATTAGATTCCCCTGATGGATTCCCACCCAAAATTAGAGGGTTTTCTTGTTGCTTCTACTGGCCCTGTTGGTATTTAGACGGCACAGACCCACTGCTACGCAGAATATTTTACAGAAACAGTCAGGATTTCTCCCAAAAGGAATTTACAGTGTGTACACTCACTTATGTTGAGTGTACACAAAGCTTTCCAGCTTGTCTGCGTTAGACAAGGTAAAGGGTTGGGAGGAGATTCAAGGTGAAGCATCCTCAATATTGTACTGCACTTCCTCTTAGGAATCACTATTTGTTTTCCACAAAGTAAATCAGCCAAACTTACCTGGGCCCTCCAAGACTAAATATCAAATCAAATGTGCCATGAGAATGATTATATTTGTAACTGCAAACAGCTGAAAATACACATTTTGGCTCAGATTTCACACGGATTTCTTAGTCTTCCTTATGGACTTTTGCACATTTAGATATCCTATTTTCAAATTATCACTTGCAGTCAAGGTGACTTTGTTCCAGAAGCCAGGCTCTACTGAACAACATACATCACGGAATATATGAAGTCTGTAATGTCCCTTAATTCCAGAATACATCTCAAAACTGCATAATTGGTACTAGTAATCAGGAAAAAGTGCATCCCTGCCAAGAAAAAGTCAATCTTAAAGTCCAAGTTCAGCTAATCCCTTGGGAGAGAAAAAACAATTATTCAACTAAAAAAAAAAAAATCTCACAGGAAGACAGTATTTCAAAGGAAATCTTGTACATTCAAAGCCCCTTGCGCAAAGATACTATTTTACCTATCAAAATCCATTAAAAATAACTTTTTTTAGTCAGAAAAATTTTGGTTCCAGAAACAGAGGTTTATGTTTGAGCAATTCAGTGTATGTGGGCATATTCACAATATGTACAGTAATAGCAAGGAAGTGCCCTATCTATTGTCTTTAGGGGAATAATAAGAAGCAACAGATTATGTTCTAAGAGAACTTAATGGGTAAACATCCATATTTGATGCTAATTTGTATTTAAACAGTTTACCTAAGTGAAAGCACACAGAAATCATCCACTTTTCCAAATAGTTTAAAGATATTGCTTTTGTCACCAATGATCAGAACACCAGGGTGTCCACAGCAACCTTAAATTAACTCAGCATTAGCAGAGCTCAGACGCCTGAATATCACGGGAATGAACATTATGTTGTTTAAATCCATATGTCTGACCATGCCCTGTTCTCCACAGACATCCTCCAGCCCTCCCAGCAGCAGAGAACACATTGTAAGATAATATATGACAGTGTCAGATAATATATAACAATGCAAACTCTGGCTAGCATGAGTTCTGATTTGCTTAATCATTACATCAGTCTTACTCTCCTGAATGCTATGTCAATTATTCCAGCACCTGTGTACTTGCTACAGCAAGTAGCACATAGTAGAAGGTCACCTACCCAGCCTGTGGGTTTCATTTCTCCATTTAATTCCCTTTTTTTTCCTTCTCACATCTTTAGCCCAGTTTTGTTAGAGCTTCATTTCTCCACTCCTGGTGTTATTTGTTTTACTGATTATCAGCTAAAGCTGACTGTTCCTCAGAGCCTCAAAAATCAACAGATTGATCACAGTATCTTTGTGTACTGTTCACATCTGCACAGGGAAATGTATTCCTTGCACCCCAAAAATTTGCAATTTAAAGTCAAGTCAAAGCAGCATGCAGATAGAAACTAAAACATGTTTAAAGAAAAAGTATTGCAGCCATTTCAGAAAACATTAAAATATCACCAAGCCACAATATACCCACGACTTGAATTCTCTTCAACAAGATTTCAGATGAAACCATGAGGCAACCATTACTCTGTCTTAGTTATATGAAAGATATTGAAAATACTGCAACCCATAACACAATAATCAGTGCTTAAGTACAGGCACATAGGATGAAATCCCAGCCCTAGTGAAATGTGGAGACTTACTGCCAGTTTGTGTGAAGACAATGTTCTTTCTAAGCTTCAGCCTGATACCATTCAGCAGGGATTTCCATCTAATGTCTTGGTTTGGGTTTGATTATGCACACACATTGTATTCCACCAGTCTGCTCTAAAATGACACTCAGCTTCATTCCAAAGTCCAAGTGAATCTATCATGCTGTAGGATATGACCACAGAGAGGAAGGAAATAAGAAGCAGAGAAGAGCTTCTGGCTCTAAATTTCAGCTTCTAAACACCTTTGTTGTATCAAAAGAGAGGCAGCATTTATTCACAAAGAAATCTTCCACCACATTTCATCCCCTTTGCTGCCCAGGCAAGGAGAGAAAAAAAAACCCTTTACCTCATTACTCCCTCAATGTACTTGCAGTGGGAACAAAAATCTGGTACTATGCTATATATCCCTTTCTATTCTTCCTTTAGCTCTGCATGTCAGAGTAAATAGTTAGAAAGAAAGCTTGGAGATTTTATAAACACATGATCTGCACTAATCTCAAACATAACTTCATAGAGAAGCCCATATCTGCTTTCCTCCGTGCCTGCTGCTGTCAGTGTTACCCAGAGATGGGTTTTCCTGGGAACAAAAGCAAAGATACTGTTCTAACAACAGCTCAGACTGATCTTGGCAATTGGCTGTTCAGCCTTGATGGGCAGAGAAAGGCTGCTGCCTCTTTGCTGAGGAAGGAAAGGGACTGAGCCAGAAAGCGCCTTGTTCACGTTTTATTTGAGCCTACAGCAGAATGTCAGTCATTATCCATAGCCTCGTGTGAGGTTTGACAGTCATCTGTCATGAAAGCTGGAAACCAACACAATACTTTTTGTTGATAACAATCTAAATTTATGTTTTAAATACAGCAGGGTTTCCTTTGGAAGGAAAAGAGAAACCATGTCATACTTTTATTTTCATCACTGTGCTACATCCCAGCTGCTGGCTCTGTAAAGATTTGCTTTCTCGTGTGGGTTTTGCTGCTTTAAGTTAAAAGGGTCACCGTTTCTGTTTACAAATTCATAACATACAACAGGTTTGAGATGTGTGAATTCATCATGCAAGAAGTTAAAAGTGGGCCATTAACACTGACATGTCAGGGTGTCTCTGGGAAGTTGATCTTCACAGAGTTGGTTCTGTTGCATCTCCTGTATTGACTTAGGAATCTCATTTGCATTTCACCAGGGAGGTTTCTGAGGCATTTCCTAATAAGTGCAGTGACTCTGGGCAAGTTTCTTTATGTTGCTCTCCCTGATGTAATTCTAAAAGTAGCTGAAATTGTTTCAAGCACTTCTGATTTGCATATGTACTGCATTTGAAAATCTACCAGACCATATTTTCACTGTATGAAATACAGGTTTCCCTCCTCTATTCTAGTAAAACTGCTTGTAAGTCCAAAGAAACAAAAAATAAGCAACACAAAAGAGGAACAGCTTGCTTATGTACTTCCTAGACTACCTAATGAATAGATTTGAAAGAAGAGGTAGCAATATTTCAAGGGTAATTTGGGGTAGAGTTGTTTTTAAGAATTTGTGATTCTTCAAGTATATTCAGGTGACAACAAGCCACTGAATATTCATGTTTTAGTGAGTTTATAGTGCTTTAGTTGCCCCTTTTTTACCCTTTAACAATACCCAAGTAATGGTCAATGAATTAATAATGAACAATACCACGAGAGTAAATATGCAGTCTTTAAAATCTCATTTTCAGCCTAGACATCTGACCCAGACACCAAAAAAAGAAATTATTTCTTATGCCTCTGAGCAAATAGTTAACACATAACATCTTATGGTAAGAAAATGTTTCTATCTCTTTACTAATGAGAGCAAAGCTCTACAGAAGGTCCATATTACAATTATACAGCATGACCTCCAAGGAGAAAACAAGAAGCATTCTCTAACTCACTTTTTTTAGTACATTCAGACAGGAAATAACTCTTTTAGAGACTTTCAGTGAATTTTCTGCACATCTTCATCAGGGAAGAACTAGGTTACGTTTGCAGTCTCACTGCCACAGCAATCAATGAAGCCACAGTCACCCTATTCTACCACACAGCAATAAATGTTTGCTTGTCATTAACTTCACACCAATATAAACAGAAGTGCCATACCAGTGAACATGGTGCAGAAGCTCCAAAGTGGGCTCATTTTAAAGCAGGAGTTTGAAATGCTGCTGTCACAGCACTTTGATGCAGCACAGTTTCAGTCAGCAATTCAAGTCAACCAATACCAGACATAATTATTTTATTACTACGGTCTTAGTTTGAAATACTTCTTACTTTAGCCACTTCTTGTGCTTTCATAGCTCAGCCTGAGGCTTGCCTGCATATTCTTTAAAGGGAGAAATATATCTAAGGGTTGGGATGCAGCAGCTCCCACATGGGCACTGTTTAAGAGCTGTGCTGAACCTGCCCAGCACAGGCAAGGGATCCATGAGAAAATACAGGCAGTGCTTGTACACAAGAGACATCAAAAAGCACACTCAGTTGCCCCACGTACTTATTTAACTATAAAAACTTAATTTGCAGCAGATATTACAGAAGGTTTGCAGAGAAGAACACAATCATTAGTCAGTGGTGGAGTCTTTCCAGACCTGTTAGGTTCATATTCCATGCCCAAGGCTGACAGACTGTGCTGAAAGTTTTCAGCTTTCTCTTTTCTTCCTTTCCAGTCTCATCTCCACAGCACTTTGCCTAAGGCTACCATCCTTCTCCTTGCTGATTCTTCATCTTAAATCTGGGGAGAAGAGGCAGCGGGGTGAAATAAGGAAGAAAGCTTCATCTTTTATGAATTTATTTATATATATTTTTATATATTGCTCGTGAGTAATTCCACGTAAGACAGTGCAAAGCCTGCTCAGGTTCAGATCCAGACCCTACAGAGGGTCTGGACACCCTGATGCTTCCCCACTCTTATTTTGCAACTCCCACATGGGAATGCTCGTGCTCCCAGGAGGACACCTGAAGTGCTGAGAAGGAGGAAATTCCAGGGAAGAGAGAGGGCACTGTGACAAGAGGGCTTTAGCTGGGGCAGGAGCAGCAAGGGATCAGCAGACCAAGTGCACCAGTGTGTGCTTGGGCCTATGAAGTCTGAAATCAGGAGCAGAGCACGTTCCCTTTCCCAGGCAGAGCCTCTGTACCTTAACAGACACAGAGGATACCCCACAGTACAGTTCTGTATTCCCAGCACCTCAGCTCCTGCAGCCCTGCCAATTCCTGCAACAGGCCACTCCTACATTTGGCCATTTTAAAGTAAAATACATCTTCTTGTAGCAGAACTTCGTACATTGTGGCCAGCTGTTTTAAAAGCAAAGAGCAAAATACAGATGCAGCTCCTCCTCCACCCTGCCAAAGGCTCATGCAGGTAACACTGCCCATGTCCTGTGACAAGAACAGAGTTTCCAGTGAGACCTGGGGACAAGCTATGCTTCCTCAAGAGGAAGGTGTATATACAGCACAGGTCAGATTGTTGATTCCTCCTCTTTCAGCTATAATCCCAAAGCTGCATGTTTGTTTACCTCATCAGTGCCAGAGAAATCAGAGCATTTGTCCCTCCTGACAGTCCAAGGAACTGCTGGAGAAAACAGGCACCTCCTGGATGCCAGGCAGCCTGTTCATGTCCACCACACCTGCCAGAGGAGCTGTTTTGCTGCCTTTGTGACCCTGAAAATTATTTAAGCAACAGACTGCACTTCCCCAGTGGGGCTCTGCACTGAAAGGAGCCCCAGAAGGGCTGGCAGGCACATGTCTGATCTGCAACGTTTTTCACAAAGTTGGCCAAAAATCGCATTTTGATGTTGTGTAGGTTCTCTTCCTCTATAATGAGCAATCCAGGATGTCAGGCAGCCCCAGGAGTACTGAGTGTCCTACAGGCAGGAGACTGGAGCAGCTCTAAACCAGAGATTTCAAACAGGCTTTTGGCAAATGTTTTGCATCTGTTTCTAAGAATACCAAGGACAGCTCCCTAAGTGTACAGCCCAATCAGAACACAACCAAAAATGGTTGGAAAGGAAAGCACACCAGAGAAACCGCTTGTAATTCAGTAATAAATTATTTTGTTGCTGCATTGGTCTCCTTGCTGCATAGATGAGGATATCCTCCTCTTTAAGCAAGTCAGCTCTTTGAAGGAGAAGGGTTAGCAGAATTAAATATTTCATCTCTAATTCAGATTTTGATATAGTCAGCCTAAATTCTCCTTTATCCCTGCACCTTCTTTGCGAGAGGTGAAACAAGTCACTCGGGGAACAGCGTTTGAGGAAAAGCTCATTTATTTGTTTGTTTTCCATTTTGACAAGTCCTGTGAGTCATAATAAAATCCTGAATGAAACTACTGCGGGGATTTAGCCAGCTCAGCTTTTCAGCTCTCTCACTCCAAAAGAAGAGTTTCATCTACAGAGAAAGCACAGAGAAGAAAGGAGGCAGCCCAAATATAGGGATGTAAAATTTGGCTAATTGAGCTGTGCTGGGTTCAGAGCCAAGCTAATGTTACCTGTCGATATCAGTGTAATCCTGGCTTGAGAAGCCCCCTGATCAAACAGAAGAGATAAACACACAGCCAGGGGTTCAAAGGGTGCTAAACTCCCCCGTTGTTTCCCTGTTCTAGCAGGAGCTCTCAGCGTTCAGCAGCTCTGAAGTCTGGCTCACAGCACTGTCTGGGAAGGCAGCTGGGGGGAAAATTCAAATCAAAAATCCCCCAGGAATGCTCATAAAGTTAATTGGCATAATGTATTCAAGTGGGAAGGGCCTAAAAAAAACCCCAAAAAACAACTTGGAACTCAGGAAGGGAAAGAATATGAAGTGAGGGAGGATTGGGAGGGTGGGTCAGGAAGTGTAATTCTTGCTGAATTTGTGTGTAACAGCAGCACAAAACTCTCCATCATAATAAAAACGTACCAGCTCTGGATTACCTTGCTATTTGTGGATTAGCCCCAGTTAAAATGCTGAAACTCTCTTGAAGCCTGTGGATGCAGCTGGGAGCTCGAGAGGAATTATGACAGACCCTTTTATCCTCTGTGTGCAGCATGTTTGTCTGTTGTCCTAAACCCTTTAAACTTCTCCTCCCAAGCCATACACAAGTACTGCAGCTCAGTTTTGGGAACGCAGAAATGGACTCCAACTTCCAGAGTTCAGAAAGTCTGTTCTAGGATGAATTGGAGATCTCAAAGACTGTCTCAAAATTCAGAATCATTTTTCAGACACCTTGGAATATTTAAAAAAAAAAACCCACAGCAGAACTGTGTGAATAAACCATTTGTTATATCAAGGAGATAGAAGAATAAAAGCCAAACATGTAATACAATGTGAATAAACACATCAACAAGACCAAAATATAAATTCCAGCCTCTCCACAACTTCAATTTCAGTGAAAAAGAAGACGATATATGCAAATTAAGAAGTTGCAAGAAGAAAATGAATCACTAAGTGCCTTACTGAAATGCTAATGTGTTATTCTGTCACTTAACTACTAAAAACTCATTTAAAGGCATCTGGGCTTGGCATACCTGGGTTATTTTTGTAAAAGCAGAACAACCAGAGCATAGAGCTGTCACATTTTAGCCACACCCTTGCTGTACACGTTTGGGAGAACACATCAACCATGCCAGCTGCTACCTGATGTGAGTGATAAGCTGGTAAAAGCTTTTTAACCTTACAGGGGGTGAAGTGAAATGCATGGACCACTACAAAAGCAAGGGCAGAAACTTGACATTTACATTAAAAAGCAAAAAGAAAGACCACTAGAGATCAATGCTGTCTCCTTTGTAAAACAGGTGCAGCAGCACCAAAAGACATTAATACCATCCACACATGACACCGACTAGAACTAAACCAGGTATTTCACACAAGGAAGTGCATTAGCAGGAGATGTGTGGGTGGTCAATTTTTCAATAAGATGAAGCCTGAAAAAATACATTTAAAAGCATTCTTTTCAAAAAGAATATTAAAAGAAGGTAAAGGCAGTTTTCCCCCCACAATCACAAATGTTACAGGGTCTCCCCTGTCACCTCTCCCATCTATGTAACTGTGAGCTGTAACATGAATTGCACAATGATATATAATTAGGAATAAACATAAATAGGTATTTGTTCTAAGATACAGTTCACACTGAAGTGCTGCTCTGTGTATCTGCTACGTGCAGATAGACTTGAAACCAGAAAGCTGAAATGGAGAAAGTAAGATGAACAAATTCTTTCAAAAAAACAAAGAAGGGGAAATACTAATGCATTCATTCTCTCTTGTCTTTTGTGAATATGAAATGATGGCCAAAATCAGTTCATTCTTCTTTGTAGCTCTAACCTAATAATTTATTTCTGCCTTTCTATAGGTCTGGAAGTACTAAGAGTGACTAAGACTGAATATTCACCATGCTGTTCACAGAGGTTGCCCACACTTAAAAAGGACTCGATACCAAATTGTCAGTTCAGCTGTTCTGGACAGAGTTTGAGGTACAATCTGAGTAGAAGCACTGTCAGAAGGATTTACTTTAGACAAGATTGAACCTAGGCTGGATTTTGCTGTTACTAGGAAGTAGCAAACCATTGAAATTATGGCTTAAGTCTAACGTGGGGACTACACCCATCCTTAGTAGGTGACAAACACAATCTTCACGAAGCCATTTTCTCTCCTCTTGATTTCACTGAATCACTTCCACTTCGTTAACAAATTGCCACTAAACCAAACACATTCAAGTGGGGCAAACCAGAAACAGATTAGCACAGAAATAACTTGGATCTATAGCAGAGAAATCAGAGTGGGAAAAGAAGGGGTTTTTTTAAAAAAACAGGTATTTCTATCATTATATTTCTGCCACTATTAATATTCAGAGAACAACCAGTAAAAAAGCATACATGGAAACAGTCAGAAAAGCTAGATTCAATCTAGCTGTGAGAAAAGAGAATGGAGTACTCACCCCTAGGCAGTTTTTCTAATCTAAGTCTTTGAAAATTTATTTAAAACTGTGACTGGATACTCCCGTGAAATAGGACTCCATTGTTCTCTGGGTAAAGATAAGATATGGAGTTACAACTGAAAAACCTGTTTTTATGGTACCCCACAGATCAGAAAGTGTAAGCAGGGGATAAAACTAATGAGAAATACTTTTCAAATTCTCCTTTCAGACGAGATCAAGGGCAAGTTTTTCCTCCCAATAACTGAGCCACTAAAAACATATTCATATGGACTAAGATATGTACACTAACATAAGTTATTGTATGAACAATACATATTGAAAAACATATAGAAACATTGAAAAAAAATGTTGACATATTTGTGTTTATATTAAGACAAAATTGCCCTGCAGCATCAGTCATCCTGAAAGCAACTGAAGAAAGTATAAATTGAGATTTTTAGCCCCTTCTTGTGCTTATTTCCTGAGATAGTATCTAGTATTTAGATTCTTTCCAAGACCACCGTTTCCTAAACCAAAGATGCAGGAGTAGCTCAGCAGATTCACAGAGAACCCTCTAAAAGGCAGAGGACAACCCCCAGGGGAACTCCTCAGTGCTGAGAGCCCTCACTGATCAGCAAAGTGACTGCACATTCTGAGCTGCCCTTTCTAAAATCTTGGGAATTCTTAAGTATCAATTCCATTTGACACCATGGATCTGGATTCAGATGTTGATGGAGCTTTAACTGGTTTATAAAATAAATCTCGTTCGAATATACTATTTGTCTCAGTTTCATAATATTCTGCAACAAGCAGATAACTAAAGCCACTACTAACTCCAGTTTTCCTAGAATCTCAATCTTCTATTTTATCTCTTTCTCTACTCCCTTGAGCCCTGGATTGCTTTTTCTGTATATTTTTATATGAGCCAACATAAACCAGCAATTATAAGCTCAGGGCTAAGTTTCTAAGTGAGAACAGAAAATAACTTCTTCAGAAGCACATAAAGTTTGATTTTATTCTCAGGAGTCACATTCATATGCAATTTGTTGGGCCTGTGAAATATGGGAATATATTTTTGCATGTATGGCATCATGAACTACGTTATTTCAGAATATTAGTATTTTAACAGCATTTGTTACCAGGAAAAGCAGAACCCTCATTCTGCAATTATTGCAGAGGTGAGGTCTCAATATTCTAACAGAGGGAACAGATCTTTTCTTGCTTCATATAAGCTCCAGTTCACAAGCCAAAGAACTTTAAGGTGAACAGGAAAATAATTCAGGAATAATAGTTATGCAAGTTTGAAGTGACCAGATAAATAAAAATTTTAAAAAACAAAAATTCACAGAACTGTTTTCAGTATGTTGTTTGTAATGTTTTCAGTATCAATATGGACACTTCTGCCACTGTTTTGTTTCAGACAATGACAAGTAGGAAACTACTCTACCTTTGCCTCAAGAACAGGATCAAGAAAGTCAAAATTTTTGTTAAATTGGTAAGTTAATTCATCTTTGAGCAAGGGACTGGACTCCAGATGTCCATCTATAGCAAATTATTCCACAATCCTGTGGCCAGAAAATGATGATAGCAAAACATGGGAGTCAGATCAAATGCAGGCATCCAGCTATTCAAAGCAGGGAAAAGTATGGCCAAAATCTAAGAGCGACTTAAAAATTCAATATATTTCAAGTACATCCTGTCTTTTTAAGCATACTTTTATTCTCTAATATTTATTTGCTTCTTGATCTAAACCTTGAGCAGCCCTAGATAGATCAAATCCAAAAACAAATCCCTAAAATTCAATATGCATAAAACCCCACCTCATTGTCTGTTACAGTATAGGAGTGACAAGGATGCAGCTGTTTCCACTGGATATCATAACTCCATTGCTTTGACCAGCCTAAGGCATTCCATAAGGAAAAGATCTGCCTGAATGCCCCTTCTCACTGATGCCAGAGAAAGGATCATATTCCAGTGACTTCCCCTAAATGGGGGTTATGGTGTACATTCATCCACAATTACAGAGGAATTGCTAAAATAAAGGCTATGACAATAATATTATCTCGAATCTGTTACTGTTTTGTGAAGTGTGAGCTATCAAAATGCAGAATTCAGGCGTGATGTGCATGACTCATCTCCACTCTGCCTCTCTTCCCCGTGGAATAGTTAAACCCCCTGATAGTTTTCTAATTTGATAGATCCCCTCTTGATGTGATAAATCCCACCAGATCAAAGAAATGATGGGCATAGTCTTGCTGCTGATTGAAGAAGCACCTCATTTATGGTACCTTACAATTGGGTATTTTTTGGCCGCAGCTGAATTTAAGAAACAACCTTTTGTTTCTTAACCTGTTCATTTCATGGTGATACTTTAAGGTAATTGAACAAAGTGCTTGATTTGAAAGTCTCTGATGGTATTACAAACTCAGAATGTTGTCTAAGGGTGAGAGGCAAACCTGGCTAATCTGATAGGCACTCAAATTTAATATCCCACTTCCTACCCTGCTTTTTGAAGTGACAACAGGAAGGAAGTGAAAAGGCACCCACTGACATTGCACATGGCATGTCATGCTGTAGGTCATATTGAAAGAAAAAAATCTACAGAAAACCCATAAAAGAATGAATATTTCCAGCTCCACATGAAGAATCCTGAAGTCCCTCAGATTTCTGTGAAGAAATTACAGAATACCAATACAAGGTATTCCCTCCATCAACCATTATTTATCTACCTGAAGTACACAAAAAGGATTTATTTGAATTTTCAAAGGAGGAGGATCTAACTCCAGTTTGTGCTGATGGGATTACATTGTTAGCATCTACTCCAGCAAATGAGTTTCCTGGCAAGAACAGTTCTGGGTGTGGGATATGTTCATGCAAACTGTGCTGCCTTTTCAGGGTCCCAGCACCCATGATGAGTGATGCAGCTTCAGGTCACCACATTTCACAGGCACCTGCTCCTGAAGGTCACCCCTAGATGAATGGAGACACTCCTCAGCCAGCTAGGGATGTAAAAAATCTATTAGCACCAGCAGATACAGAAATGTGAAGTAAATGGTGCAGATCAGCTGCTTCCACAAAATACACACAAACAAATATCTGTATCATGCGGGCATGGCACTGAAAATGCTCTTTCAGAGCAGACTGTATTCTTATAAAGCTTTTGCAAGTGAAGCCCCTTGAAAAATTAAGTATTCCAAATTTAGAATTTGCTTACAATTCTGAGTTTTAGGTTTTTTGAATAAAAACAACCTTGTTGCATATTAATTGCCAGGTTTCTCAGCTTCAGAGATACAGTTTGATAATGTGCCTATTTGTTACCTTCACAAATATGATCATGAAGATATTTTTTGCTCTTGTTCTTTAAAACAGTTTTTAAACTTTACTAAATATATGTCCTATGGCATTAAAATATTCAAAAAAATAAAATTAATTAGGACTTTTCCCTTTTATAATCTGTGCAGAAAATGCTTGGCCATAACCAAGGTGGTCAGTACTGAAATCAGAACTCACGTACTATGGGTTTGGTTGTACTTCTCCAATTTACTATGAAAAGGTAATTATAGTAAAGGCATCAAATCCTGATAATAAAAGTATACTACTCACTTATTTGTGCTTACTGTATTTTCCAGGAACTTAGAAACTTAATAATTATGACTTCAATGTTTATTTACATTGAAACATATCTTTTGCTTCCAAATTCTTTAATGGTCATCTTTTAAGGTCCTTAGAAGGACAAATCAAACAATTTTGTTAAAACTGGAATCAAGAACTGGTTGCACACAATCACTTTTATAACAGAATACAAAGCCAGTTTCTCCAAAAACATTTTTATGCCAAGACCTCAGTGGATGCCTTTCAAATTGTATGTATAGTCATATTCCACATCGTCTGCTAAGCCACAAACAACTATAAATTCAAATTATCACGCCTGAGACTAGTTAGATCTGAACCTTTCACTTTTAGGTGCTGAACAAAGACACCATAAAAGGCAGGCAGCCTTGCTCTTATCTTCATAACAGCTTTTAATTGATTGATTTGTCCTTGCACTTCAAAAGCTGCTCTTCAAATGTTTCCTACTGTAGAACAATTCTATAGCACATATAAAAGCGAAAAGATGACAATTGCAGAATGCCTGGAAAATGAGCCCTCCCTAGGAGTTCTCTTTGAGGTTCATGGCTTGCTGAGGTGGTTGAGGAGGAAAACAACCACGTCCCGTTGGGAATGTCTCAGTCTCTGTTAACCCAGCATGGGTAACGTCGAGTTCATCCAGACTGCAGTGTTTTTTCTGGCTGCACTGGAATCAGCGTGTGAAAAGACAAGGGGAGGGTGACCAATTTCAGTTCAGTGTGGTCTTCCTTGTTTTCTTCCATTTTCAATATACCATGCCTCATATTTTAAAATTTAGTAGGGAACAAGCAGTTCCCAAGCACTGGAACTAGTGAAGCCTCATTTCCAGTAAATTCAATCTCTTGATTAATTGCCTTTTTAAACTGAATTATACTAATCTTTTCCTGACACTTTCTATAGTATTTTCACGGAAACATATGAGCTGCGAACCACAGCTATATAAATAAGGTGACAGCGTCAAAAATCATTGGGGGAAAGCCTGAAAACATTCACACTGTGCCTCTCTGTCTAGTATGCTTGAAACGGATCATGGAGTCAAGCAGCCCAGATAGCTGCTTCTCTTTGTGCCAGACCCCTGAATTTTCAAAGCATGCCTTTCATGGCAGCAGCACAAGGAACACCACATATTTTTGCCCAGATACAGTGATTAGCTCCATAGCCCATCACATCAGAATGGCCCGAGTCCTCGGAGAGGCTGAGGAAAGCAACACGCATCCTCAGCGGACTCTTACCTTCCCCAGCTGTAGGAAGGCTCTTCCCTACAGACCTGAGACCCTGGGGACATTATCAGTCTTCTCCCAGTGTTGAACTCCAATCCTTTTTTTTCCTGTTTTTCCTGTCACTCATTAGTCAATTTTACCATATGCTCTTAATTCCTTTAAATTGCCTTAGATTTATCCCGCCTGGTTTCCAACTTCAATTCATCCATCCTCTCACTGCTGTTTGTGTTTTCCACCAACAGATCTTTGCTGCTGTATTTCTCTCTACTTCAGAGCACTTACCACAAAGGATTTATCAAAATAAAGTGATAGGTGTCATCTCCAAACACTTCATATTGCTCTTCACAAACATCTAGGGACAGAAGTACTGAAAACTTGGGAAACAGTTTCCTTTTCATACAGATTCATAAAACTTCGGTGCAAAGCCTCATTTACATTTGAAAAAGTCCTTAATCCTGTAACGATTTCAAAATACTGAATTACCTGTGACAATTTGGAGAGGATCTGGTTCTGGTGCCCCCTGATGGGCATGGAAATGTGCAAGATCCTTTAGGCACAGAGTCTTAACTCACCTCAACCACCTAGTAACCAAATAGCATCCAATCATATGGAAAATAACTTTATATACACTTGTGGGTATTATTTTGACCTGTCTTTCATGGGTCTGTCTCAGCCTATCCTGTATCTTGTGTCTTCAAGATACTCAGTTTTGAAAACCAAAAAACAAATATACTTGGTTTGAAACATTTTTTGACAGCCTGATTACTCTATTCACCTGTCAACTTCCCTGTTCCTCTAGACCTATTTTAGCAATGTTTTGTTAAGCTTTTATTTCCTCCATATTGCTTCAAGCTGCTCAGCTAACCAGGCAGAGACACAATGTACCAAGCCCACCCCCAGGACTTCTATTTCCCCACACATAATACTCTGTCTCTGCTCCTTCTGTAGACCCTGATTTCTCTAACTTCTTTTTTTAGGCCAGAAAAAGTGCATCTGACATACGTTCATAACCCTCATTGATTTACAATAGGAGAGAGCACTGCTTCAGCTGAAAAACCTGCATGAGCTTTTTGTATATGGTTAATAAGATCTGCCATAGTGATGGTTTGCTTCATATTTGCTGTGCTGTTAATATATCTTACAGGAAAAAATACCATTTTATTAATTGCTGATACCTGATTGTACTTAGGTTCAAATTCTTACTGATGAGTTCATCTTCTCAACTACACATTCCCCTTAAGAAAGGGAGTCCTCTTTTTTAAATCAAACAACAAAAGTTCAAGACAAAAAGTCAGTAGTTCCAAAAAAACACCCCACAAACAAAATAAATTTGAGTAAAGCATGTCTTATTTCTTAAACCAAACATTATCATCCTTCTCCAAGGAGAACACGGGAAAGATCAACACCAGTTTCTCAGTGCTATAAGCAAATAAACTACTAAAAGCACCTCAATGCACTTAGTGGTAAATGTTCATGGAGCAGATTACATTGAGCTTGTACAGTGGTGAGAACTGGTGTGGGAGGAAAAGGAGCTCTTCTGCAGATATTCTGCCAAAATCTCATTCCAAAACAAAACTACAAGAGTAGGTCAGATGAAATGATATTTTGGAAATTATTACCAGTGTTGAGGGGATAAGTCCAGACCACAATAGATGACTACTTGCCAGGTGGTTGGGTCTCGAGGCTGACAGAGAAACTAGATAGGCTGCATTACAGATAAGATTTAACTTTGTTTTAATGTTAACTTTTAATTAATCAACTTTGCTGTACACTTTAACAGAACGGTAGTACAACCATAACCACACATTTGACGTGCATTGCAAAAGGCAAAATGCACATATTATTTTGCTGAATGTGTGATCCTTTATCTGTAGGAGGCAGATCAAAGGAAAAACAAAATTCTCTTCTTTGGCTTTAAATGAAAGAGCTCACCAGAAAAGCACGAGTGTTTGCCTTGTTTTAACCATATCCACTAAAGCATCCTAGAAAGTGGATTGACTGTAAGAGATGCTCTGCTGGTGTTCAACAAAAGCAGGAGAGTAGATCCCTTTGAGCTACTGCTCTGAACAAAACAGCAAAACCTGAAATCCACATGCAGAAAAGAGAAATAAGGCACTAATTTCATGCCTTAATCCCTACACTAAGGCAGACCCATGCCCAATCATATGCAGAAAGAATATTAAAAAAAAGTATAGCCTTGATTCTAAAATTTGTAATACAATAAAGGAATTGCAAAAGATTTTAATCACAGGACAAATGTAACTATGGTGACTTGGTTTTTCACCTCGCTCATCTAGAAAGGAATTTTGGAAGAAAAAATAGAGTATCTCTTAATCTTTTGTATGATTTACCAAATTTTAGGCCCCTCCATTCTGTCATATTTCAATAAGGAGAAGGAAAACAAGAAAAAAAATCCCTGTTTCTGAAGTTAACGATATGTTCTAGTGAGATGCTTGTTAAAAAAAAATAGGGCAGATGGAAGCATGGATTTAAATATTATCTCCAACTTTAAGTTCAGGGAAAATGACATACTGGAGTCCTGGACTTTCCTTGTTTCTCTATTCATCAGCAGGTCCCTCATCAAATGATTCCAGAGATCGAAAGGAATACATCAGCAGTTTCCCAGTGTGTGCTTCAGTTCCCTGTGGACACTTTCCCTTCACAGCTTGTGACTCTAAGACATTCAAGCTTGAACAGGACTATTTTACTTAACTTCTTAGAGAAATTTCTTCCAAAATATCACACCACCTTGCAAGGAATTAAGCTTCAGATTGTTTTTGATAAGGAAGTGCTCTTATCCTATTTTATGGACAGGCAAAGTGAATCACCAAGTTTAAGTATCTTTTTTTCCCCCAAGGCCTGGCAATAAAGAAAAACTAAGGTATTCTCATTTTCAGCCATACATCTCATCTACTGCAAACACCCTGCTCCATTGTGGGCTGCTCTCTTTCACTGGTGCTGAAGAAGTGTACAAAAAAAGCATCACTCTCACAATAGTCCAAAAACTGCTTCTCATGTCACACCCACCACGCTTCAACATAAATGAGGCAAGGCACTGCCCTTCCCCCTGCCAGTCAGTTCTGGGCCAGTGTTCCCACACAGAGCAGGGGATCGCTGCCCTGGCTGCCCTGACACCACCCCAGTGTGACATCTGCCAGGATCCTCGCTTCTTCTGGTCATCCAACACCCACATAATATTTTTTTAATTAATTCCAGTGTCCCAGCCAAGTCTCATTTTAGCTAATTGCGTTCAGCCTGCCTAACATGCCCCCTGTTAGTTTCAGGCTGAATATGTTGTTCTTCACTTTTCTGCCCAAAGATTTATGCAGCTGTCTTGTGGAAAACAGTATTTAAGGTTTTTAAAAGTGGAAGTCATCGCAGGTCAGACACAAACTTATTGCATTAGCCTCTCCTTTCTGTAGACTTACTTAGAAATGAGGACCATGGTGACATCACTATATTTTCTGTTTGCATCCAAAGCTTTTAACACTGATCATCTTTAAAAAAGCCAACATGGTAAGTGATGCAATTTCCTGATAAAGTAATAAAGATTGAGTACCTATCCAAGACCTGAAAGGGACATAATTTTCTGCTGGAGCCTTCAGCTGCAACACCTCAGCAAAACCTCTGATCAGGAACAGCAACAAGGAAAGTTTAACTGAATTTTGTTCGTACACTGCTAAAAGATTGGCATTGACCAAGATATGGTCCTCCACTGAAAAAAGTGTCCTGAGGATGAACTATGAGATATTTTATTAGAGCAGGTCCAAGCCAGAGCTATTTCTAATTGAAACCTGAAGAATTATACATTATTAAAGTGTTTTCAAGGTTCGAGTCCACGAGTGAGTTGTGAAATGGCTGCATCCCCTGTTGTCACCCAGACATAACAGCCAAGACAAGACACACTTTGTGACCAGTTGCTTGTGTACAGCCTGGTCACTCATCTGAGAATGAAATTGGTCAGTCATCACCACACACCCCAAAACTCCAGGAAGCTGCATACCTGGCTTGGCTCTCACCACCTCAATCTCTGTTTCTGCTGATACCAGACAAAACTGGTAATGAGCTTCTTTCATGCTCCAGCTCTGCATTGGAGGGAATTTGTGTTGCTTGCTGCTTTCATCTCCTTTGAGGGGCTCTCGAAGGCTTGGCCAGCTTAGTCTAGCACTTCTCTCTTCTAGTGTCTGCATCCTCTCCACCAATTTTGCCTTCTTTCGATCAGCAGGCTGACTACAGATGAGGGAGATGAACAGGACTTCCACTAAGGTCACACTTGCTTAGTAAAGCACATGCACTTATCTTCAAGCTGCATCAAATTCCCATCAAAATCATAGTTAAACACTTACAAAAGTGCTTGGGTTAACACCAAAAAAAAGAGTGATAAAGGAAAAAGATCACATTATATTTGAAACTCTTTTTTTAAACTGAAGGAGACTACATGGAAAAAAAGGGGCAAGTATCTGACTGTCCACCAGGAACTCTTTACACCTTTGGGAGACTTCCATGTCTGCCATCATGCTGTATTTAGATAATTTATTTTTCTGGTAGTCACTGTTTAACACAGCTGTTGAGGTGTCTCTCCTCCTGAAGTACTGGAGTGTAAATGTGCACAGTGTGATTTGCTCCTGCATTCTGTTCCAGAAGAATCCAGGGATTTATGAACTGTTATGCTGACAGTGGTAAAGTGCTGTACCCTCCTAGGATCAATAGGTTTCACTGCTGCAGAAGGGTGACAGCTCAGCCTTGCCTTCACAGCAAACTTCAACCTAAGGGATCATCTGTTATTTGTCACTCACATCCTCAGGGTTTACACACATTTTCCTCAACCCTTGGTACAGAACAAGGCATAGCAAAACACAGCGTTCCCTGAGTAAGTTTATTACCTACTGGTAGTATAATGTTTATAACAGTTAAATAAATTTATCTTCTGATGGTCCTGCAATCTACTTGTGGAGTACACAGACACGTGTGCTCTGGCCGTGACCAAAAATTATCTCCATGTGCCTCCGTTCAGCACCCTCAGCATTACATTTCTTGCAGTTTCTGCAGCCCTGATGCTCTTCAGGTGGAACACTCTCAGACACAAGAAACTCCTACTAAAATTCAGTGCTGTGCTTGCAAGGCTCTAGCTCGGCACCACAAAGTCATTTGGTCACAAACCCTTCACTGACCAATGCAGAAAACAAGCCAAGAGCACCAAGGTCACTTTGTAACACCAAGGAAGGCTTTTTAAAAATCCATGGTATCCTGACAGCCTGGTTTATGATAAATATTCTAAGCAGTGGTAAGAAAGTAGACTCCCACACTAACACAGGCTGCCATGTGGAGCTGCATTCCAATCTGGGATGTGCAGGACAAGATTTGCTTCCTGCTGTTACCCCCAGAGAGGGCAAACAGGCTCTTCAGCAGATTATGTGAACAAAAGCTGCAGGATGAAACACAGAGCTGTGAATCACAGGGATGTGCCTCCAACGAGCTGCTCGGTCTCTCACAGACAATGCTGGCTGGCACAGAAATTGGGCATGACAGCAGCACACTCTTAAAAACAAAGTAAATCCATTTTTTTTTCCATTAGGCTTAAACAACCCATGACTGTTTAACCTAGGGCTTAACTGCACTGAAGCCATACCTCTGTCATGTGAAGTGTTGCTTCATTTAAGAGTCAACAAGTTGATTTCTGTGATAAACACAAGTCATGAGGTTACTATACCAACAAATTGCTAGAAACACTCAGATTGCTTCATTTTCTTTGACTGCTTTTAAACTCTACTGCCAGCTGGTCAACGAAAGCTTTATTTGTTCCTTGACAAGTTGTGAGGTCCTTTCAAAGCTACATTTCACAGAAATCATTCCCAGCACAAATTGCTTTCAAGGCAGTTACTCAACATTTATTTTCCTTCACGAGTATCCAAAGAAATGCATCGGGGTTTTGAACAAAAGATGCTGCATGTCGACATCAATTTGCCATCTACAATGCTTTCATGTCTATTCTCCTGTGAATTTCTTTTAGTTCAAGCACTGAATTTCTCTTGACTGCCCTAACCAATCCCCTAGGATTCTCATTTGCACAGGGGACTGCAAACTTTGCAGTCTTTTATTTGAAACCCTTCTACAGCTATAGCAAACAGATGTAGCCCACTTCAGTCATAAGTAATTAAAAATATTCATCTAGGCATAATGTGTCTTTTTATTTCCCCCATGAAAACATAGAGTGAGTAGTTCTGCAGCTGCCCAGTCGTCTGTGTGGTACCTTCACAAGGGTGTTTTGCAGTTTGGCTTCTTTTCAGGGGACTGTTGCATTTAATAAAAAAAGGTCATAACACTGGTATCAAGCAAAACACAAGAACCTGGCTGCTCTGATCACTCTAATCTGCTCCAAGTTTTTATAATAAACCCATAGAAGTGACTTCTACCTGTGCCAGCAAGCCTTTCTCATCTGGTAATGGTCCTTTCCACAAGCACAGACTCATTTATTTGGTGCTATCCAGAACATTCTACATTCCTCACCCCAGCAGACAAGTGGTCTATCAACCAGGTTTGCAATCCAAGCACTTGAAGAAGCAAATGGAGGGAGTTCCCCTCCTTTAAACTATTCCTGGGGAGCTCCAATTAGGAGCTCTCTGCCTCCTCCCCACTGGCAGTTCTATTAGTCTGCCCCGAATTCATGGATACACGGACATGATACTCCTGGGCATACAAATATCCATTACTGGAGTACCCAACTGCCTCTGGCCTCGGCATTCAGCATCGTGGTTTGTGCTTCTTGTACACCTTTATCCTCCCATCTGTTCCTCAAAACAGAGCAGCAAAACAGTGCCAGCACTGCTGAGTCTTCTGCTGCACTGTGGGCACTTAACATCTCCTAGAGCAGGTCAGCTACAATAAATATCAACTGCTTAGAAAATAAGAGTTCATAAGCAGGAAAGTACTCAAAAGAAAAAAAAAATAATTGCAAATATCAGTCCAAAGTGACCAGCATTGTTCAATGATGAGCTTAAACAATACCTCTTGATTTTTTTTTCTTCAGTTTCCAGAAGCAAGTAATATTTTCAGGGTAGTCTTCAAACGTGCAGCTTGATACAACAATACTACCTAAAGAATATTTTTTCCTCTATGGAAGTACTAGCAATGTGCTAGATTCAGGAGTGACCCCGAGGGAAGCAAATAGGAGTGTTGTTAGGACATAAACCTGTTATCAGTCATGGGGAATCCCTGATGACTGTGTTTTTGTCTTTATCCATAGCAGACAAATATGAGGTATAACTGAAAATTACAATACTCCACCTTCAAGTACCTAGGGAATCTAAGATACCTACAAGACCAAACAAAAAAAAAAATTAAAAAAGAAAATAAAACAACAACAAGCACAGGGTGAAGGTGCAGCTCCTTGTTCTACCCTACAAAATACAGAATTAAAAATATGAACATACCAGGAATGAGAAGAAAGCACCGCTCAAGCAGGGGCCAAGGCTCAAGACTGAGCTTAAATTAGGATCCTGGGCCAAAAGTGAGGGCGGGGTTAGAAGGGCTGGAGGGTCAGCAGGCTCCAGGTGGGGCTCCTTAGACCCACAAGAGCTTGTTAGAGCCATTGGGGCTTTCAAAACTTTTTAAATCTCTGCAAAGTAGTAAGGTTAATGCATAAGGTTGTGCATTAATGAAAGTGTAACTTGTGAGAAACATACAGGAAATCTGCTTTGCTGCTACTGCATGAGAAAATATTAGGCAGTTTTAAAGAGATTATATATAAGGCAATAATTTCATTTTGTGCTCAAGCTAGACATTCATACTTTCCCGGTTTCTAAAAACTGTATTCAGAGAAAACTGCACTGTTCAGTGCTTCGGTTTACTGATCCAGCATTTCAATGGCACTTCAAAGCATCTACAGAATTCAAGCTGAGATTCTTCAGATTGCCTGAGGGAACTCTCAGTGGTGCCCTTCATTGACAGGCACCATGATACAAACTCTTGGTTTTGTGAAGTTTTGGTTGCTCCAAGGAGTCTTGAGGTCGTTGCTGATATCTGCTATTCACACACAGCTTGTAAAGTCTAATGAAAAGAACTACAGGACGTACAATGGTAACCACTGAAGGTGCTTGCCAAAAATTGCTATTCCATCAGACTATCTCCTTCCACATAGCAATCCTCAGTCTCCTTCAGTGAGTTTTCAAGTTCTTTTTGGAAGGTTTCCCGGTCTCAGCCCTGAGTATTTCTAGATTAGTTTAATTTTAAGGTCTTGGAAGAAAGTGGAATTTAACCTGCTCAAAAGCTTTACACTTGCATAGTTCCTCAAGAAAGAAAAGTCAAACATGTAAATTCTTTAATGTGATTACTGCTTAGCACCTTTCCTTTATTTTTAAGTGTTGACATGATTCCCAAATAGCGCTAGGGAAAGTTTTATTGAAAAACTACTGTGTTTTATTCAAAATTCCTGCCAGAAGTTTCAGGTTTTCCTTATATTGCAGTAGCTCATCAAGAAGCAATAAAAAGCGCTACAGAAAAGTGAACTGTATTTTCATGTTTTGAAATAGCTGTGGATATTTTTCAGCTGACTCTATTGCTGACAGCATCAGGGTTTCATCTGTTCTCGCAGTGTGTGTCAGAGCTCTCTGCTCTGGTTGAGAAATAAGACAGTCAAACCAGCTAAGTGAAACTTCAGTACAACCCAAGATGGCTTTGCAAAATTTAATAGGCTGCTAAAGGACCGTTATCCAATGTGTTTCGTGCTGGAGAATATCTGATGCTGTCTGTCACACTACACAAGAGCAGGAGTACACATTACCCCTCTGAGCAGAGCTCCCGCATTTTTATAATTGACATTCTCCAGCTGCTGATGGAGTGTGCTGGGATTTTCAGTTATTTGAGGCAGTCTCTACACATGCAGATTTTGTTAGAGATTTCCATGTTACACAATTTAGTTAGATTTTTTCATGGTCTTTTGCTCTTCATAGTTAATAGCATTTTAGACAACTGCAGTATGAAATTTAATCATGTATCTATCTACCTTTGGTTTAACACATTGAGTGCTTAATAAGCTCATTGCCATCAAGCTCCTATCACTCATGATGCACTCTAGCTGTCTGAACATACAAATTTCATATACAATAACCAGAGAAAATTCAGACCTTGATGAAACTCCATTCTCTGCAGTTATAGTAACTTTAATAGCTAAAGACAACCGGTGATACAGCTGAATGCATCATAAACCAAATAGCTCCTTTTTACAGTCAACCAAACAGTTCCTTCCTCCCCCTCCAGTAACTGAAGAACAAATTATCAATAATAGGCAGATGGGCATTAGCATAATCCATAAAGCCAGAAGACATTACAGTACTTTGTATCTATCAACACTGATTAGCAGCATAACGTTTAATTAGCCCCTATGAAGAGAACAGTGAGTAACAGGGTAGGGATATGACAAAGGAAATGGTTTTAATAATATACTGGATGTTTTTCAAAGTGAAATAATTTCCAGCTCATAGGCTCTCCAGCAAAGGGTGCTTTAGCAAGGATTGGTTCAGAATGTGCACATTGATCAAAACATGGAAAATTACAAGTTTTCATAGACATAATTTTATCTAAAGTATTAGAATCGGAGCAGAAATAATTTTGTCTGAGCTGATCCATTTCTAGGTTGCTAATAAAGAAGCAAATAGATTAAGGGATAGAGGCATTTTGTGACTGCAGGAAGAAATGGTTGCTTATTAAAGCCTGGTTAGCATTGAAAAAGTTTGCTTGGATTATGTCCAACAAGCCTTTGACAATTCCACTTTTGCTGGTCTTCATTAAATCAAATATATATCTATATCTACCTGTATAAAAATACAAACTCAGAGTCTAAAGACAATAAAGATAATAGCTTAAGTCTCAAATATTTATTAAGTAGTATAGAAAAAAAACAGTGATTTAGGCTTAGCAATTTCCTGTTTCAAGTCTCTTTTAGTGACAAAAAATAACAATAAATAATACAGGTAACTTACTTGTCAGGTAAATTAAATGACTACATAAACATTGAAGGACACATGTTAGGTAGCACAATATTTTCCAAACACCTTTGTATGTTTGAGGGACAAATTTGAGCCTTTTATCACAAAGCACATGGAGAAAGCAATGACTATCATTGATATATATTGAAATACACACACTGTGAGGTGGAATTTATATGTCCAAATTCGGCAGAGAGGGGCTGTGAATGAGAGAGGATAGAAGAGTATAATTTTCTCTATTTTTTTTTATTTTATTTCATATTTTAGAGTATTACCACTCTTACCATCATGTTCTCTTCCCCTCTCAGATAATCTGAATGAGAAAACCAGCGTGGCTGCTCCTGGTAGAGAGGAAATTGCACCCCGGATACTGAGACAGTCTGGACGTGTGTGCTGGGAACAGAGAGGTGCCATTGCAGCAAAAACATGCAAAAAACTCTTGCAGTGCAGTGCAGTTCTACCAGCCTGCTGCTATCAGCTGTCCTGGAGACACAGCTACAGAAAACTCTGCGTTAGCACCGGTGGCTGTGGCTCTGAGGGCTTCTCCTTCCTCCTCTGTCGAAGGTTGTTATGGGCTCAGTGGGGAATGGGAACAGCTGAAAGAGCTGGGGCAGAACTGTCACTCGGGAACGTGGATGGAACAAGAGGCAGAAGGAAGTTCCTGGAGCTGACAGGAACATTGACAAGGGCCTGAAAAGGAAAACCAGGGTGGTGTATTCTACTCTGATTCAAAACAGACGGCTCCTGGGGTAGACAGTTTATCATGGGAGAACAAGAAACTTTCCGTGTGGGAACATCCACCTCAAGAATCCTTTTTCTATTGAGTGTGCAATGGAATGGGACAAGCATCAGTGCAGAAAGGCAAGGATGCAGTCAGAAGCCACAGACACTCAGGGGATTAGACTGAGTCAGATGCAGAGCAGCAGTGAGAAACATTGCCAGGGTCAGTCCGTGCCTGCAGAGGCATCACTGAATGGCACCACCTTTCTCTGCCCGAGCATATTTCCCACCTGTTACTGCAGAAAACAGCACCCAGGCACAAGGTGCATCCAATGGCACAGCCTGCTCCAACAAAAACATTTGGGAGGGAAATATTGCTGAAGTAGTTAAAAGAACAAATAGGATTTCATATCCCTACCCCTTTTTTAGCAGCAAGGAGAGTCTTTGGACAGCTAAGTAGTCTCAGTGTTCCAGATGAGACGTGCAGGAGGACTTCCTTTTCTCCCTACTTAAAAGGAGCTTAGGAAAAGTGCAAGTCATAGTGTTTTACAGCTTCACAAAGCTGTTTCATTAACTGTGCCCATCTCAGTTGAGTCTCAGCTAAGCCTAAATTAGCAGCTTCGCCAGATTACACAACGTGCTGCTCAAATGCATCTCCTACCTTTCTACCTGTAGAGACCTCCCAGTGGAAAAGGAAAGGAAATGTTGCCCAGACACTCTAAGAAGGTCTTCTCTAACTCTCAGGTTGTTTTTATTAAAACATCCTGGTCGTAGTGTCCCACTGCCTACCTGTGCTGTACAGAAATCTATGAATGGATGCAATTCAAATCCACCTTTTGGTGCAAAGATAGTGACCTTAATTAGGCTGTCTGGGTACACAAGGGTACTTTTTTCATTTCCTTAGTACTGAACTACTTCAATATAGAAATAGATAAGTTTTATGGACTTATCTATGTTTGGTCATGTCTTTCCCTTTCTCAGTTCATCTTTTCACTTTCTATGCTGATAAATCTGGACATTTCATCAGGAATTCAACAACTTTCCTCTTTTTGATAGAGCAAAGTATACAAAATATTGTAGAGTTAGAGCATGCTATCTTATACATCAATCTTTTACATGGTTCCATTGCTTGGCAAAACCACAGCTTGCACTTTCATTTTGCATATTAATATGCAAATATGTTTTCCAATTAGTCACAGCAAATTAACTGTCCTTGTCCTAGGCAAGGACAGTTTCATTGGCCTCGCTGCAGCATTCCATCTTGTGAATTCTTAGCTGAGAGTTAAGGTCTTATTAAGAGGAACTCTTCTTTCACCAAAAGTCCATTTGGATGGGAAGGTGCTCACCTGCAGGGTGCTTGGAGAAATCCTACTTCAAAAGATTCATTTCAGAGATAATACAAGTAAATGTGAACAAAAACTTCATCTACAAATCAAATCCTCCTTTAATCCAGGTACCCCTGAATGTTTTGCTGTTGCTGCACACTAGGCATTGATTTCACAGCACATTCATGAGTCCAGGATCAATACACAGCACAGTAACTGCCCACTCAAAGCTCAGCATGGTTGCAAAGGCTGTAAGGCTGTGATGGGTATAGAAACACCACAAAATTTTACAGTTACTCTGATCAGGAAGACAGCTCATTTGCTGTCATTGGAAATCACTGGACCTCTTGGAAGGGATCACAGTTGCAGCTTTCAGGCCTGGCACAGCATTGTCAACTGCTTTTAGTCACCAAAGAGCCTGTAATAGGAATGACTTTCAGCCTTTTATAAGGTCACCAAGGCCTACCAACGATCAAGTGACAGGAACTGTGCTGAACTACTTGTGCTCTCAACTACCTATTCAGTGGTCTGTGAAATTTGCCTGCATGATTATGTCTTAGTCAAATCAAGCATTAATATCAACCTCAACATGTTGTCATATGAATCAAATCACATCTTTTCCCTAAATCTGAGTGAAATTCAGTTATTTCTGTTGCTTTAAATGTGCAATTAGCAGAGACATTTTTCACTTGCTCAAATGACAACTTCAATCTTCACATTTGACATGATAGTTGACATATTTTTAGACAATAGAATTCACCAGAACATTTAGGTATTTTCAAGTGTGGTAATTGCAGATCTCATGGTGGTGCAAAATCAAATACAGGAATAGCAAATGTTGTACCTAAATAATCTGAGGGAAACAATGTCTCATGTCTTCCTGCCTATGTCAGCTTCGAGCTAGTGCACGTCAGTAAAACACCTGCCTTATTAAATCCTGTGCTTGAATACACAGCCAGGCTTAGCTTCAGCTTTCCTGTAGAAATTATGCATGTGATACCAAGAGCTTCAATGCCCTAGAATACCCTTTGCTCTTGACATCTCAAGCAGTTGTTTTTCTCAGGTGGATTACTTTAGATTTGCCTTACCAATGCCAAAACAGATAAAATGACTCTAAGGAGTTGAAAAGCAACCTTAGCATATTTGTATTCTGTGTCACACAGAGTCTGTGTGGGTTTTTAAACAATGTGTAACTCCTGGTAGATGAATCAGCTTGAAGATGGCAAGAATTTGTCTGAAAGCACAGCAAGAGCCGCCTGATCTGCCCTCTTTGCTGCACCATAATGATTTTTTGAAGCTGCACTTTCAGGGGAGAGGGAGGAATAAGTTGACAGTGACCATAATACAAACGTCAAAATCCTTCTACTGCACACTCAGAATTATTATTGGACTGCAGAAGAGGCAGGGAAAGAGCAAGAAGCAGTGCTTATCAGCATTCTTATCAATTTATTAATGTGTTCTCAGTTTACTCCTATTTGCTGTCTTTCAGCCATCCCAAGAACCACAGTGCTGTAACAAGTAAAATCCCATTTTGGAGGATGTGTTGATGCCTCTGTGTTAACAACATCTAAACAGAGATACACTTTTTATATGAGCTATTTTTAACTAATAAGGCTGTCAATATCCTTGTACTGCCAGTCCTTAAGTTGCAGTGGCGTCAGTTCCAGGAACTGGAAGAGAGTTTTCAGCTTTGCTAAAACACATGAACAAATGAACTTCCACATCTCTCTTAACCCAGTTGTGACGAAATGAAAGGAGAAAATGAAACCCTTTTCTTTGAGTAAAGATAAAAGATTTTATTGTTAACAAGAAGAGAAGAATTAGAGCTGCTTCACTCGATCTAGAGACACCTCAGATACTGAATCAATTAATTGGGCAAAGGGTTCAGTTAAATTGAAAACTTGCCAAGGAACAACTTTCTGGTACCATGTTCAGTTTCTTTTAACAATCTTGTTTCATTTTTCACATTTGAATCTTAGCTGGCCAATAAAAGAAAAAAAAATCTTGGAAAAGGAACATTCAGAATAAAACCTATAAAGCTATTTACTGAAAAGTTATACTGAACTGCTCTTAATTAGAAGAAAAAAAACAGATTAAAACCTGGGAACAATGAAATTAGGATTTTAATATAGATTAGAAACATATATTTCAACTCAATGGGAGCAGTCAAAATGCAGTGTTGTTGCAAGTTCAGCAAGTCAATAATGCCTAAGCTTGGTTCCAGGAGTAACCAATTTCATCAGAAGCAAAGAACTGCATTAATGGATAACATATGGATCTTTAGCCATGTGCATTTACTCCAGTACAAAGCAATTTACACACACAAATAAAAGCAAGTGGAGCAGTTTAGTAATGTAGCAGTTGGGTTTATTCAAACTTGGGATGGCACAAATAGATGGTCTTAAATTCCATGACCTGTTTTTAAGTGAAATCTTCCCAACCCACCAGATGCTCTGAAGGAATGTTCAGTACTAAAAGTGAGTTTTAAAAAGCACTATGTTTACAAAAAACATCGGCATTGCAATGGAAGTAATGTACACACCTCAACTGATGAAATTCTTGTTTTCTCACCTGCTGTTGCTAATAAACAACGTAGCTTAACCAGCAGGCTGCAGCTCGACCTGTAAAGTATTAAACTGGATCAGCAAGGTATATTTTTCACAAATAAAATATGCAAAGCATAGTAAATTTTGTATCTGGAGCGTAAAACTATGCACTCAATCAGCACACAAAGTGTGACAATAAAAGTTTACAATAAAATCAGGGGCACATACAGCTTTATCAGCCTATTACACCTCGTGATTGTACAACTCAGCTACCCTAGAGCACAGCAAAGGTGTTAATGACAAGGGTACAAGTTGTTTGTACATACACAGGGAAAAGGCTGGGATTGCTGCTTCCATCTGTTTCACCATGGCTTTTCCAGGTAGCACAGGGACTCCCCACACCCTGAGCCATCAGAAGCACTGTTTTTGATAAGCACCAGCCTCAGCACTGATTTCTCAATGCAGAAAACACTCTGCTCATTGATGACTGTTTTGGAGATGTGTCAATAAGTCAATCTTAATACACATACACAAAAAAAAACCAGCTTCATTTAGTGTGTGCCCTGTTTATACGTTATAGTGAGGTTTTCATAAGTGAAATGGGTATTTCTTGTTTCAAAGCACCAGCTAAACCTTAAAATATTATTTATTTTTCAAATAATGATATTCCACACAAGTTTCTGCACTTGGCATTGTATCAGATTTGATTTTCCAACACACCAAAAGGCTGGCAACTGCTCTGTTGGCAGAATTAGGGAATAAAGTCCTAAAGATTTTCTTTTCCAGCTTACCAGGAAAAATCATAGGAATGTGATATTGCAGGCCCAAAGGAAGTGTAATCCGTGGGTTATCCATGGATTTGAAAGCAGCTGCATATTACTAAGGAAATCCACAGTTTACTTAACTGATAAATACAGGAACTGGGCCCTCCACTTTACACAGAGAGAAGGAATCCACCAGGAAAAAATACAAATAGACAATCTTAAAGGAATATAAATATCCCCCTATAATTTAAAAATGTAATTCTAAAGGCTTTTACTTAAATCATTGTTATTTATTTCTATCATGGCTATACTATGTCTTCTACTGTGGTTGAAGAAACCATTTTTCCATGTTTTCTTCCATGTTCTGAAATAAACACATGTTTGCACTCTGATGTATCTTGTTATGATAGCTGGCCATAAGTGAGGATTTTGCAAAAACACAAGAAAGAGAGAACAAAAACTAAATAAAACTTGATTGGCATTTTGTCTGAGTTTGACTTAAATAAGGAGTTCTCCATATAGTTCTGCTTAGCATAATTTAGCATAACAAGCAAAATTTACTCTTCAGGGTAAACAAAGTTTATATTTAACATAGTGTTGCATTGCTCACTGAAAAGTACACTTCCAGTCAAAAAATTTGTTCACCAAGAGCTCATTTTATGCAACCACTATTTAGAAGCCCCAGTTCTAAACGCACAGTAAAGGTCTTCAGCTCAGAAACTGCCAGAATTTAACTACCACTTCATATACTGACTAATATCAAGAAAATAAGATTTTCAAAATAAGCTGTCACTAAAACAGAGTCACCAAACGTGGGCAATTAGTCAGGTTAGCAGTGTAACTAGCAATGGAATTGGAAAGCTTTCCACCTGACTTCCAAAGCAGAGCTGATTAGGCACCAGCCAGGTAGAATTTCCATCAGCAAGGTGTGCATGTTTGTCACCCATTAATAATGAGCACCCACAGGTATTATCATTGTCACAGGACACAGTTAATGAAATGAGACAGAGAAATGACACAGAGAAAGAAAACTAAATTTTCAACACATCCAATCCTTAGCACAATGGCAGACATGCTTTATGGTACTGAACAAAAAGGCCTCTGAAAAAGGCGCTGCCAAGAGATAGAGCAAAAGGCAACGGGCAGGAAATCGTGCCCAGGAAGTTCCACCTGAATATGAGAAAGAACATCTTTACTGTGCAGGTGACTGAGCACTGGGACAGATTGCCCAGAGAGGCTGTGGAGTCTCCCTCACTGGAGACATCCGAGGACCGTCTGGGCACAATCCCGTGCCATGTGCTCTGGGATGACCCTGCTGGAGCAGGGAGCTCGGACAGGTGACCCACCCTGGTCCCTTCCAACCTCAACCAGTCTGACTCTGTGATTTCTCAGTACTTAAAAATAACCTGTACAGCAGTAGATGGACATCCCAAATATATGCTTTCTGTTGCAAGATTCCAGACAGCTGATGTGTCTCCTGTGGAGTCTGGCAAATGACAAGAAAAATTTCCAATTGCATTTCAGCAGCTTTGCTCTTTGATAACTTGAGTGTTACTTTCACTGGCCCTCAGCCAGAGCTCATTGGAGCCAGTGGGAATCTTTCCATGTGCTTCAGTAGCCTTTGGATCAGGTCCACATTAGCTTTCAGATCTGTTCATGTTTCAGATATATCTGGCATTTATTTTCAAGGGCACGGGGTGTGAACAACAGCCTGTTTGCTGACTGCAATTTCACAGAATTAACTTTACCATGATAATAATTATAAAAATCTTTCCCTTGTTGGCGTATGGCTTATATTTGTGTTAATCAAAGAGTAAAATAATTTGTATTACCCATGTAATAAATGAGTTGCTTAAGGAAGTAGTTACTGAATTCTTCATACATTCTTTCACTGGAACACTTAAATAGGAATGCTTTTTTTTTAGACATGAAGATGTGAGCTGAAAAACAGTGGTTTTATGGAACTATAACATCCATTTACACATTCAGAGATTATATTTAATGGCTGTAAAGGACACACAATATTTACTGTAATAATTTACTGCAATTGACTGTAACACTTCAGGAATGATCTGTCTTCCCAGTATAGACTGCAATTGGAATTATTTTCTAGAACTGTGTTAATGTTCTTTAAATACACTGTCACTATTGTAAAATTTTACCCATAAAATTCACCCATGAATTTTTTTAGCGCTATTGCCATGTGTAAACAATTCTTTAAAAAACCTCCTTGGTAACAGCTGACGATATCGGATGGAAGAACATCGGTCATGTCATATATTCTAACGATCAAGAAATTAATACACTGAAATAAATGACTGATTAACAAGTAAAACCAAAGTCACATTTAGTGAAGAGATCCATCTGTGCAGGAGGAGACCAAAGCCCAGAGGAGCTGATTCTGAGCACTCAGCCCCAGTCCCCAGGCGGGCAGCGAGGTGGGGCGGCGGATCCCGGAGCCTCACGTGTGCCGTGCCAGCAATTCTGGAGTCACAGCTTCTCACCAGGGAAGGTGCAGATGGCAGATTAGCTCACTTGGACTGCACCACAGCCCTCCAGCTGAGCAGGCTCATTCTGGTTCGTTTGGAAAAGGAAGGGCTCCTAAAAACAAGCTGTGAGGAGCTGGAAGCCTTTAGCTGGGGAAGGGCGATAAGCCACAGAATCAAAGAAAGCACCATGAATGAAAGAAAAATTTTTAAAAAAAATAGAAAACAAAACAGACAGAAAAACCCCCCACAACCCCAAACAAACCCAGAATGGTCCAGTCTTTCCCATTTGAAATACTTGATCCAGCCCTTGCACCCATCACGCACGTAACAAGGTGGGGATATTTTAACTCAGATCAGCTCATTGGCCTTTTTCAGACAGACTATGCCCTACCTTATCACGTATGTCAAAATACATTCCACAATTTAAAGGCATAATAAGGTACAGCTGTTGTGCCAAGATAGACAAAGGCTGGGGTAAAAATGAAGAGGTAAAATTACTTGTCCACAGTGACTTAGTGGCAGAGCTGACATAGGGAGTCCTGTTTTTCTACAACCAACTCTGGTGCCCGTTCACTAGACTGAATATAGCAGCAATACCTTTATTGCAGCTAGCTCAGGATACAATTCAGCTTAGACAAAGCCAAGAATAAAAAGAATGTATTGCATTATAAAACACAGTAGACAGGACAGATACATTTATTTACCAGCTGTTTAATTATTTATACAAAGCATAAGAAGTGGGTCAGAAAAAGCCTGATGGTTGCCAAATTCCAGTGCATCTCCCTCTTTATAAGTGGGAGCTATGCTGGCAAACTTTCATGTTAAGAAAAGCATCTCTACTTCAGAAAAAAATGTATGGTAAAAAAAAATATATTCCAGAGGGTAGAGCAAAATTTACTAGACACCACTGCCTCTCTATAATTTGCCACTTTTTACAATACCATTATTAAATCATTATCAAGGTGATAAACTTTTGGAGTATGTTTCTCATATAGTTGTATGTAGCTGTATGCAAGAAATCTGTCATGGTCTACATGCTAATATATCCAACCATTCTTAAGTATTGGGCTTCATGACCCCAACATAATTTGCTACATTTCAAAATATTTTCCATTTTGAAAGTAAATATGATGGCACTACTTTGAATTCGAGTCCAATTTGAAGTTAAAATACTGGGGAGCATGTTGTGCAGAACAAAACAGCCATTTAGAAAATAGGTTTTGGATCCTTTCCAAATGAAACAAATAACCTTTAGCACTATAAATGTAAACTTTCCAAGCAACAACTTTGCCTGTGGTTTGGAGAAACCATTGAAGCAACAATATTAAAATGACATTGGCACATTTGGAAGCCACCATCCTCCATGCTGCTCACATCTCACTGAAGACTTTTCTTGAATAAAAATCTTCTGTGCTTTTTTGATAGATACACCCAGTTCTCTGCTTGTTACTGACTTGCTTCTGAAAGCTCAGTTTGATGAAGTTAAACACCGAGGAAAGAACTCAGAAACATATACCGGGAAAGAATAACTCAAGAAGTGCAGCCTGACAACCATAAAACACCTCACAGCGCATGAACAGGAAACAAAAGTCAATTTTCTTTCACTGAAAGCTCTGTGGTTCCATCTTTTACACTGACTTGTACTGAGTTGCACATCTGGGATATGAAACTGATTTCTGCCTTTCAGAAACTTCACTGTTTCTCAAAAATGAGCTAATTCAAGTTGAGCAAAATACAAATACTACAATAAAGTTTAAGACTTTGGGAGAAAAGCACAAAGTATGTAATGTTGTAAATAAGAGTTCTTCTTTACATAGGCTTCACTATTCCCAGTACTTTCTGATAAAATTCTAACAGAAAACTCAAAGTCTGAGACGGTTTAATCATCAGCTCTCAAGGTTCCAAAGAATGTCATCCATGATATTATTGAAATGTCTCCCTGGGTATTTTCCTAAAGTTCACACTTCTGATGACTATACACATTATGCTATCCTTATGGTAAAACAGGGACTGGCAAAAACCTATAATTTCTTCGGTTAATAATGATTTCCAACCTTTATTCAAAGTAAAAGGTCTTATCTCATGAGCAATGTTACACACCCATCAAATTCTTGTTCCTGCTAAGCCATATGACATTGTAGAACAGCAAAGTTAAGTACTGTGACTGATCTTCATCAAGTAGTGCCTGGAACTGGCAGCAGTTCAGCACTCAGACCACAGTTCAATTTACAGTTTTGGCAACAATTTCCAGGACATTCTCCAAATTATTGCTACTGTCTTTGAGACAAAGTGCCTCTTAGCAAAGAGTCAGTGAACCTGGACACCGGATTCCTCACTCCTTGAACAAAAACAAATCACAGACCACTTTCAGTGCACCACTAATGGCCACTGAAAAACAGCTTCTTCAAGGTAATGTTTTCACAAACTTCACTGAGTGCACTAAAGGTGTCACTGCCTTGCATAATCCTTTTTGATGAACAGCACAGTGAACCCTTGCTGTCAGTTAGCAGCCACTTTAATACTCGATATGGAACACAGAAACCTCACAGAAACTTGTAGCCACTTACTTGCTGACACCTTCAGAAATATGTGGGATTCTGTCCCTGACATTAAATCATCTAAGGCTTTTTTTCTTTTACCTATGGTGTACAATTTTCTTGCTGTCAGGGATGTCTTCAAAAAAGTTGTTAGAAGTATTCAGCAATAACCTTGTTGATAAACTCACTATTCAAAAGAAAGTTACACAGTTTTACAGTGCAGTGTAGGAACTGGGATTGTCTTCTGTCTCTTGGCTTCAGTCTATGGACAACTCACAGTCCAACGAAACAGAACAAACTGCAGAAGTGTTTTTAGGAGGCTTCCTTTTGAGTATCAAGCATAAACCAATCTAATTTTGCAAATAGAAGAATTCCAATGGCAATGAAAATTCTTTAAATGAAGTTTATGGTCACACATGCTGCTCTGGAGTATAAAATCACAAGCCCAGCCCATTCTTCAGCTGTCTATAAACATTTCCTCCATCAGGGGTTAATAATCCCCCAGTCTGCTGGCATAGACAAGAATGATCCCTTAACCTATTCTTCCAAATATACCTGAATTATAAACAGAGCAACCAAACAACAATTTAAAGTGTTTAAAGTAACCTGGATCATTTTCATAGAATCAGATTCAGGTCTCAGTTATAAATATATTTCTGTCTTTGGAGCTGATGATGGGAGGCACCATGGGAAGAATCCACGAGCATTGTTCACCATGATATATCCAAGGCAGTATTTGTGACATCAGTCTCAAGCAGCAAGGCTGAGAATCCCTTTTACTTTGCACTGAGAATCTCTTCTACCTTCTTGTTTTCAGGTATTAGGAGGCATTTGAAAACTGCATGTTTGAGGGTTTGAATGCATACATATAAACTACTAAGAAAAAAATTGAGGGGAAAAAACATCTGACACCATTAATCACAATGGTACATGTAATATTTCCTAAGGAATAAAAACCCTGTAAAAACCTGAAGTCTTCTCCATACAAGGAACAAATGCTAGGAAGTTATATGTGATATCACAATAAAACAAAAGTCTGGGGATGGCACAAAAACTAAACACAAAACTTCTTAAAAGTACATTATTAGGAAACCTGCCAGCAGCTATGCAGAAGGATCTGATGATCACAACATAAGACAAATGTTCGTGAAGGACACAGCCATGTTCACCATGGAGATCTGGGAATTACTCATACTGAGAAGGTTGTTTCAACGTAACACACTCAAGTATTTACCTCACATAGAAATATTAATGTGAAGAGTTTTCAGAACAAGTGAACAGTAACAAATTGCCACAACCAGATGGTATTTACCCAGCAATCCAAACTAACTTAACAGAAAATAAATATACTATAACTGCAGCGTGTAGTTACGACTTAAATCTGCCTCTGCAGCAGAGGGTTTGAGGATGGATAATGGGATGCAGCATTTAAGGAACACCACAGAGGGCCAGGCAACCATAAAAAAAAAAATTCTTTCAAGCAAATACTTTTAAGCCTGGAAATGTTCTGCTGCACAATGCTGAAGAAGCTAAATGTTCACTTGACTTCAAGAACCAACTGAGAATATTCATAGAAGAAAAATCCATAGTTTCTAGTAACACTGGGTCAGTCACACCTGAGGCAAACACAGCAGCTGGAAAAGTAGTGTGGGAGAGCCTCAATACATACTTACCCTTGTGCCTCTGTGTCATGGTACTGACAGTGTTCAAGGTAATCTTGGGTTATTTGAACATTGTGTATGATCCATGAAATTCATCCTTATTTATTTACATAAAGTGTTCCTTTAAATAGAGACCAATATGGCACTGAAAAATCTGTAGCAGTTTAGTTTTTTAAACAAAGCATGTTTCCCCAAATTCCCTGATGAGGTCTCTAAGACACTTCACACATGCACAGAAAAGATCTAGATATATCCAGAGCACTCTAAATTTATGGAAATTCATGCTGTGTGTCACAACCAAAGAATTTAACACTGTGGGCCCAGTTACATAAACCACAACGAACCTCTGACAGATTAAGATCGTTGTGTCTTCACCTGCCTTCCAACCCTCTTCCTGGACCTGGAAAAAGGGGGCTGGGTGCTTTTTCCATGAGACACTCCAGCCCAGTGTCTCCGCTCGTGCTGTCCTGGGGTGATTTAACCTGCCCCTGTGACCATGGGCCAAAGCAGGGAAGGCAGCAGCACCTGAGTGGGGCAGAGAGAAAGTGTTTTAAACCTCAGGGTAGGGCTTCACCAGAAGCTGTGTGGCAGATGATTTCACTGCTACTGTTGATTGGTTACTTTGATGTATTTCTCTATACTTCAGTTTTCCTTTCATAAAAGTTCCCAACAAGTAAATATATTTTCCTGTTGAATCACTTTCGTTCTTTAATAAAGCGTATTAATAACATACATTTACATCGTAGGGCACTTTCCCAATTTCTTTGCGACAACGGGAATTAAAAAATTTGAAGTGCTACGCAGAAATTTCCACTTTGAACTTTTTGGTAGGTTTGCAGCTGTCAGACCCAATTATTGCCTTTGGCTAATCCGTTCCATTGGATTTTTATATGTTTTTCATAATTATACACTACAGGAAAAAAAATCGTGTTCTGCCCCTCTTTCCTTTCAATTGGGGGAAAAGGGATCAGATTTTTAAAAAACATTTTTGCAGTCTGAAATAAAACTGGACACATACTGAACCATAGTTACCAGAAAAAACAGTGTTCTAGTAATGATGATCCAAATTGTCCTCCTTTGACTCGCTGGGAACATGAAAAAGAAACAACAGCCACATTTGAGCAGAAAAACTCAGGGATTTCTTAAAACTTCAGATGCACAGTTTCTGTTGATTTCAACAAAACTGTGTAAACTCTCTTGGCAGCACAGCAAGTTTCAGTATCTGCAATGCTAATGCAATGGAGATGATGGGAATTGTATCATGCTGCAGATGGAATGAAAGGGTTCTCTCTGTATTTGCATGCACCCATATGCTATTATTTATCGTTACAGTTGGCAATTTTTTGCCTAACTACAAATTGCTAAAGATTTCTATAATAAGAACAAAAATGTGGATTTTCAAAAGGAGCCAGTGTGATTTCAAATGTTCTGCAGAGCGGGTAGCAAGCTCTGTATCTTTCTACAAGTCCTTGACTGCTGCCACAGATCCTGGATTTCCTCTTCCAAACCTTTATATAGCCTGAAGTATCACCTTGAGGAACAGCAAATAAATTTTGAATAATTCCACTATCTGGCCTAATAGAAAGCCAGTGGTTTTTTACTATGCCCCTACTGCTGCTGCCACAGAAAGAGAGCAAAGATAGAGAGTTTTGTTTTGGTGTAACACCACCTTTATGTTTCATTGGCTTTATTAACTTGTGCTTTATTAATTTTCAGAAATACCAGGCAGGAGAGAAAAATAAAAATATCCCAGTCATACAAAGCTTCCAAGTAAATATGACACAAAGGTGCCACTGCATTGTTAAAATGATCCATTTCTGTTTTCTTGAAATTAAATTACCTTCATATTCTTGTGACTAATCTGTATATAGCCCAGAGAAGTTCCCTAGGTGACACAGGTAGAGGTGCAATTGATCTATTGTTAAGGGTAAGTTAAAGTCAAGTTAATTACAAGTAGGTTCATGAAAAGTGGTTGAGCCTTTGTTTTAGCTCATAACCTCTGGGGAGAAAAAACAGTCATAGCCCACAGGATGATAAAAATGAGTAAAGTGAACAGCTTAAGGAGGAAAAGACATATGTACAGCTGAAAAACTCAAACTCCTTCAATTAAATCAATAAATCTCCCAACAGCATGGGAAAGAACAAAAGTGCTTTAGTGGTCAGGAGTTAATCTAGAAAATCTACCACCTAATCAATGTGAAGTTGCAGACTGAGAAGCAAATGCTGGTTTAAGCTGCTAAAAAAAGTCATTATGTGTAATTTGCCATTTCCCAAACCTTCAAAAAGGTCACATTTTCAGAAGAAGCTGCTGGGGAATGGGCAAGAATTAAAGTCCTCATTTTCATACCAAGGCTTCTGAGAAATGAGAGCATCATCCAGACAGGACCGCAGAGGGAAAAACAGACTCATGGTTTTGGTGGGGAAAACCGAGTAACACATATTTTAGAATTTTGGAGAACTATAACAATTTGATGGTATCTGTAAAGAGAGGAATGGCATGCAGATCAAAGGCCTTTCACTAGCAGACAGTATGCATTTTTCACATGCAAGCAGCAAAATGAGTTTGCTTACATAGATGGATGCAAGCAGATGCCAAACTAGGCTGTCACTGACCAGTTGCACAACCGTGATAAAATCAGCAGCTTGGACAAAATGAGAAGCCTTGCTGGAAGCTTCAGAGGATAAGAACCAAAATAACTAATGAGGGGGGAGAATTTCCATTAAAAAATAAAGTCAGGGAAAGTAGGCCTTTGGACATATAAGGCACTTCAGTGAAGTTCAACAGCTATTCTTCCGTTATCCCTTTGCATTTTTCTATAGTCTGTGTACTTTGTTTTGCTATGTAAATATTATAATTTATCTGCTGGATGTGATCCTGGCAAAAATGACACAATTGGCTGGGTACAGCTCGAACAATAATAATACTGCTTGCTATGTGATCTTTCTTTCTCTTTTAACAGGAATTCTGGAGTTGGAAATATGTCCACCTGGGTTAGCAGGTGTATGGCATACTACAAACTCTCTGTTGTTCAGATCGTTTTTCTCTCTACCACCAGCTTTACATTCCCACAGGCTCCTTTCTACAATAAAAATTCCCTGGCCGACACTTTCAGCTGTAGCCAGAAATGTCAAATCAAACTTAACCTCTTGTGGGTTTTCACTTCCAGCTGCAGAAAACATCCTGTCCAGAGAGCATCACCCCTCCAAAGGCTGCAGATTCACCCGTGTGGCTCAGACCTGCTCTGACAAACACGACAAGCAGGTACCACACTGCGCCTGCCTGCCCACTACACCCACACAGAAACAGCCCAAGAGAGAAAAGCTGCAAATCTCAATGCAGGTGCTTCTCAAGCTATTGCAGTGGGGGGAGATGGAAGTGTACTCCTTTAGCCACATCAAAATTAAATTAGCGACATTTCTTTAAAATGTTCTGAACTAAACACAAAGTTATTGCCATTGAAAGAGCTGACTGACTCCGTTGGAGCAAAGTAAGACAACAGAGACTATTTTAATTTACTCTTACCTCAGATCCATGCGACAAACAAAACATACTTTGGGGAAGGGAAAAGGCAACTTGAAACTTCAGAAAAGGCATTTTTGCTACTAATTTGTTTTGTGTGTCTTTGTTAAAATTAAAACAGTCTAAACAACAGTCAAAAGCACCATGTTTTTGCCTCAGACACCATGTGGCACTGTTACAGTTATCAGGGAAGGCTTCATTCATCTTAATAAAAGGATTAGAGTTATCAGTTATGGTATGAATAACACAGAGGTTATCCTTGATAAGTGGACTTTTAATTGATGGGCAATCTTTACAAATATCAAATATAACGCGAGAACATGCAAGAAATGTGTTTTGTAACATTTGCATTACAAAAAGGATTGTGAAATATACATTCTGTGCTATTTCGTTTTTATCTGATAGCTTTGTTCTTTTTAATTTAGAGAAATGCTGGATCAAACAAGAGTCAATTATAGCCATGCATTGTTATCAAGCAAAAACAAGTCTTAATAAGGTTTGTACCCTATTTAATCAGTGTGTCATAGTAATAGAGAAACTATTTATTAATATTAAAAATGTTACCTTATTTTAATTACAACTAGATACAGCATTACTTCTCCTCTAAGCCAATTATGCCACATAAGACTAAAAATAAATAATTCAGACAGTTTGACTTCAAAGAAAGCCATTAGGGTCTTGTTTGTGAATACTTTGATCCTGTCTGTTTTATACTTAGCAAAATTTAGCTGTGGAGCAATATCCTCTTCCATCTGCAGTAAATACATGTGACCAGCTGCACCCCCACCAGGTATCTTTAGAGGAACTGAACCCTAAACAGTTTCTTTCCCATTATTAATAAAAATAATGCAAAAAAGGTGGAGCAATAAGTTGACTAAATGAAAAGCAAGTGAAAGAGATCTGCAGTGTTATTTGCCTCACACCATGAAAGGACACGACAGTAATAAGCATTTCTCATGTTGAATTACAGGAGGCACAAGATTGAAATTAATGCTCAAGTAAAGCATGACTAATTTGTGGACTGCTCAAGAATTTGTGTTTTGTCATCAAGTTCTGCTGGTCTTGGCATTTTAAAAAAAAGCTACCCAAATACGACCTCACTAATGCTGACCCCATTCTGGGAGGTGTGATTAGTTCAGCTGCAGGGAAGGGTATTCAGGACAGGAATCTGCCACTAAACTTGCAGAGGACTGCGGTGGAAATACAGGAAGGGCTTCACTATCTCCTGTTCCACACACGTGGATTACCAGACCTTTTTTGGAGTATCTCTGTTCAACAGGCCACTCCAGAATGGTTTCTCCTAACCATCTGGTAAATGGGATTATTTTCTCATGTTATTGCTCCTGGTCCCACTAATTTTTTATATTTCTTGATTGCACCAAGCCTCTGTTTGAGATTTCAAACCTATTTCTCAGGCAGCTCTTATAAATGTCTCCTTAATTCCTCCTCTCTGACTCTGTACCACACACAATAACATTCTCATTTGGTTTTGTTTATTTCCTTTAAATCCATAAAGAAAGTTTAGAAGGAAAAATACTGGCAGTTTTATCAACACACACCCCTACTTATATGTAATATGTGAACCCCTTCTAAAAATGAATCAAGACTGAACGAAAGAGCAAGCAGGAAAAGTCTCACCATAAAATAGCTGCTTCCAGGATTTGTTAGAGAAAGCTACAGTCACGTCCCTTTTGCAGGTAATAAACAGAGTCCGTGCAACTGGAGCGGCAGGGTGTGGATTAATAACACCTTCTGCTGCAGTAATAATGTGTCTGTATTACTTGTTTTTCAGAAGAGCAATTTTCTTCACACTAATAAATCTAACTGCAGAAATATGGTTTATGTCACAAAAATGTATTGCAGCAGTGTAGACTTTATCACTGAGGTGAGAAAGACCTTTTATGTTTGTTAATAAACTGTTTTAAAAGCGTATCTTAAAAACATAAGCAGTGCCATTACACATATTCAGTCAAGCCAAGTGCATTATTCATGATATCTGTGATGAGCCACTTGTCCTAGAACGCTTTATCCATGCTATGGCTCCTCGGGATTGACTTTCAAAGGTGGAGAAGCACAGAGGCATCAACAGCTCCAGCAAGGCATGGCCCTCATTTCCTGCAAGGGGGATGCTGAGCAGGACTACTGCAGCAGACATTCCAAAAAATCCCCCTCTGTGACAGCCACGAGTCCTTCCTGTATGGGGTGATGGCTCCTCTCCATAGGGAAGGGGTCTTGAGTCCCCAAAAATCACGCAGACATCACATGCTGCCTTCTCAAGGCCTGCATATTGGGTACCAAATCAGCTGCAGGTATTTCATGTATTTGAGAATGAAGCTTGTTACTTGTAGTGTTAGGACTTGTAGAGAATGCAAAGGAGCATGGCTTTTAGGAGAATTTGTGCCTGGGAAATTTCCAATCACACTTCCCACTCAGAGGTTGAACTTGTCAGGCATGATGCACACTTGTTCCCAGCCCAGCAATGAACATAAATGAAAAACCTGTAAGGCCATTTGATCTCACAGGAATTAAATGATGACGTAGGTCCTGTGGTGCATATCAGACACTCCACTATGGCTACACACATATTCCATGGAAGCAGCACTTACCTCCTTCTGACTTCAAAAATGGGAGGGCTTTGACCCAATTCATGCCCATAAACGGCAATTTTATTAATTCCATTGAAATATCCTGTAATAGATCAGGAGAGATTCAAAGTCACTCTTTTGCAACGGGCAGAGACATCAGAACTCTCTAATTGATTCTGGTCAAATTTCTACCAATTATGTCGGTTCTAGATGGGGTAAGATTAATTTTCTTCATAATAGCTGGTATGGGGCAGTGTTCTGGATAGTGTTGAAAACAGTGTCCATAATTTAGGGATGATTTTGTTGTTGCTGAGCAGTGGTTAGAGAGCCAAGGCCTTTTCTGCTCCTCACCCCACACACCAGTGAGGAGGTTGGAGGTGCACAAGGAGCTGGGAGGGAACAGCCAGGACAGCTGATCCAAGGGATATCCCAGATCACATGGTACCATGCTCAGCATATACAGCTTGGGGAGAAAAAGACAGCAGGTGATGTTAGGAGTGATATAAGTCTTCCCAAATCACATTATGAGTGAGCCCAGCTTTCCTGAGGATGGCTGAGCAGCTGCCTGCACATGGGAAGTGAGGAATGAACTCCTTGTTTTGCATTGCTTGTGTGAACGGCTTTTGCCTTCCCTGTTAAACTGTCTTTGTCTCAACCCTCAAGTGTTCCAGCCTTTACCGGCTCTGACTGACTCTCCCCTTCCACAGGGGTGGTGGAGGTAGAGTAGGGTAGAGGGGAGGAGAGAATGAGCACCAATGTGGGGCTTAGTTGCCAGCTGAGGTTAAAACACGACAAAAATTCAGAAAAAATTCACTAGATCTGTGGCAAGATGATGGCATAAACCCAGAAATACATCAGCCCCACTTTGTGTTTGTTGCCCTTCCCTGAGACTGGCACTGCACTGAATATGGCAATTCCTGTGCTGCCAGGGACAACTACATGACTTGTCATGTGCATCCCTATTTCACCCTTCAGAAATCACCACTAAGAGCCCTCCCAGCATCTCAGTTTACTTCTTATTCATCCCTAATGTGGTCGCAATCTTTTAGTAGTTCCTTTATCTTTGATAATAACACTTTCTGTGAGTATTTCTAGTGAGAGGGCAGGATGACGTACACTGGAAAAATCAGTATTAATTATTATTCTAACAAAATTATAATCTTCATAAAATATGAATAAATGAACTTAATGGAACAAATTATTCTGGAGAGACAAATGCTTAACACAGCAGTCTCTACATATGGATTCAACTAACTAATTCAACTAACATATTCTAGCAACTCACAGAACCAGCTGGGAGAAAAATATTAAGCCCAGAGCTCTTTAAGGATTCACAGAAAAATAAATCTGACTACTGTGTGGATGGTGACTATGCAGCATAGCAGCACATAGTCTACTGTAGAAGCTTTTGAACAATAGTCTTAAATTCTTGCTGGTATTAAATGACAAAGTCTAACAACTATAAAGAGAAAAAGACAAGTGCCACACAAAAGTTAATTGACAGCACTACAGTAGCAAAGTTGAATTCAAAACAGTTGAAAATCCCAATCTTTGAAACTGCATTGATGCCAACATCAACCAACATTCCATTAGAACATCAGTATACATGCATACAAGTTAAGGAATCAGGCATACAAAAAGTACCTGGAAAGACTTTTGGCAAGGGAAAATGCTTTGCTGGTCTATCGTTCTATGTTGTCCAAACAACTGCCGTGGTACTCTACTATCTATTTCAAGTTTTCCTCTAAGTTGCCTTTTTGTCTTTTTAATTTTTTTTATTGCTGTAGATGAGGCGGGAAAGATAAGAATTTTTAAAGGGCCGTGGATTTTTTTTTTTGTTTTGGGGTGGTGGTAGTGTTGTTTTTTGGTTGTGTTTTAAAAAATCCAAAACCCCCAATAAAACACCTCATTCATAAAGGACTGTCAGTGAAGTTTCTTTGATTTTTATCAACATGTTTTAAACTAAGTTTTCTCAATAGATAAGATGTTGCCAGCATATATTTTATTTTCATCAACTTTTAGCTCAGATAATCTAGAGAACACTTTGCCCTTAGTTCCTTCATCATCACACAGAATTCAGCCAAAGGGTAAACTCCACAGGAAAGTGCAGATGCCATCAGAAAAATAGAAGGAACAAGATAAAAAGGAGAAAAAAATTTAAAATAAAGGCAAAAATGCTGAAAGGTATAAAAATAAAAAAAAGAAAGATGGAAAACTATCCATATTCACAATTTAGCCAACCTACCACAGAAACAATTTATCCAGATTCTGAAGATACAACTATATCTTTTTAACAGATCTTTTGTTCTCCACAAGAATCTGCCTTAATGTTCGAGAATCCTCCCTCCTAGCAAGTACAGCAGCACTTCTGGTCTTGGAAAGAGGAATTGCAGCCCAGGGGCTGGTGAAAAAGCACAGGAATCCAGATGTCTTTAGGAAGATCCAGATGCTCTTTGGCATCAGACGGAGCAACCTCCATTCAGAACTGGGCTGAGCAGAGAGGGGGTTACTACACAGGAACCCCTTCCCCATATTGCTGAAACAAAACATTTTTTCCCCCTGGGTTTCTCACTAAAACCTTCTGTACCTGCATATGCAAAAGCAAACAACTTGAACTTTATCATTTTTCTCCAGCGAGGCAGGAAATGAGCAGTGCAGCTTCATCATTCGGTGATTGCACAGGGCCTGGATGGATGAGCAGTAAAGTAGAAATTTTGCTGTTCCTTTTTCCACCTAGAGACACAGGAACTGTTCTGCCATCATATCTGGAAGGGCTGGTTCCCAAAGGTGCACTCTGGCAAGATTACAAACTACTCATCCAGAGGAAAGAATTTCTTAGTCTGGAAGTGTCATTACAGATAAAGTGTTCCTAAACCCATGGGTAAGCAGGTATTCTGAGAGTAATGTGTATTTACCACCTGGCTTATGCATGCAAGATTTGGGCCATATTGGGTTTGCTTCCTCTGTTTATCACCAAATGAAAAATAATTACATATAAGAATATTTGTCTGTGAGCTTCTCCATAAATTAACAAGAAAAATTCTTAAAGTAATTGAGGTTGGATCCCATAATTGAATCGAAAACATTTCTACCTGTGATTCTTTACAAGACAAGTGTTATTATCTTTCAATGCTTCCTGGATTCAGCACTGTGCCTCTAGTGCATTACTACATTTGGAAAAACAGCTGGTGATAAACATGCAGCACTTCTCCAGTTTAATAATAAGTGCATAGAACCTAATGATTTTGGCAAGCTTTTAACATTTTATTACTGGCAATGTGTTTGCAATACTCATGTAACGTAGCAGCAACAAAGAAAACAAAACTGTCTGTTGCTTAAAATGTTTACAGAGTGCAGATGCACAAGCTCTTTGCATATCTGATAGAGATGGGGCATAAATCAACCTCTTCCACTCACATTTCACAAGGTTTATCTTAAGAGCAAGTAATGAACTGAATATATTGTGGGAAAGATCTTTTTCACCAAAAAAAAAAAAACAAACCAAACAGTTTCACTCCCACACCAGACTCTCTTTGAAAGGGACATATGAGTTCTCCAACCTAACCTCATATATATCAGAGATTCTGGGAAAATAATGCCAACTGTCCTTTGAGGCTTTACTGGTTTCTCTCAGAGACCTTTGAAGCCTCACTGCAGCTGAGAGACTGATGCTGTTCTGTAAAAGCACCGTGAGACTCACATGTCAATGGCTCAACATCCTTCTCAAGACTGTACTTCAGTTCCTTCCCATTCACGGTGATCTCTGCCTCTGAGTTCAGGTGCTGAAGGCTGCACAATGACAGGAGGGACAGCTGCTTTAAAGTTCTGACTTGTGGTTATTCCTGAAGGTTCAGTCCTGTAATTCTGACTCGTGGTTATTCCTCGGTTCTGCTAGAACTTTGTAACCCCTCTGCTACCACCATTAAAGTGTAATGAAAATATTTCCCAGCAATGCAAAGCCCCTGCTGGACATGAATAACTTCACCGCACAAAGACGTAAAACCAGCAGAAATTGCCAGAGTATTTCAAAGTTTTCTAATGTGTGTTTAAACTGTTTGAGGCATGGTATGTCCCTCTATTATCAAATTATATATTTCTACATGTCAGTAAATTGTAAGAAATATTCTAAATTGAGAAGCCCACCTTAACCAGAGCATCAATCCATGTGAGTGACCACTCCCCTCCAAGAGGCCATGCCCAAAGGGATACTGAATGGTGGCACTGGAGGAGCCAAATGGCTTAGGATGTGCACCAGGTAGATGTATGTCCTGGTGTTCACAGGACAACTTTTTGATCAGCCAAGGTATTTAGTTCTTTTATCTACATTTTCTACACTTCTCTTCAATCTTAGATCAGGGAAAAGTACAGACACTGCAAAATCCCACTGCAAAACAATAGTTTTCTGTAAAATATCACAGTAATTACTCTATTCAAAAGAAGGTGAAGAACCTGTAATTGAGGAGAGAATGGCAGTGGTTTAAAAGAATTCTAATAGAGGAAATTAAAGAATCATTCAAATACTCAATATTGTATTCATGGCAAAGCAGGGAAACAAACTAGTTATTCGGTTCCTACAGAACTTCTCACATTTAAAAAGCATGTCATTCTGCTAAAGAAAAAAATCACCAAGAAATAATTTAACTAATATCTTTTCCTCCTGAGCAAAATCACTTGAGTCATTCATAATTTTGTTATTTTGTGATTTTTACACTTTTATTGTATCTTTTCAAAATGGAAAAAGAATGAGGATGAAACTTGCTTAGTTCATAAAAATGCACAAAGCATAATGGAGCTTTGTTTTGGCTACAGAAACCTTTCAGAACCGTGAATATATTAAGACCAGTAGAGAGTTTCTATGAGTTAAGTTACAAATTATACCAAAATGAATTGTTTTCTGTTATAATACCATGATCATGTTGCTTCTAGTAGTGGCTTTTTTTTTCTCTTGGTTAAGTCACTCTGCTGTTACTACTGGGAAGACACACAGAAAAGAACAATGTGAAAAGAAAAAAAAATGCACCTCCTTGTTTAAAGTGACACAGGTGACACCAGAACTGTGAAATCCTTTAGTTTCTGACACCCCACCTTAGATGACCTTAGGAAGTTATTTACCACAGGTGGTGGGGTGGGATTTTTTCCAAAATAGCCATCAACTTTCCTAAGCAGACACTGGTTCCACAATTAGATAAGCATGGGTCTTCACAGATTCCTGCAGGAATTGCTGATGGGAAACAAAATTAAGTGCTAAAATATGTAGCCTTAAGATTCTTTTTGCCTGTGAGGATTTACCCTGGCAAAAGTCCAGCCAGTGCAAGAGAACTCAGGAAGCAACACAAAGACATCTGAAATAGGAACACTTAACATTCACATGAATATTTATTCCAAGTGTTTTGCACTATTTACTCTGCTCTTGTTACTAAACATAATTTATATTCATTAACAATAGTATACTTTTGGGCTGTGAAAGGTCAAAATATTGTTTTGCTATTATTGCCACTTAATAGTTTTCTATGGCTGCAAAGAGTCAGCTGATTAGATTCTTATTTTAAATATAAGTTTTGACAAAACACATGGAGCAAACTTTCCCATTCTTAGGTCAAATCAAGAAAGTAAGATTATGAAAAATTAACTCAGTGAAAAGCATCGGATATATTTATGCATGCATTAATGGTATGCTTATTCCCTCAATTAACATTTAGGGTTAAGAACAGAAAAGCAGGAAAGAAAAAAGTGCCATTTACTGAACTCAAAGTTTTCCAATATATTTACATAGATAAGGCACAAATATTTTTTTTCCTAAGAATTTTATTTCTGTAAGACAGTGAACACAGATATTTATCATTTAAAGGAAAACAAAATCTCAAAGCGAATACAGACTGATTTTGCCTTTAGTTAAAACACTCCTGCTGAACCCTGGGCCAGGCCATTTTAAAATTAAACACGTTCATTTTTCATTTTAAATATGCACTAAGAAAATTGTATTTTACTTAGAGAACTGTTTTAACTTCAGTTCAAATTTCATTGCCCATCCTGATACCCCTATAGCCAAATTTTCTCCTGGACACTTCAGAGAGTAAGTAAATACATAATGAAAGCTCAGGGTTCAAAACTGTTCCTTCACTTATCTTATAAAATGTCAAATAAAAGACTATTGCAGACACTGAGAACAAAATTGCAGAGGTTCATAACCATGTCTAGCCAACCCAAATGTCAATAATGGACAACAAAGGATTCTTCCCAGTGTTTGCCAATCAATCCCCAGCAACGTGATTCACCAGCCATTCAAAAATAAAGCTTTTGTTGAAAGCCCATGAAAAAGCAGCTTGCTTTGTTCCATTTTCATCATGCCCCAAAATTACTCAGCTTTACTCATTATTTCTCTTTCACATACAAGGAGAGAGAGTCCGAAGTAGCAAACAGTGTTTGAAAGAGTAGTTAGGATGCAAGAGAGCTGCAAACTTAACTGCACAACCTTGCCACTTGCTTTTGCCACTGCAAATTTAGAATAAAAAACTTCTAACAGATTTTTCAGGTAAATAATTGCCCTGATACCAGTGAACCTTCTCTAATTGAAGTGCCAATGTGCTGCAGCACTTTACTGAAGGAAGATCTGAGTCATCCTATGCAATGTATATATTAAAATTCTTAAACATTAACTGTAAAAACCCACACATTTGTGAAAAGCAATTGACATTTTACACCATTAGTAACTTCAAATTAATTTTTAGAAATCTTCCAAGCATTAAATTATATTTTATCTAATTATTGTCCTTTATTATTTGCATAAACTAATTTTCATTTTCCTGAATACAATTGCTAAGATAGTCAAGGTCAGTGATGTGTTTTGTGTTCCCTGATAGAATGCTAAATAATTACTGCACAGCCAAGAGTGTCCTGCTCTTCAGCAGCAATCTAATGTTCAGAAACACGCTCACACAATTATAATTCCTATCATCCAGAAAGTCCCTGGCTTCCTCCCCTTTTCTTTTGTGATGGTAACTATGCATTGTGAAAGTGGGAACGTGCTGAGGAGTCTGGGTGCACTGAACACTGGGGGCTCTCTTGTCCCTAAGAAGGACAAAACCAATCGCCTGCAATATTTAAGTGCAGGTGTTGTTTCAATATATTTCCTGTCAACAAAGGTTTGCAGACGTTCAAGACCTGGCTGAGAAACGGGAAGACAATAGGACAGAGGAAAAAATCCCAAACCACACGCTGGAAATCAAGAGACACATTCTTGCATCTCCTTTGGGTGTAGTGGGTCCTCTGGGGTAGTCATTTGACTACCTCCATTTCACTGTCACAAAACGTGAATTATGTTGGCAACTTTGGGATGACTGAAGATGCAATACGCGACAGAGAAGCATTGTCTTGCTCTCTCCGGTTTTGCCTTTAACACCTACATATTTGAAATAGTTTCAGTTAACTTCTCTAAAAGAGAGCAAATTCTCCTGAAGAGCTGCTGTGAGGTTTGTATGTGTGGATTTTGCAGGACTGGGCTTTAATTCTGTAAGGAAAAATTGCAGGGCAGGTTCTGTTGCAGATGGCATGATCCTGCAAACACTGGACACCCTATTTAGCTCCACTTCCTACAGCATCCAAGAGGTATCCCACGGAACACCCCTGCTATCCAAGTATTTAAAAGACACAGGACCTTACCCTGCAAAGCAATTTAAAAGTAAAGTAGCAAATTTTCATTTTCTACTCATTTGTCACTGTTCTTCAGTACTGGGAGTTTACAGAACTTTAGTGCTTCATCTTTGATAGTCACGGTCTTTTATTGCTGCAATCCTGCTCTGTTATTCCTGTTTAAATTCACTGAATTTCGTACTAAATGACTGCTCTATAAGGCTGCTTTCTTAACAGAGGTATATTTTACAGAATAAGTTAAACATTAATCATGCCCTCATCTTTTAATTTTAATTCACTTACAATGTCAAATTTAGTCTCCAAAATACAGTCATTTTATAAAACACCTACAATTTCTGCATATCAACCACTAATATAAAGTGGGAATTATTTGAAAATATGCCTTTTTCCCCAGTGTAATTTTCAAATCACATTAGCACATTTTTGCTACTACCTAAGAAGAAATAGAAGTATTATAGATCTACATTCAGAAAAGAGAAAATGTAATCTAATGACTGTATTACTTCAGGCTTCATTCATCAGCCATTTCTGGCTATCGTCATTGAGATTATTACCTTGGCATTTTTTTGGCCAAGGACAAGAGTGCTAATTCTAAGTCCTTTGACAGGTGCTGTCTGAAAAATAGAAAGAAATAATATCTCCTGGTAGATTTGCCGATAAAATATCTGACATAATTACATTTTTAACTGGGGGGAATCAAAATGTCTGGCATTCTAGGTCAGGCTGATAGAATTTCACAAATAAGAGGAGTAGAAAAAATTTCAATCTTAGCTCTGCCATAGCTGATTACATTCCGGGTAAATCTCACACAGACGTGGAAGCTGTGAATCCACTCGCCAAGGTGACCAGCTCTGGAGCAGCTGCATTCCACTGCAAAGCAGGGGATTGCAGCACACAGGGGGGTTCCTGAGCTGGGATAAAAACAAAGGAGCACCAGGATGCACTCAGAGCCAGGAGCTCCCACAGACCATGGCCAACAGCACACACAGAAGGGAGAGGGGCCACGCTGGGAAGAGTGGGATAAAAGCAGAAGACTGTCAAGGAGGATTGTACCTCACAGCTGGGGATCACCATCACCCCTGAGAAATGTGGGAACGGCCACCAGTGAACCTCGAGCATGGGTCAGTTTAAATGGTGCCTTTTTCTCCAGTCATGTTCCTCTGCCCAGGTGTTGCTTCAGGGATCCTCTGGTTAGCGAGGTACAGGAAATAAATCACCAACATTCCAAGCATGTTTTATCTCTAAACTTATACGAGAGAATAAAGCTACTGTTCTACATCTATTTCTACTTAGAAATGTTTGGGTAGAGAAGAAGAGCAGGATATTCTTGGTAAACAGAGTTAGGTGTGGGAAATATCAAATGGCTGTGCCTTTGCCTTGCCTGCAGCTCCCAGCTCCTGTTGATCTCGAGTTGCAGTCACTGAAGGATTGCTGTCAGCTACTCACACCAGAAATGTGCTGTTAACTCCTGCTTCAGTCATCTCACCTCTGACTTCAGCAGCTTTGAGCCAGTACTCTGGACATCAATGACACTGAGAAAGCCTGAGCTTTCTCTTTTTATGTTCATGTACATTAAAAGAGTCAATAGTGTAAACAAACTGCTTATTAAAAACTCAGGCACACCCACCACAGGAAGGTCATTACCAAGTAGCAGTCAAATATATTGACCTGATATCTGAGCACTCCAATACCCAAATTATAAAGCAATGTATGAACTTGGGAACAGAAATATTAATAACACCACAGAACAGTTTGAGTTCCATGGGTCAAAAGGAGGCTATTAAGATTTTGCATACTCATGAGTCTTCCTCCTCCGTGAATGGGGAATGTTTGACTTTTAGTTTGCCTTCAAGGTGCCAGCCTAAAATAACTTCTGGCAACTGCAAGGCTTTCCCTGCACCAAGGCCCAGTGCTGGAAGAGAAAATCAATAAACAGAGATGCTGAACAGCAGTGGCTGTACCATGCAAAGGTGCTGCGCACACGGTGCAAACACACTCTGCTGTCAACCTCTTTGGAAAACACAAATGCCTCCTCATCCCTGCACGCTGTAAGATTCCACAACTTACTGGTCATAAAACTTTCTTTGGATAGGTAATTTAGGTGCCCCACCAATATAGAAAAAGAATAGGACAACTTTTATAAATAAGCAGATGTTGTTCGTGTTTTATTTCTCTCCTGCCAAGAACTGATTTACTGTAAATTCCCTCCATCTGGCAGGAAGCTAATCTGAATATGAATCAACCTATTCAAAAATAACTTCAAAAATTTCAGGCATTCATAACAGGGCTTTTCCTGTACAATACCCTTTTTCAGTCATTCTACTCAGACAAGCAAGCTTTTCAAAGCAAATCAAGCTGAAATATTTTGAGAGGATACTGCAACTTGCATTTTTCATTAATTCTATCACTATAGTATGAACTTATTTTGATTTTTCTGCTGTCCATAAACAAATATTTTCAGGGAAGTAAAGCAGAGTATTCCAAAAGATTTGGGGCATGAGGTGAGCAATAATAGTCTATATTCAGTGTATGTAAAAATCATGTGAAATAAAGATGTCTTACAATCAAATTTTAAATATTAGCTTTGCAGTTTTGGCCCCTATTTTTCAAATGCTCTCTTCCATCCCTGAAGGAGACAGATAAGTAAATACATATACACACTCTAACAAGAGCAGTTCAGGAAAACATCCAACAACAAGATAATGCTATGACTAAAGCTTGGCTGCCAGCTCTGGATAAGTTACACTTGTACATAGTCAGCAAAAAAATCTTGTCTACAGAATGTGAGAATGATAAATAGATGCCTGTCTAATGAGAAAATAGAGAAGTGAACTAGTAAAACACCCTCCCCTAATTATCTGTAAAAGCACTATATCTTTTTTCAAGTCAGTAACTGCAGTTAATTAGAGAAACAAAAGGGAAGAAAGGGAAGAACTTAAAATCAGGGTAAAATACCAATACTTAGGAATGCACTTAAGTATGTACAAGTTATAGGTATGTGCTCAATATTCACTACAATTTAAGTAAATTTGTATTCATATTCAGGATTTTAGCCGCCCGTGCAGGAAAAGGCTAAAGGTACCATCCATTCTGAACTGGGAAGAGCTTGTGTTTAAATTTTAATAGTTTAACTACTTATACGTAAATCTGAGCAGCTGCTTAAGCACAATGAAGTACTAAGGCTAAAGCACTCTGCATCAAATTCCGAGCTTGGGGGGAATAACCCAGGATAGAAAAGAAACGTATTCCTGAGGACTGAGAAGTGCATCCCATTCTAAACAGAAATAGCAATATAAAAGAGAACTAAAAAAAAAAAGAAAAAAAGGTCTTAAAGGCCAGAAGAGTTGCAGAGCCCAAATGGGCAACAAAAAGGAAATGCTGATGAAACGAACAGCACTCCTAGACAGCTTCAGTATTGTGTGGGAGGAACATGCTCACAGCAGGAATAAAGAGACACCCGAATGAGAGTGGATTCACTGAAGGATGGAAGGATGGGAGGTGATTGCCCTTCCATTACCCCGAGCCAGTGATACAAGCTCATATCACAAGGCTGAGCAAAAAGCAGCACTGCTGCACCTTCCAACAAAATGTCAGAGGTGTTGGTAACAGAGGGACCGGTGACAAGGTGATCACAGAACTGAAAAGCATCACAAAATGTTTTTACAAATTTAAAGGTTGGAAAATTTAAATTATTCAAAGGACCCAGACAGGACAGGGGTTACAAGAATCAGATATATAAAATAACCTCTTTATTCTGCACAGCAGAGCTGCGGCAGAGGGGATGGGGATGTTTTTGTACCTGCTTCTGTCACCCAGCAGAAGAAATCCTGCAGGCAGCTCAGAGATTCTCTAGGTAATTAGGATGCTCCTGCTTTGAAAGGCACTTGAATTGTGTCTGCTCTAAGGACAACAGTGGAGCAAAATATTTTGCTCTGCTGGTTTTTGGCTCCAATGCAAAAAAAAAAGTCATTCTTACAGAGTTGAGAGAATATTTACTTAGTGTGTAGAAAAGGCAAAAGAAAAAGGACCAGAGTGCTCAAACACTCTTGTCGTTAGCAGATTTAAACCATCAAGGTTATAAAATCCATCCTGTGACGGCCCCTCCATGACTTTTGTTTTTCACATGCATTTTGTGACACTTCTCAAAGGCCTCTACATTCATTTCTCGCAGACCATATTCTCATTTGATGAGAGTTTATCATCCTCGACCTGAAAAGAGGCATTTTCACCCTGGTGTCCCCTCTCCCTGTAACAATCTCCTGCTATCCAAGAAATGCAGCAGGGCAGAGGAGGTGAAGTCACCCAGCACAACTGCCAGGCAGCTGTGAGCACAGCCAGCTCTCCACAGAGATTTCAGCTTTCGTGCTGGAATCTCCAGGCTAATGATTGCATTAAATATGGGAATATTTGCATTTTCTTTTTTGTAGAGGACCCTCTGACCTGCTCCCAGTTTCCATGAGAAACACATGAAGTTTGTACTTTCTCACTCCACAGTTTCATCAGATATTTACCTCATCACTGATCCACCTGTAGTTTTGAACTGTTTTGTTGATTAAAATCTGATGAAGTAAAAGCATATTTGCAGAATCTAAAACAAAAAATCCACCCATAAATAGTGGCAAAATGAATCTCCTCTCCCATCAGTAACTGCATGCAGTGAAAAGTACTCTACAAAATCTCTGATGAAATATATAAAGGAGGTATTTTCATTTTATTGTTTCATAAGTGTAATATAGTGTTTTTTATAAGTACTTTACAAGTTACTGTATTTCACCTAGATGTTTTATGTGTGCAAAATGGGTTAATTACTTACTAGATTCTTGTGTAACTGAAGACATTGCATAACTTTGGAGGAAAACTCGGGGTAAACTAAAATCTAAATTGCAAACCATATCACTCAAGAAGCTCCTTAAAACACAGCATAAATTCTGACTGTTCAAATGAAAGCACTGTATAAAGTCGCGGCCTCAACAGCCAGATTGGGTGTTGCTTTCATTATTTCATTGCTTTAGATTGGTTCTGAAAAAACGAAAAATCTACTTGAATTATATAGACAGTAGTCTAGGTTGGATAGCATGTTTCACGAAAAAAAAAATTAGAAAAGTGTGAGCAGAAACCAACTATTGTAGCATTTTCTAGTTATACTAAGTTTCCTGAAGAAAAATACAAATCATATTTTAATATAAACTTTATAGCAAAAGGATATTGTTATGTTTCATATTAGTATTTTATTAATCATAGTACATATCCCAAAAATTTTAAGCTGAAGAACAATCTTTTTTGTAACATAGGACTGGTACATTCAATCTGCTTACATACTTACCCAGTTTAAAGATTGCTCCAGTCAGTTAACAATAATATCAGAATTCTAAACATCTCAAGGCAGCTGTGGTCTCACTGAGCTACAAACACCATGAAGCAGACGTGGGTTACTTATTCTGGAATGTAATTCAGCATGGAATTGCACTTACATGGCATAACCCCCCTGTGGCACCGTGGCTTTTTCCCGCGCATGTTCTCTGTATTTTCAAGCAGGCAGTTAACTGACTTACCCTTGCTCTTCTCTTGGTCCTTGAACACCTTCCATTTTCCCAGTTGCACTGTGAGACCTCTGAGTCCCTGCCAACAATTTGTGAACCAGTGGAATGCCAAACACTCCCTGGCTTTGATCAAGTTCCTCACTGGCAATAAGAGCACGAACACGGCAGTCGCACTCAAACGTGCCGCGTCTGAAGAACACCAATCACTCCAAGGCAATACCTCTTCCCAAAACAACTCAAACAGGAGCTTAGCTGTAAGAGTCAACACCGTCAAAAGAAAATGGCAGAGATATTCCAGGAGACTGGGAGAAGGAGCTTTGTCCCTAAGCACCATTCCAGTGGCTGCTGTGTATGCTGAAGTTACCCCTCCCACTCCACGCCAAGACCCTTCACAACCTTCAGCTGGCAGAGATGCTGATATTATCAGAGGGACTCTCAAATGGTAACTCTTCTACAAGATGCCAGCTATGATGTCAAAATAAGCATTTTCAGTTTTTAGTAGATTCACACTTGTATTAAAAATAAAGCTATTGAAAAGATTTTAAAATAGGGAGCTTTAATTACTGCTCTGAAATTTTCCTTCCAGGCAGCAAATTACATCAGCTCTTGCAGCAGCTTATACACCAATTGTCCTGTTGTTTTGCTGTACAGGAAAACGTGCACAACTTGCATCTGCAGACACATGAGATGGTAACACTGTTGAACAACATAACACTTTTCTAATTCACTCACAGGTCCTTCCTTCCTATTTAAATCAAGTATTTCCTGATCAAATTTGTCATCTCACAGAGGGCACATTCAGCCCTTTCGTGTTTTACATCTACTGAATGATGCTGGAAAATCCAAACTCTGGTTCACCACCGTCCCTCAGGACTTTGGAAGGTAATTTAAGGTGATGCATGCAGGGGGTAGAGTGATGAACAAAGAGAATGAGTGGCAAAGCACGTTAAAGGAGCAGGTTGTTACACAGACCAGCTGTGCACACAATTGAATATCAGTATTTTTAAAGACAAATTTAAACTAGGAAACTGCTGAAGTAATAAAATAAAGGCCTTAAGATTTGGTACTGTATGATCAATTGCAAAACGTTTAATCCCCTACATTATTAATGATAATTGCACAGTTCTGTGTGCTTTGGTAGAATCACTGTCATTCACTGTGGGTCTTCAGACACTGCAATTGATTCCCCTTACCCAGGAAATCATTTCTGTATTCCTGACAATGCACAATTTTTTTCTGCCTCCCAGTCTATAACTAAAAGCTCCAGCTGTTCACCCAGCCCACTAAAATACAGGGAAGAAATCTGGGTCTCATCAATACCTAAATAATAGACGAAGTTGATTTTGAGTAATACTATTCTGAGTATCTCAACAATCAAGACCATAAGTTTGCAGTTAGGAAGAGATTCACAAGTCCAGAAGCCTTTTCTGAAATACTCCCTTATAAATCCTTCTGTGAAGTGAGAAAATGTCTAAAGCTCTGGAGGAAAAGTCTTTCCACAGCCTTTCCAAGGCAAGGTAGGACTAAACTGGCACACGGAGATCATACAGAATGGTTGTCTGTGACAGAAGGAAATCAAGACCCCACAACTTTTTCTTCCCTAATAAGACACAAATAGGACTAGGGAAAACCCAAAGGTTTTTTTACTGCAAGAATAGCTCTAATAGCTGGAACTAGATTAGTTTATACATGTAGCAGTGTCATTTGCAAGAACTACTATGATAAATCTATCAACTTGCTGATAGCTTTGCAAACAGACCCTGTCTTAAAATCATGTTTCAGTTTTGTTATAAATTCCTCTTTTACTGAGACTGGAATTCTAGTGAAGTGGGCATGAGATGTAGCTACAGTAGGAAAGTTTAAGATCAGGTTATTTAAATACATATATTCTTCATTTTAATTAAATCTCATTTGCTAAGCAGGTTTTAATGAAAGCATAGAAAAAATGCTGCAACACCAAAGAATGTGACACATTGGCCTTTTGTTTGGACAAATGGACAATTTCAAGGTTAGAAAGATTTTAAACATTGTTTTATCCTCTTGCAGAACTGCCCTTGAAAGGCCATTGCTAAAGGAACTTTTTAACATAATTTTAAAAAAAAAGACAAAGTGAAAAGTGCATGCACATGGAAAACTGAAAGAACCAAAATAAAAAGCACCTCTTAACAATCAAGGCAAACAAACAAAAACTCTCCATTTCAGTAATCAGGTGTGTTATTTTTAATAATGCTCAGTAAACATATATCAGACCCAAGCCTAACGTTCCTATCAACAGTATCATAAGTAACAAAATTTAGGAGGAAATGTCCTCTTATAGTGCCCAGAAACTACTACTGATGTTACTCATCTCTGGCTCTTTGGGAATTGTCGTATTTGGCATTACAGAGAAAAACTCATTGTATATATAATGACACATTACCCCCATCAGAGCACCTCACAGTCACACTTCACCGTGGCTGCAGTGCCAGTACTCCAATTAAAAATAAGTGGAATATCTTACAATTAAACTGTGTTTTCTTTGCAATTATGCCAAACATGTTTTGCTTTGCAATGCATTTAAATAGACTGCATTGCAGTTGCTCTTGAAAATACAAATGCTTCCAAATACAAACTATCACTGAAAAGGATGCAAATAGGAAAAAATATCCTAGAAATAAAGACAAGGTTCAAAACCTAACAAAGAAAACAAGAATTGCTCTTGCAAGTACACAAAGAGAGAGGAAGTACAAGTGTTTTACATACAAGCAGGATAAATTTACCTTGCACTGACCTTAAAAGAGGTAAACAGACCTGTAAATGTAAAAAGGGAAAAACATACCTTAATTAGATTTAGCCTTTATGAAGGGTGACTGAATTTAGCTGAAGTCAGGGAGACTACACCATGAGCATTCGTTATCCAAAATCATCTTTTATTTCCTCATATACATCCATAATAAAGATTAAACACTTTTAGGATTAAAATACCTAAAATAATCTAATGGCACTTCAAGTAATTTCCCTATCGTGGGTCAGTTTCAGAATTTTCTCCTTATGCAGAATTCTGGCTGTGTTTTTAAAGTGCCATCTTTCTCTCAGAGATCTCTGTGGAGGTTCATTAACACTTTCAGATTATGTGAACCATTCACATTCAGAAAACTTAAAATGTACTTTCTGTGTACCTACCTGTCATTTCTTTTATGCACTTGATGTGTGCATTCGTTCCTATTATCATGTTAATCCACCAGCATCCAGCCCAAGTGAAATCTTGAGCAGAATTCAAACAAAAATATGACCATTATTTCTCAAATACTTCTAAATATTAGTTTCACAGCTCCAGGGATACAAAAGCCTGTCTGTTCGCGGGGAGAGGGGTGGAAATCAACAGAAAATGAATACTGAAATCTAAAATTATTCACTATATGCACGTATTTAAATTGGAAATATGTTCTCTCACATGAATAACAAGTGGTTTTCTTCCTGATCGTAGTGTGTTCAACCCTAGCATGGGAAGGCAGCTCAGTTATAGGATCCTTAAATCTTCCAAATGAAGCAGTGTCCAAGACCTTGTTTTCAGTATGTCTGAAACATGGGTTAGAATAAAGAAATGCACCATTTTCAGAACTGCATTGAAACAGAATATCTAATGCTGAGTTTAGAGAGGAATTGCAGGCAGAAATCTCAGAGGAGAATGAAGAAAATGACTGGACTGTGGAAGAGCAAAACTAATAATATTGAGCAACTTTGCATGTCTAGAGTTAGCTGAAGATTTATTTTAAATTGTATGGTTGTCTTATTTCTCATGTGAGGGGGAATTATGAATGCTTTATTGTTTTGCTACATAAACCATCTCTGCGACTTCACTGCTGATATGTAACACCAGTTAAGTGGTCCTTAGAGATAAAGGAACAAAACTGCCCCTTTCCCACTAGAGAGGACAGTCAGAACACAGATAAAACAGGTAAGTTGAATCAGTAATAGGAACAGAGAAGGCTGTGGCTCCTTACCCAGGTAAAGCCTTTTAGGAAGAAGGCTCACATCACATCACAGAGACCGTGGGATGAGGAAGGAAGGACAAATATCTCAACACCCTTTACATGGGCACCACTGTACATGGGCATAAATTCAAACTGCCCAAGAGATGCTTCAAGTTGCTAAACCCCATGAAATTACATCTGCTAAAAGAATGGATGAGCAGCAGCCTCTTTCTTCCATGCAGATCCCAGAACGGGGCACACGGCCCAGGTGTATTCAGACCAGCAGGTAAACCTGTTCCACACTGGGAAGGAAATCTGCACTGCTCTTCCTGTGCCAGACACACTGGATTCACTGCCAGGCTCTGCTGGCAGGAGAGGAGCAGATATTCTGGTAGCCTGGCAGGAACACAGAGCTCTACCCATAGCATTGAAAATTGAGTAGCTTTGTAGGAAAGACACTGTTACACAGCAAATACCAGAAACATGCTCCATGCAGACAGCTGGCATCATTAACGTACACGCTTTTATGAACTCTAGAAAAACAGGGTGCCAGGGAGACTTCAGCAGTGAAATGGCTGCCATCCAGGTAATTTTCATGCCTGCATTTCCACATAAACTGTTGTGGTTTGGCCACTCGTTTTTTGTCATTTTGATGTCATCTCCTCTATAGTGTTATGCCCCACACTGACTCAGGTTTGCTCCCTTGGCTGATCGCGGTACTCAGGATGCAGGGATCTCTCTGCACAGACCATGTTAAGGCTATTTCAAGACTGCACCACGCTGGGATAGCTCAGCTAACTCTGACATAATCCTCATTCCAGAACTGGAGGCATAACTACCCTGGGGTAGCATGTTGGGTATGCTGAATGCACTGTGCTGCTTCCAGGATCAGAGCCAGTACCTCTGCATGAAACTGGACTGTGCTCCAGGGACTTGGCAGCTATCTCAGGGCTTGCTTGGGAACAAATCTAAGCAGGCACACAGCATAAACATCCCCAAATTGGTGGCATCACCAAGCTATGCTAAATCTTGGTGCTCTCTCCTACCTGACCAGGTAAGTCACTTTGCTGAAACTCCACAAAGTCAGATAAACTCTCAGATAAAGTGACAAATTCTGCCAAAGTCAGGTGTGGTGGGCAGAATGTGTAACTGAATGTGTAACCTCATGAACCCAGAAGTCACATCACTCTGGTTTCAGACCTATTTTACTGAAAGAAATTCCATTTGTTGCAACACTTCTACACATATCATAGAATACTGGAACAGAGTGGTTTACTCTAAAGCCAGTACCTGAAAGACTTCCAGATATGAATCAAGATATTTTTGCATAGATCCTTCCTCATTTGAAAAGTGAATAGCTCATATCCAAAGTTACTGAATGAATTAAGATTTTTCATTTCTTCTCAATTCCATTGCAAAGTTTACAAAAAGTAGCTTGCTGCAGTCCATCTTTTGAGTACTTGCTTTATGACCTTGGGCTGCACAGTTGTTATACATGAATGCTACTTTAATATTTTTCTCAGCTGGTACTGCTCCTAGTATTATTGCTGTAGGCTGCTTTTATGGCTGGATTTAGGGACAAATATCGTGCAATGGGAAAGAAAATATAGTGATAGGTGAAGTGATTTTCCACATCGACTTTACCATGGAAAGGATTATCTTTAGCAATTAATTTTTTTCTTCCAATAATGCATGGATGTCCCAATGAGACAGAAAAAGTAGGTCGACTCATTATCCCAGCTGCACTGACTCAGCAGCACTCTAACCATTTTCCTAGAACTAAACCAGGCAATGCACAGAGAAACACATACAAATTAGGGTAGAAATATCAACACTGCATAGGTCAGCAAAACCACACAGTGTTAAGATGAAACACATGCATATTCAGAAATACTGGGACCTTCAAGCTGCATATAAAAACTCAGAGCACAGCTTAGCTTTGAAGTCCTTGCTTCCCTTTCCATATCCTAAACTCAGAGTTCATGAAGGGTTCTGTACAGACAGCTCAGGATACCAAAGTATTCCAGCTGCAGGCAGTGGCAAGTGGAGTTTCCCTGTGCTGTCCTGCCAGTTCTGTCTGATTTGGAAATGCCACCTGTCTGGATCAGACTGTGTTTCAGAGTCCCTTATTAGCCCAGCAGTTTCTGAGCTGAAGCTGACAACAGGATGCTGCAGGGGAGGCCTTTGAGCTGACAGACAATGGCAAATGTGAGCATTCCAGTTGCTCTCAGCTGGATTCCACACCAGCTCTGAACAAGGGCCCAAGGGAAAGGCACCAAAGAACAACAAAATTGGAAACCCCTAGAAGCCCTTGCCTTGTTTTCTTGATGACTCTCTAAATTATTTTCTAAGGAGTGCAATATCATCTCTTAAATCCCTCAATTTAAAATGTATTTTGTTGTGTGGCTATCACCACTCACAGTTTGAAAAGAAAGCCAATATAGAGCCAGGGATTCATAGAATTCTTAAGGCTGGAAAAGCCTTATGATCATCAAGTCCAACCGCTAATCCAGCCCCACTGTGTTCAGCATTAAACCATATCCCAGCTCCGTTCCCTTCTCTGGATACACTCCAGCCCCTCAATGTCTTTCTTGTGGTGAGGGGCCCAGAGCTGGACACAGGACACAATGTGCAACCCTCCAGATGGGGGCCTAGTCAGTCAGAGCCAGGTTAGTCAGTCAGAGCCAGGTTAGTTCTCAATACTCTGCAACTCTGAAATCCTGTTCACTGTTTTGTAGCACTTTAAATTGTAGAAACACAAGAAAATTCCCTGTAGTCCCTTGAGTTCCTTCGTTGCTCCTGTTTTCCATCAGATAGAAAACAAGACCCTCTTAACCTTTGCTAAAAGGTAACAATGGTTCTGGAATTCGAGTTTTATTATGGTGTGGTTGCAAGGCTCTAGCATCAGGTATGGTGGAGCACTGGGATAAATTTTGAAAAACATATGGCCCAGTTCCCAGTGTTGAACTCTGAGTTACCTAAGCTTTCCAAAGGAGCTCACAGCATCAGTACCTAAATCCCTTAAATTCCTCTGAAAGCCATACCTGGATTTCCAAAGGAATCTAGTAATATATTGTATAGACTACCAAATAACTGAAAAAGTAGCTACCGGGGTGGAGGGAAGGTTTAATATGGTGTCTCTGAAATGCGGAGGTGCTCCGCTCTTTGCTCTGAAATTCCAGATGCAATTTCACTGTCTCAAATAAAAAAGAATGAGAAGCTGTAACTTTTCATTACTACATAACCACATCATTCCTCAGAGCTATTAAAAAAGACATTGTGTACTTCTACCACTTTTAATTTCCATTAGTTATTGTTTTACTTCTCCATCTCAGTATCTTTTAAGTACAGTGACTCACACTGAGTGTTCAGTGTTGATGAGCACACCACTGTAAAATTGTTTCAAAGGCCAAGGAGCAGTTTTCTTGTACAAATACCATCAACCACTGAATGCAAGACATAAAAAAGCTGTTATTAAAAGAGCCAAAAAGTAACAAACTAGCCCAGGGAGGGTAGCTGTGTGGTTTTAGTCAGCAAGACCAGGACATAACATCCAATAACCATACTGTTCATCTGAATGGTGCGTGACGACTTTTCAACCACCCAGAAAAAGCTCTGATTTTCTTTATCATCTCTTTTTGAAGAGAAAATATTGCAGTGGATAAGCTGATGAACCCACTGATATCAGAAACTCCAGTATAGGTTGTATTTCCCTTTGATGTTCAGTACTCAGCACACAGCTACTAGTGACGTACACTGACACAGAGTGATGTGGGTGATACCTGCAGGCCACACCGCATCCCATGGGTCCCAAGGCGAAAGAGCAGAAGCAAGGAAGCAGCTTCCAGGGTTTTCAACAGCTATGAGCTGACTTGCCTTGAGTAGCATAAAACCTCATAATCACCCCTGCATCTTTGAATGGGGCTGTCAGGGGAAAGAGAGGCATCCTACAGCTCCTGGCATTAGCAGAATCAAGAAGAAATTGAACAAAGCAACTCAAGATCTTCTGTGTTCGGCTCCTGCAGAGGAACAGCAACTCACGGAGGTTTGAACTGTGAGCATTCATTGCAGCTGTGAAAAAGAGTGGGGTCACAGCAGCTGGGATCTACATGAATACACTGGACCGGTATTTCCCTGTAGATTGAAGCCTGTCAGACCCTGAGATGTGGCCTCTAGGAACAAACTGGGAGGAGTGTTTGACCAGCTGGTGACCCTGAGAAGCTGCAGCTACAGGCTGACAGGAATCTCCTGCTCAAAGACAAACGCAGTGTCCTGTGCTGAGGGTGGAAAAATCCACCAATACAGGCTGGGGGGAAACAGCTGTGGAGCAATTATGCAGAATCACAGAACATTTTGGGTTGGAAGGGACCAAACTCCCCTTCTAGTTCCACCCCCCCACCATGGGCAAGGACACCTCCCACTAGACCAGGTTGTTCAAAGCCCCATCCAGCCTGGTCTTGAACATTTCCAGGACTGGGGAGTCCACAACTTTTCTGGGCAACCTGTTCCAGTGCCTCACCACCCTTACAGTAAAAAATTTTGTCTTAATATCTAATCTAAAACTTCCCTCCTTCATCTTAAGGCCATTTCCCCCTTACCCTTGTCTAAAGTCCCTCTCCAGCTCTCTTGCAGCCCCTTTAGGTGCTGGAAGGTGCTCCAAGGTCTCTCCAGAGCTTTCTCTTCTTCACACCGACTCTCTCAGACTTTCTTCAGCCCTCCAAGCATCTGAATGGCTCCTCTGGACTCATTCCAGCAGGGCACCTCTCTTGTGTTGGGTTGTGTTGTCTTGTGTTGTCCAGCCCAGAGCTGGACATTTATAAACTTCAGGGACTCTAAAAAGTGCCTAAATGATAGCTAAGAACTGAACATCACTCCATAAATAAAAATATTTTAAGTAAAGCATAACTGACCTTTTGAAAGGTCGAATCCTGGTAACACTCATTGGCTTTAGCCACAGAAAACGGTTTGGCTTCAAACCTCCTGCTTAGAAAGCTGCTTCTGTGAAAATAGCAGATGAAAAACCAATCAGTTCATGCATTTTATACGGCCTTTCTGAGCAGTGGATGCAGTACAAAGTAGGTTTGTTGCTTTGGAAGGTTGTAATCCAACAAAGTATTTAGGAAAACAAAAGACTCTATGTTAGGGAAAATTAAGGCCATCAAGTGCAGTGACTTTACCAGGTGCTATTAGTGAAAATTCCCCATATCAAAAGAGAATTCCATGCTAAGTTTCAAGCAAATTTCAGGCATGCCTTACCTGAGCACTCAGCCAGCACATGCTCACCTTATCACATGTTTTTTTAAAAGCTCTGTGGGAATTTCAGGCATAATCTTTAGTGGATTTTTTATCCTCTTCCCTCTAGAGATATGTCAGGATTAAAACCTATTCAAACATGGTTTACATATGCCACTATACAAGGCATCTTGAACTCTGAACTTTAGAAAAATCATTCTTAGAAACAGCCACTCAGAAATAAATACTTGATTTTCTTTATCAGTATCATATTTTAGTAGTTTGTGATGCAGACCTATCCAGCTGCCATCCAGGCTTGCTGTTAGGTTGGAAAAAAGAAAGGAATTGTGTTTCCTATTCTACTTTTACAAGAAATCCAGCAAATAAAATTAATTTCCATATACTAACTTGACTGGGTTTTTTTTTAATATAATTAACCATGTATTAAGGCCAACACAAAACTTTCGAGTAATTTATAGATTGACTCTATTCCCAATATAAAAGGGGCTGCAAGAGTTGCAGGGTTAGATTGGCACACTTGGCAGAGCCCTATTCCTCCCGAGAGCCAGTATCTGATGCTGCAAAGCAAAGTGCAAGAGATGGAATCGTGGCAGGCAGAGGCCAAACTTGCAAGGCAAGGCTGAGCTGAAGGTGAGCAATGCCGGGGTGTAAAAGTCAACCAGCCTCGGTCCCAGCTGCCTGTGTTGTGGTTATACTCAGATCGCAGATATTGACCTGAATCACAGCAAAAGCACTAAAGAAATCATATTTCTTATGTGTGTTTTATGCATTTATTACACCTAAATGTGTGGTTGTGATAGGGTGATTAAAAAATTACATTAAAAACTTTTTTCAGTGTGAGATGTAGAAGGGAAAATGATAATAAAATGAAAGTATGAAAAGAACACCCCTGTAGTTTGGAGGAGGGGTTGCTGTTTTGCTTTCTTTTTATTTAGTTTGTGTTCTAATTACATCCTTCTCTGCTTCTGACGTTGGTTAGATCTACTAGGTTTTTTCTAAATGTAGCTGTTTGTAGAAGCCTAAAAAATGTACATCAAAATAGCTCCTTCCTGAATTTAGTATTCTCCTAGAAATAAAAGTTAACATTTTGATAATGAAAAATTCCTAACATTTTTAAAAATAAGGCTACTGCTCTGGCAGATACAAAAAAGCCACAGAAATGCCAAGTTTATGACTAAACTTTAAAAGATGGAAATATTTTCCCAAGAGCAGAACCTATCAGCTGAAGGAGCCATTCCAAATGCCAGTGGGGTAAAAAGATTTATAATAAATATTAAGTCCCCGAAACAGAATTTTATGGTGAAGGGGATGAAGAAACTCAAATTATTTTGTGAAAAATAAGAGTAAGGGTAAATGTGCAGAGCCCCTAAAGCATTTGCAGTGCCTTGTCTGAGCCAAGAACTCCAAACAGAACAGTACAACCAGTCCAGGACACGTCACCCATGCAGTGCCACCAGCAAAGGGAGCAAATGGACACAGCAGAGTTATTGCTTCTCTTTGGCCCCAACATCTGAGTAAACAGTGAATTAGTGATGGAACCAGCTCCCAATCAAACAGACAAAAAGCCCAGCTCTGTTCAGTGTGTCTGTAGTAACCCCGTCCTCTCCCTGTGCTATTCCTAGGGAGTGTTCACCTCGGTGCATGGCAAAGGGAACTGCACCTCTGGGAAGTTCTGCAGCATTGTAAAATGGCAGAAAATTGCAAAAATTCATGGCTAGTTCCTCCCATTGGTATGCCAGTCCCACAGTGCCTTTCAGGTCTTTTATGTATCCCATTAATCAAGTCTTAGATGTTATTTATAAGGAATATGTGAGTATGAAATATTCATTTTTAACCTGGAAACATTTAAAATATGCAAGCATATATTCAATTTAGAATTTCAATTTTATGCTGATTTGCATAATTCATTGAAAGAAAAAAAATTAGTTTATTACAAAGCTTCAGGATTAATTTCTTGCCTCAGGGTTGCTAAGTACATCCAGACCAGGTATATGACCATTCAGAGCATGAAGTGAATGTTCAACATTATTTAATTTAAACTAAAGGACTGAATGCTCTCTTCTGGCATCCTTCACTATTTAGAAATGTGTCTTACCTGGCATTCAAATGCACCCCAGCAAATTTCTTTATACCTTTTCATTTTTTAAAAATGTTCATATAAATTTCAAAACATAGTAATTCTTAATACCATTCTTCACAACAAAAACTCTACCTGCAAACCATTTTCATCACTGGTCAGACTTGAGAAATTCTGTTCTGACATGGCTGTTCCTGGGTTCCACTTGGGTTTGTTCACATTTATGGTGAATTTCATACCCCCACAAACTGCCTGGCAGCTGTAGCCTTGCCACGGCAGTGTCATCAGGAGATGAATGTACTTTAATGTCTATGAATCAGGACTCAAAGCACAGATGCTGACAGTGTCAAACTCACAATCACACATAACATTTGCCTATTTGCAGATGATACTGCCTTCTGTTATTATAAGCATATCAGATCAGGAACAAAACTGTATTTTTGTGCAGGCAGTAGATCACAAACATGTTTGTAAAACTATTTCCAGCAGAACCAGTATGTTTACCCACTTGCACACCGATAACGTTATCCAAATTTGAACTGATGCTTCAACAATTCATTTATACAAAATCATATTTGCACATAAATCCTCAAAGGTTGTGTATACTCAGGTTCACCTTAGATTTCCCACACTTTTCATATTTTAACAGACACAGTTCAGTACTTCTGGAAGAAAGTAAAGACCAAAGAAAAAGATACAATGTCTGAAAATCAAATAAATTATTTTGCCTGGATGCATCCAGTCTTGCCTTTCAATATTCAATATTCACATGGAAAACACATCTCAGCTTTATTCCAGTGAATCAGAATAAAAACAAGTGGAGGTTTCTAAGCTTCATAAAGGTATAATTGAGAAAAAAATTTGACCCTTTTGTCACAAAAAAATAATCAGCCCTGCCTATGTAAATGTACCAAGCAACAAAACCCTTTCTTACCTGGAAGTGCACGACTTTATCTCTCTGCAATTTGAAACTATTACGCTGACAAATACAGCCCAGTAGGGATCAGGCACCACTTGGAGATGAACATTTTTGAAACCCACATCTATCATAAAAAATCCACACTACCAAATACAGTGGAACAGATGGATCCTGATCAGAGACCAGGAGAGGCTGAATGCAGCAAGTGCTGAAGATTGATACCTACTTACAAAGGAGCAATCTGGGCACAGTGAACAGCAGGTTGCTACAGATATTTGGCATATTTATTGAAGCATTAAGGGAGTTCCACAATCCCATTTACATACATACAGGACTCTGTAAAAAACACAGTATATTAGGCTTCCCACACACATAGAAATCTTGAATTATAATGACTAGCCTACACATAAAACTTAGTGAAACTTGCTTAATGCGGGATAATCCATTGTCAGCAGTGCAATTTAAAAGCGCTTCCATTTTCAAAATGCCAGTGATATTTACAGCTCAAAATGCCTGGCCCAGTTTTGTTCCCAATAGCAAAATCAATTACAATCTCCCATAAAGTCAGAGAGAAGCAAAATCAGGAACTGTTGTATCTGTTAAAGCAAAGGTACAAAACTTCAGCATAAATATTCCCAGTTTAATTGCCCTTCTGCAGCACAAATAGCTGAGGGGCAAAACATCTCTGCTGCTTCTTTAGAAGCTCTAATGTGTAAGAAGAAAACACATAATTGAAGAAAGTCTTGAGGTAAATTTGAAAAATCAAGTAATATTTGCTAGCAGAAAACCAGAAAAAACTTGTATTCATCATCAAGTGCATTGAAAAGACAGATTACATCCCTTCAACCCACACCCGAGGACACACATTTGTCTTTCTAATGCCAATGGAGTTTAAAAGAATTTATCTCACCAAACTGAGAAGCTACTGTATCATTTTACCTCATCAACTTTTAGCTCTAAACTGATGGTCACAACCTGATCTCAACTTGACCTTTCTTCTTTATTCTGAAGATAATCTGGTGTTCTAACTTGTAAACAGAAGAGAAGTTTGCTCAGGTTTTACTTCCTTTACTTTGTTTTAATCTAGTTTGGTGTTGTACACATCATACTAAAACACCTGTCATGACTCTTGTTATTCTCTTTCTTTGGGAGGAGAACATTGTACACAAATCTAAAGTCTGAGTGGCAAAAACAGAAAACAAATATTGGAACAGCAATGTAAATTTTGAAAATCATTTGGATTTAGTGACTGTTTCCTATGGTACAATGCTGCACTCTTTTACCAATCATTTCATCAGCAATGGAACACAAAAATTGATATATTCAGCTGAAGTTTTAGCAACTAAATGTGTGTCATCACCTAGGAAGCACGCAAAAATCCACAGTCAATAAACCAGCTATCTCTTGGGCAAAGTAATCTGTGTTAGTCCTTCTGTGGCACCTCTGAGGTTGACTTTCTTCTTAAAAATGCAGATCACATTCCCTTGAGATACTCATCTTTTCCCATGATGCACTTGAGTGACAGAACAACAAGCTCAGTGCAAAGAAATGCCACTGGGGTTGACAAGCAAATTCCATCAGTATGCAGTGTTTGCACAGTACAGTTTAGCAGCAGCAGTTCACACAGTCCGCTGCTTTGGAACAGAATTATAATTAGGCCTTAAATCTTCAGCATTCTGATTAATTCTTATCACACAGGTCTTCCACATTTTCCTGTGTAAGTCTGAAAATACGCTTGTCACTAAAGAAAACAGCAAATAACATTTAACCAGCTCTGAGATGTCGTTGTCTGTAAGATGCCCAGGTACAATATATCTAGGACATGAATATCTAGTATTTTCCTCATTAATTATGCAGTTTAAAAATCTTGTCAGAACATTAATGTTTTCCTGAAGCAACATTTCCCGCCTCTGACACATGAAACCAATCCTATTACAAGTGTAGTAAGTACAAGATGTAAGGACTCAGGAGGTCTCAGTTCAGTTTAGAAACATCCTCCATGTTTTATGAAAAGAGTATTTTCTAACTATTTGCAAGTTCAGAGCAGATATAATCGAAATCCAAGAGCTGTTTATACCTATGAGCTCCTGAGGAATGCTTAAGAAAAGAAAACATGGAGGCAAAAAGCCGGGGAGACCCTTTTGAGGCTGCCACATTGCAGAAAGACTCTGCCATTCTCACACAGATCTGAAGGACCATTGTAGCATCTTATCTAGCTCAGAACAACACCATTATTTTGTTCTTTTCCCCTCTGTGTAGCCAAACCAGAAGGGAATCAAGAGGACCAGTTGGGAGAACTTTTCCCAAATAGTCAGAGGCAAGGGCAGATGGATGGACTTAACATGGAGAAGATACAAAACAAATCTGTCTCCTCAGACTTTTCCCCTTCCTATATGGGAAACAACCTTCTGTCTCCCCTTCATGTCAGCAAAATAATTAACATTTTTTAAGAACTATACAGCAGGTGTGGGGAAAAAAATATAAACAATAAATATAAATCAGAACCCTTTATTGGACTTGTTCTTTCTCCAGCTCTAAAACATAAGCTTACAAAAATAGTCTTGTGTTGCTTACTACCCAAGATGCACTATAACAGGAACTCTGATCTGCAGCAATTAATTTTAGGGTTTTTTCAGCGACATATGCAGATCTTCACAAATATGTGTGCATGTTTTCCATAAAACATGCATTACACTTATGCCATAGCAAGTAAATATATAAGACCTGATATCTGAAAAGAAATAAACATTTTGGTAACTCTCTTACTGATCTAACACAGATTAACTTTTCATGGATGCATCCCTCAACTGTTATATTAAGATGATACATTAAAAATATCATAGAATGGTTTGGGTTGGAAGGAATTTTTAATGTCTATTTAGTCAAGTCCCTCTGCCACAGACAGGAACAGCTTTCACTAGACCAGGTTGCTCAAAGCACCATCCAACCTGATCTTGAACTCTTCCAGTGACGGGGCTGCCACAGGTTCTCAGAGCAACCTGTGCTCCTGTCTTCCCACCCTCACCATGAAAAAATGTCATCCCTATATCCAAATGAATCAACTCTCTTTCACCCCATTTTCCTGTCAGGCCTTGGTAAAATGCCTTTCTCAGTCTTTCTTACAAGCCCCTTTTAGATACTTAAAGGCCACAATAAGGTCTCCCCAGAGCCTTCTCTTCTCCAGACTGAAGAGAAAACATTGCATGTCAGAGAGGATTATGTTTACTCTGAGGTCCAGTTTAGAAAGAATGATTGGTACTAGTTGAAAATCACTAACTAGGGAATAAAACTGGAAAAGGTCCCAAATACAATCAGTGGTGAAGGGATAGAGCAGATCCTACAACCAGAAAAGTCTGGTAAACAGGGTCTTATCTGTAAGACTTGACAATAAGAAGGAATTTTAACTGCAGGGGTAGCTGTTGGACAAGAAGTACAGCAGGACACCAACTAATCTGCAGATTCTGGAATCCCACAGGTTCCTGGTTTTTTGGTACAGGTGATGGTGGGAAGGAAAGTCCTCTCGATGTCACACAAAGTGCAAGGAAAGGACTAAGGGTGTCAAAGGGGATGGTAACTTGGATGACAGGCAGGAAGTAATAATAAATTACACCACTAAAAAGCTGACAGAAAAAAATAATACTGCAATAAAAACAATTTTCCTTTCGGGAAGACAGTTCTCAGTAAGTAAGAACTGGAGACAAGCTGTCCCAGGATACTGGCAGCTATTTAAAGAAGCATTTTTAAAGGCCAAGTACAAACAATTGCATCACAGAGTAAGAGATCATCTTGGCTATGCTGTAAGCTCTTCTCTGATCCTAATACAAGGAAGCATGCTGGAGATGAAAATAAGATCAAATTACTAAAGAAGAAAACAAAGCTATTTTCTATTTCCCCATATTAAGTTGCAGGGAGAGAAATCCAACCAATAGAATGAAATCAAAATACAAGAAAAAGTAATTCAAACACATGGTACCCCATGTATCTGAAAGTGTAATGGTAACTGATTCAGCCCTGCACTCAAAGTGACCAAAGGGGATACAAGTCTGGATACTCTGTCCATCAGCCTCTCAATCAAAACTGAGGCTTTTTTTATCCTTTTTTACATTTTATTTTGATCAGCATTTTTAGAAAAGCGGGGGG